>VWZD01001544.1:658725-687822 GCA_013396695.1 Sakesphorus luctuosus | reverse complement strand
TGGAACTGGCTGATCTTTAAGGTCCCTCTTAACCCTCAACATTTTATGATTCTGTGAAAGTCAGTCCTCCATCCCCACCACAGCACACATGGACACATCCCACTGAGGATTTGCCTACAAGGAAAGTATCCCTGGAAACACTCATCAAGGGGCCCTGCAATTCACCTCCTAAGCCATCCACATTTATCCNAACTGGCTGATCTTTAAGGTCCCTCTTAACCCTCAACATTTTATGATTCTGTGAAAGTCAGTCCTCCATCCCCACCACAGCACACATGGACACATCCCACTGAGGATTTGCCTACAAGGAAAGTATCCCTGGAAACACTCATCAAGGGGCCCTGCAATTCACCTCCTAAGCCATCCACATTTATCCTGACTGTCCTCACATGTCAGCATGCCAGAGACACTGCACGTGTTGTGCAACACTGGGAACGTTATCAGAGTCCCCTCCTCATGTCAGGTTATAAAATGACTGGACTGAGAAATAATTGGGATTATGGCAGGTTAAGTTTTATTTCCCTGCATCTCTTAAGTCTGATTATGGTCACAAATGTACAGTTTTAAAAGCCATTACTGGTAAGACAGGTCAGCATTTCCCCTCCGTGTTGGAGCTCAGATGGAGCAAGAAGAATGAAATGTGGCAACTTAATCCAGGAGCTACAGAGGTTCCCTATGAGGGTTCATGGGCCAGGTCCCAACACAGAATTTGAACTTTGTAAGTTTATCAGGCTGCTTTTCCCTCCCATTCTCCCTCCATTTCTTACCTGCTTGACTCCCTCCATTGTTCACTAAAGGCCTGCAGGACCAGAGCCCACAGAACAGGTACAAAAAATACAGATACCTCCCTGTCAGAGTCAATTTTGTCAGTGGGACAGCAGAAGAATCACATTCACGACAGAAAAAGAAAAACGGCTTTTGCTTCCAAGCAACAGCCAAACGTGGGAATGATTAAGGGTGTAATCAGAAGGTAGCAATCAGTGTTGTCTTCCATCCCCAGGCTCTAGAGGTGAAAAAAAATATACCAACCAGACCTTCCAAGCTCAACAAGAGCCAGAACTCGAGGGCTAAAGTTCAAGAGAGACTTCAGCTATCTTAGAAGATTATTCTAAAATGTTGTGTCTCACAAAGCCAAGAGAGGATAAAAAACATCCTGTATCTACTGGAAAAATACTGTGCCCGTTTTGCCCAAATGGTGTTTTCCCCCTGCCATGAAAGCACCTCTTAGCTCAGATTCAGCATCTGTGGGGGTTCCCCAGTTCTGAGAGGTGCCCCACAGCAGCCTGGAACTGCTGGGATTACCGGAAATAGCTCTGTTACCAAGGGAGATCCAGTGATCAGACCTCAGAAAACTAAAGTTGGTGAGAGTCACAGTGGGCCAGAAGACAGGATTTCAACTTGCTCTGGCCTTGGCCCAGGTCCAAACAACAGGAGGTGTGCTCAGTAAAGCTCCTTGGGCTTTTCGGAGGGATCAGAGCTGGGCAGCTCAGAGGGATTGGGGTTCAGGTTACACTTCAACATGGACTCATGCCCTAGAGCCTCAGTTCTGTGGATCAAAGCCAGATGTTACTCCTAACAAGAGTCCTCAAGAGCCATTCTCAAGATGTTGAGCTCTTGGTTTCATTATCACACAAAGTAGCACGTGAAGCTTCAAACAATAGCACCATTAACTAGGTAATTATGAGAACCTTTGGCCCTGCCACCCATCCTAGTTTTTCATGGTCATTTGCATCTCCACACTCAGCCTAGTAAAACAACAAGCCGTCTCCACTTCAATCCTGAACTTCAGCTCAAACGGGACTATTAGGTGAGTGCTCCATGGCTGGGATACTCCTTAAACCATATATAGCAAATGTATACCTATAGTGAACACTAAATTTGCCATAACTCAAAGCATCACCATGGTAACCCCCTCCAGATGCTGCCAGCCAGCCCTATGTCGAGATGTAACCACGATAGACAGGATTCTCTCAAGAAAACCAACACACAAAAGCTCTAGATGGCTCTGAAAGCTCCCTAATCCTTTGCACATCCAGCTAGGATCCATGCTGAGCAGATGCCATGCGTCCCTCCGGGATTCAGAGATGCTCAGTACATCATCCCAAGTACCAGATGAGTAAATCACTCCATTAGCTTGTTCCATCTCAACTTCAATGTCACAGTCCAGCCAACATCAACACAACCCCACTATAAACATGGATTACAAACATCATATCTTGGATCCTCTTTGCATTTACATAAAACAACAGAATATGCCATTCTCTAGGAGAACAGCAAGAAATATTGTTCTTATGCTGCTTCAGACACTCAATTCTTCCTGGACCTCTTTGCTGTGCTCAGAGTACCCCACAACTGGCAGCAGTTGGGGCCCTGCCTGGCTCCACCTGCCAGCTTTATCTTGGAGCAGGAGAGTTCATGTGACAGGCAGCCTTTGCCCTCTTGTTCTCCACCTAGAAATAAGGTCTCACCACATCAGGTGCAAAGCAGAAAGACAGTTTGTGCCACAAACCACTTACCATCCAGTGTGTTCCTAAGGCAGTGGCCAATATTTATTTCCTGTTATGATTAGCTGCAGAGGTACTACTGAAAACAGACAAGGGCATCAGCACTCCTTCAAATTAATGGGCAATAAACAAGGTAAATGAATTCTACATTCTTCCTTATTGGTATGGCTATGCTTGTTTGTTCCATGCATGCTGTTCCCACCTTCTGCTCCAGGAGCAACGCAGCTCCAGTGCCACCCTGAGCTGTCAGAGGACACAGAACCCTACACAGCAATGGGCTCTGGACACATTCAATCATACAGCACTGGTTTACTGTAAAAAGCAGCAGCAGCATGGGCTGGAGCACAAAATAGTCAAGTGTTCTCACAGACCTGTCACTGCCTCCCAGCACTGCTCTGAACAATTCACTCAGCCAATTGTATTTATTTCCCCCCTCAACTGACATATTCCACGTATGAAGCCAAAGGACCCAGTGCATGGCCACCCTTGTGCAGGACAGAATTCCCTGCTGGATTATCCTCTGTGCATATGGATCCCTGCTCCCATGCAAGACAGAGCCTTTTGCCAAGGTCTCATGTCAGTGACTGGCAGGGAGAAGAAGCTGCTGGGTGGTCCTACCCCCTAAATTATTTGCTGACTGCTTCCCTGGGGACCATGGCAACTGTGGCACAGACAAGAGAATCCCCAAGGATGGCACTGAATTGGGTCACAGCCAGCCACTTGGAGGAGAAGAAAATGGGAGATGTCCTTGTGTTGGCAGGGGGATGAGGTGCTGTCGGGGCCAGAACCATCTCTAGTCTCAACAATCTCTAAATTAAGGGCTACTATCCCTGTGAAGAAAGGAAAATAAAAGGAAGCAGAAGCAACACGAAGAGACTAAGCATTTATTCCTGGCTCACTTGCTCTTAATGGAGATAACAATACCTCACTCCTTGACAGCAAAGCAGGGAGACTTAATGCATGGAAGTTTGCCAAGTAAATTGAGATCTTTGTACAAAAGGCACTTTCGACATGCACAACTCCTGGCTTATTAAAGCAAAACAAAACCCGTTCACCTTGAGGAGCACTCAGAAATTAGGAGCCACAGTTCCCCGTGGCACAGCGCTCCGCAGGATAATTTAAATTTACACACATCCAAACAGCAGTGCTTGACTAGTTTAAGTACCCAAAACACAAGGTGGAAAACAGTGAAGACGCGGGACTGCTCAGTCTCTTCCACAGAATTGCCCAGGCATTCTCCGGGGCCCCACTCTCCTCCCTCTGAGCAGCGTCTGAGTTTCAAACAAGGCGCTGCATTGTGACCTTATCTCACACTTACATCTCCTATAAACACACGCACAGGAGAGGAAGGGTTGCACGTAAGTGGCCTATTTAGAAAGGTCCCAGAATACTTTTTGTGCAATTTTCTTCTCCCTTGCCCATCCCTCCCTCCTTGTGAAGTGGCAGGTGACCTGAGCAAGAGCAGCGTGTGAATTGATTTGGAGGCGATCAGCGCCGGCCGCTGCCGTGGCATTGATCGCCTCGCATCGATCCGCAACCATTCCCGCTCAGCACGGCTGCCAGATCCGATGGACAGGGAACCATGAAGTGAAAAGAAAATTATGTATTTGTGGTAGACACTCTCACCTCTCTCCAAATCCCCCCCCTCGGGAGAAGTTGAGGGACCTGGACCGATTTCTGTGCTACTTTTAATCGAGTGTTAGGAGACAAGTCAGTACAAAAAGGGGAACGGCAGGGATGCGTCACTTCCCTCAACAACCCTGTGACAAGAACCACCTAAAAAATAAAATAAACTTGTATTTGTGCCTGTATCAGAGGCAGAGGTAGAGCAGGCCAGAGTTCTGGCAGGTACATAAATCTTTAGCAGTACTGTGCTGTCGTGCACCAGCCACAGAGGACACAGCTTTCTATTTACTTACACCTCACCTCAGGGAGGTACCAGAGCACTCCAACACACAAGCATTTCACAGGTATCTGCTATAACCAGTGGCAACAACAATATTTCTCTCATGTCACGTGTCCAATTCCCTAAAACATATCCCATTTTCACTGTCCTTTTTTCCCAACACAAAACAGCATTTGAATTGATTCACTCACTTTCATTCCCCAAACTCCGCACAGATTCCAGCAACATTTTCCCAAAAACGACTCCAGAACTCAAGTCCTGTTATCAGCAATAGCCAGTGACTCTCAGAAAACCTGGTTTCTTAAGTTAATTTTAAATGGGGTGTTAGGCTCTTAAATCAACTGCAATGCACTGCATGTGACACTGAGCTGGACAGAAAGAGCAGATACCAGAGGACAGAAACAATCTAAAGCAAATAGATGCATAAAGAAGGGAAAGCACCATTCTGTTACACAAGATGATTCAAAAGCAAACTCAGGAAATTCCTAATCTGCAGACTGCTGAAACTAGGAAGTTATAATCCAGGCAGTGTCACTCTCTGCTTGTCATATTTTATCTTTACTCCTGTGTTTATTTTTGGTCACCCTCAAAGACAAAAATGTTGTGTTAGGAAGGAGTTTGGTTTGACATTGTAGAAGTGTCCCTACGCTCTTGTCTGTTGGGAAATTTCATTTTCACAACATGCCTGAAATAGGTGTTATTTTTCCTTCCTGAAGAGTTTGGAGAAACAGGCAGGGTAATTAAAGGTTACACTTGCAGATACCATCACTATTATAGTTATTGCACAACACAGTCACAGGATTACAGTCACCACAGCATTGTGTTCCTCTGGTTTCGGTTTTATCATCTAGAGACACCTGCTTTCTAATTTCCAGGTGTGCTGCAGAATTCTAGTGAAATTTGGGGCTGAGTGGCCACCTGGTTAAGAGTGCTGGGTAACTTTGGCTCTACTAGCCTGTTTTCAGAAGGACTCAGCTTTGCCTTTAAGTGCTGCCAAACAAAACAACCTGACACCAGGAACTGACCAGCAATTTCCAGGCCCTTCTGTGTGACAGAACCTGCTGAATGGAGAGGAGCTTTAAGAACTCCCAGAGTTCTGTGAAGGCCCTGCCCTCAGGAACCCAAGCCATCCACGAGTATTTTTCTCTCCTATTTATGGGGATTTAGATAGTAAGCTGAGGTATCAATACCTACACACATTTGGTCAAGTGACTCCCATCCTTTTATGCACTTGGAAAGTAATTGATTTCAGAGAATAAAACATTCATCATTTATTTCCTGGCAACAAGTCACAATAACCCTTCTCTGTCCATTTTCTCCCTTCAGGCACTCCTTGATCCTTTCCACCCCACGCAGAATACAAAGGTAACATTCCTTGCCTTTTGCCCCAGACTTTTTACTCTGTGCTTTGAATTCCTCTAACAACCTCCACTGTGTTATCTCATCATCTTCAGGTGCCTTGTTCTGAGCTTCCAGCTTCCCACCCTCCTTTTTCATCCTCAATTCCTACCCCAGCACCCCCAGTTCTGCTACTAAACAAGCCACCATCAGTCCCACATGGCCAAAGGTCCCGTCTCAGCTTCACCCCATCCATAAACTGATCCTGAAGTTCCTGTTTTCCCTCCACAACAATACAGGACTCATTGCTTTTGTGATACCCCCGAGAAACTGATAACAAAGCTCATAATGAAGATGTTATTGACTATTTAGGGACAATCAGTCCATGTTACACAAAGTTTATTAACAGCAGGTAAAACAAAAGCAACTGGACACAGTGTAAGTGATTCAGAGGGTCTGTTTCTCCTGAGCTAAGAAACAAAACTGTGCTAAGCATCTACCCATCTGAAAAAATCAGGCTTTTCAAAAAAAATACAGCTGGACCCAAAGACATCTGAGATGACCCCCACAACAGTTTAAATGATTTTGAAAATCTATTACAGCAACTATTTTTAAAAGAAAAAATAAAAGGAAAAATGCACTTCAGGTACAACCTTTACCCCATTGCCTATGTCATTTGCACCTAGTGGACTGAGTTGCAAACATGTGCAATAGGAATGAATAAATCCTTAAAGTCAAGCTCCTAAAATATAGATTGTACAGTCATGATTTCAGCTTCCCTCAGTTCCAGTGGATTGCCAACTATCCCCCTGGGTTTTTACTGAAATTTTGAGGAGCAAAACTGACCTGAAGACAAAGGAGACTTCAGAGGAGGCTGAAGACAAAGAGCATTTTGAAGATGGATTCTGACAGAAAATCCCTGAAGGCAGCCAGCCCAAAAGGTGAAGTGTGGTCAGCACTGCTCTCCACAGCAGGATGCTGCTGTTGCACCAAGTGGCACACAACTTCCTTTATCCTGATGGCTGCTGTATGCTGATACAGATACATATTTCATGTTTTCCTCAGTCCAGCATACTAATACTGAGCCTTACTCCACCTTGTGCTGGAAGTTCAGCAGAGGTACACACCTAGCAGTGTTAAAACTCCTGCCTGAATCCAGGTTCAGAAGTACAAGCCCAGTCCTGCTGCAAACACAGCAAGAGTAAAAATGTTCAGTCCCAGCACAGAGTTGTGTGGCTCCTGCACTGACACACTGGGGAGCAGCAGCACCACCGAGCACTGACAGTCAGCAGCTCTGCAGCAACTTCCTCCAGAGCTCATACTAGACCTGGCCCTTTTGGGGCATTTTAGGTGCTCTGCAGAACAGTTATTTATAGAGCCAAAGCTCCAAGAAACGTTCTGCACCATCAAGCTTTTGTTTCCCGCCTGAGAAGAGAGGTTGTCCTTCCAAAACAAGTAACTATAATGTTTGAGCTTTCACTATGGAGCAGAAAACAGTTCATTTACAAATAATCAATCCCATCAAATACAGTAGCTTTGGACTCTGTTGAGAATACAGGTCAGTGAAATGCATCCATCCTATCAAACAGGAAAAGGCCAACACAGCTGGGTGAATCATGATGGGTTGTGGAATGGGGAGCCTGCTCTGCCCTTGGGGATAAGCAAATTGTCATCAATCTTCCCCTTTAAACTGGTCCTCTCCACGGGGAAGCAGATTGAGGTGGGCTAATCTCCAAAACTAGAAGGTTCTTGCACTCTCCTGTTGTCATGAGAAGGAAGAATACTTTGAGAAATCCCTTGTCCTCACTCATGGCAACAACACATTTTCAGCTATTCCTAAGAAGGAATAAGGGTGGGCAATATGGAAACAAAGCACTTCTGCACTGATGTTTCTACTTCCATATAAAGGTTTTTATTTGATTTAGAAATCACACTGCAGTTAAACTTCTATACTCTCATATTTATGCACACACATGAGCCTAAGATAACATTTTTGAGATGAATTAATAGAAAATACAAAATTATACTTAAGAAGCCTATTTTATCCTGTAGGTAGTTAAAAAGCATTTACAATTTCTTTGTATCTTCTTCAGTTTACCCTAAATTTTGTGGGGTATGGGCCAGTTCATTAAAGGTTCACTGCAAGCACTGAATATTTCCTGCCCAGAGAAGAGGCCACAGGATCTGCTCTACCTCCCAAAATCTACGTAACAGTAATTATGAATTACTCAGTTTGTGAAATCTGTGCCACAGAAATTACATGCTGTTGCTTCTACTGCTTAAATTGACTGGTGTAACTCTGATAAGGATCTAATTGGAATTGTTTCTTAAGGTTATCTGGATGTTTCCTGTGCTGTGCCAAACCACGGCTTGTGAGCTCACCTTGTATGAGACATACCAAGCCTATTAATAAACCCAGCCTTGCATCTCTGCATTTTATACCCATGATCCAAACTCACATTTTTCATCTGCAAAGCCAAGCAACAAGAGTCAGACACACACACTGCTCAAGCAGGTCATTATTCTGTATTCTAAATGTTCTTTAAGAAGAATCAAGGTTTTGAAAGCTGGACAACAGAAAGGGGCACTGAGAATCATCATAATGTGACTGACACAGACAACTTGTTTCCTGGATGTAAGCAAAGGTTTAACACAAAGATTTTGGAAGTTGCTTTAGAAACCTTGCATGGGGAAGAAGCTCTGTAAGCACCTGAGTAACAATCAACTCCTCATGAATCTCACTTTTTTTCCCCCACTCACCTTCCATGATCTTCAAAGTCACAGAAAGGGAAAGAGTTGAGATTTTGGAATAGACAGGGTAATTTCTGGGTAATTATTGACTGAAAGGGAGCAACTGCCCAAATTGCAGAACCTGACCCAGGTTTGTCTTTGCAGTTTGATCTCAAAGAGGCTGGCAGTCAGTAGACTCAAATATGGGGAATCAGGAGAAGGGTGGAATAAAGAGATGACACATCTAATCTCTAATCTAATCTAGGAATGGCACTGGCAGAGATAAAAGTCACACCTGACTAAACCTCAAGCTCTTCTATCAACAAGACCAAAAGAGCATTAACTACCACCAGCAAAAAGTGCAGGAGGATAAAAAGGCTGAGACATCATAAATCTAAGCCCACACACCACTGATATCCTAAATTCAAAGCCAGGAGCTCCATTCTTCCTACTTGGTGTGTTTTTTGAGCCTGAACAGCATATCCCAATCCTGTGGTGCCTGAACTCTTTTCTGCTGTTTGTCTGTGAAAGAGAAGCTTGAGTTCATGGCCAGATTTTAACCAAGGCAGTGAGAGCTACCCAAGTTAGACTCTGAGCTCACAACCCAGACATGAGCAGCTCTCTGCCCTGCCCAGGATGGTGGTACCAAAGCACACAATGGCTTGCAGGGGGTCAGCACTAGCACAGACCAAGCAGGGCAGTGGGGAAGAGCAGAGAGGACCATCTGGAGCTGCAGCAGGGGAACAAAAAGCAGAAAGGAAGGGAAATATGCCCTTTTAGCAGCACTGTGTATTTTGCTCCAGAACAGGCTGTAACAAGGCTCTGAACAGGGAGGAAATGGGATTATCACTCAAACAGCAAGTGCATTAAGGTGTCTTTGCAAACTCCTTCCACCAACATCGTCAGCAGTGCTGTTACAGACCAAAAGAAAGATTGTTCTACATGTACACATTTAGCCTACAGATCAAAACAAAAAGCACAACTAGGTCTTCTGCACCAGATTCCTTTTAACTCACTAATTTAGGCAGACCCCTGCACTACTAAAGCCTTGATAATCTCAGAAGCCAAGCAAACCAAACACCATTTCAGGAAAACAAAACAAATACCTACATCTTCAAGTCTGAGACTGAGACTTGTCTGATGAAAATTGTAACTTAGTTTTGCTGCTAATGACACTTGCAAATGGAATGAGGTATGTGCATCACACAAATTCCATAGTGCTCTGCCACTGAGAGGTCTGTACATGCTCAGACTGAGGGAGGAATGTTTTACATCTGCATAGCTGAGCAGAAAAACTCAAGAAACTCTAGAACAGTTTGAAGCAATTAAGGAAATAGGTCCATACAGGACAGGCTTTTGCAGGTTGGTTTTCTTTTAAAGTTTGAGTTTCTTGGCAAACATTACAAGAAAACATAGAAAGAAATTGCATTAAACTGAATTCTGTTTTCTGTTGTTAGAATTCAAGCCTAGAAAGTACTGGCAAAAATAAAGGGCTCATCTCAGCATTCCAAAAGTTCAGAGGTGGGAGAAAGGAGTGCAGGAAGGGGTGAAGTGCAGGTCACAGGATGGTGTCTGAGAAGCACGTGGGAACAGCTTGAGTTTCCAAGTGTTTATAACCTACCAGCTGAAAGTGAGCCCTGGAACAAAAAGCTTAAAAAGCAGATGAGTCTGAGAAACCAGGATTACAGATAACAAGGTAACTACTAAATCACAACCTAACAACTGTGGGTCTTAAAATACACATCAAGGCTGCCTTTACGAGCAGTGTTTTACTGCAGTGATGGAAACACTGGTGCTCACCACACTCCTAACCGACTGGAACTTTGTAAGGCCCTGTAAGGCTTCAGTTCAAAGGCTTCCAGATCCCAGTCCAATGGTGCTCTTCCCCCATGGAGTCCATGTCCAGGATGGAACCTCAGCCCAGAGGAAAGCAAAGGGAAATATCAGCTTGTTGAAAATTCTCCTCAGGGAAAAGTCCATCTGCCTTCATCTCCAAGTGCAAAACTTCTCCTTTTCCTCCTTATCTTTGTCTCATGGCATTTTTTTTTGCCAAGGTAACTCAGGACATCACAGTAACATGTCCATGTGTCCCTGACCTTCTCCTTTTTGCAAACTGTGCCACCTTTTTTTGCTCACCCTCTGGTTTCTCCTGCCGTTAAGGACAATCTCCACAGCCCCACTGCAGTGGCACCAGCAGAGATCAGCTGTATCAGCAAATAGGACCGAGGATGGATAACAGCAGGAGAGTTTTATGGCTGGAGAGTTCTATAAACAGCATATGTCATAACTGCATTATAGAAAGGGACTTCAATGGGTTCACCTTCACCCCATTTAACTGCTCAATTACATCACTAGCCAACAGCAAGACAACCATTATTGTATGGTCAGAACAGCTTTGTATTTTGTATATTATTTTAACAGATCCACTGGAATAATTCTTTTGTGAAACAGGACTTGGAATTTGATTCCTGAAGGGGAGTAACAGGACTCAAATCACAGTGCAGTTTATGATTCCCAGCTTCCTCTGCAACCAGAGATCACTATTACTGTGTTTCTGGAAAAGTTGTCTGCTTTTACCTCCTATTTCCAAACAGGTGTAATTGTCACTTAAAGAATGTTAATTAAGATGGATCCATTGTGATTTCAGAGTACTCTTTGTCTAAGCTTGATAAATTTATCACAGACAGCCTTAACAATACATAACGAGTTGTATCTGCACTTGCTGCAAGTCTGTGCAATTAATTTTCTATTTGTGAAAGGAAATGGAAAATGAAATATTGTGCCCTTTCTAATGCAGAGGCAGATGTAATGAATGGCTTTGGCAAACAGTTGTCAAAGTGTGTTAACTCGCATCTACAAATCCTTTCCTTCCCCAACAATAGTTTTAGGGCCCGGAATAATTCACTTCCCTTTTTTGTCACACTGATACGACAGACTGAATCCACTGTATCTAGATAAAAGGAACATAATTGAATTCCAGTTGCAAAGCAATTGTCTTCATTTTTTTTTAGCCACTGGCTGGAGAGATCCCAATTGCAGATTAAAATCCACAGAGATGTTATTTTCAGTGTTCCCATTGGAGAATGAGGTTCTCTAACCAGAAATCTGGTAGGAAAACCCTTTAACCCAGGACTGCTGTTTTGGAAGAGGCTGCCAGCACACACTGATCACTCTGGTTCCAAAGGGAACAGTCACTATATCCTGCACCTCTCCTCAGCATCCTTTGTGCGGGGACAGGAATATTCAGGCCCTTTCCATGTGGACTTCAGCATGGAATTTAACACCTTTAAAAGCCTTAGTTGTACTGTCAGAAAACACCTATAAGACACTTGGAAGCAGAGCATCCCCATCCTGCTTCCAGACTGCCACCTTCCTGCAGCTCTGTTATCCCATTAATACAAACAGACCTAAAGAGTTCCCTTCCACTGGCTTCAAAGCACGGGCAGTGATTCACCAAGACCTACATAAGCTGAATGCTTTTAGTTTGCCAACTTTAAGTTTCAAAATGTTCAGAAACCCTAAGATGAAGATTATCAGTGATTCCTTGAGTTGGGCTCTTTGGGGCACTCCAAAACAATCTTTAATGATGTGATCAGATGCCATTCTACCCCCACCCTCTCCTTTATTTGTGGGCTGGGGAAGCAGAGCAGGGTTTCAAAGCTTTAAGTTCTTTCATCCTTTCACATGATTAAGGCCAGTTAATGCTGCCCTGAAAACAGGCTCATAACCTGAATTTATCACAGAACTACTGTCAGGCAACCTGTACTAACAACATAGCAAAGTTAAAGAGCTTATTTAGTTTTTACAAAATCATCATTGTTTATATTTTACCTGCCTTCAGGAAGAACACAGATGGTTATAGTGGCAAGGAGAACCCAAAACGTGTAGCCATTTAATTAAACTTGCATCATACTTGCTATTAACACAAAGTCTGAATTAAAGTTCTCCAAGCAGCTTTAACTCTGGCTTTTTCTACTTTTGGAGGCCTTGCAGCTTTCCTAATACTCTTAAAACAGTTGCTTTTACCTTTTGGCCACATGTGATATTACTATGATGCAAACCAGGACGAGTAAGTGACTTGTAAAGCCTGAAACAGTTTAGCAGTCAAGGACAACAATAACACGCAAAGAAAGCAACACTAAAAAGCTGGTGGGTCATCCGAAAACACTAAGCCACAAGAACTTTAAAGAAAGCAACAAAGCATCCACAACAGCAAAACTGAAGTGGCCCAGCAGCACAACCACCATTTAATCTCCCAGTAGACTAAGGTGAATGAATACCTGGTTGAAAACTCATAGCACAGAAATCACTGTTTCACCTAAACAAGTCCTGAATGCCACAGCACTCCCCATGGGAAAAGTCTGGCCTCTTACAGGTTCTTCAAAGCCTTCTGCTTGTGCAATGTTCAGCATTGCAACACCCCGGGACGCAGAACTGCCTGGATAATACAAGCTGTTCCCCAAGGACAGAGGTGCACCTCAACAGGGGAGGCACCAGAACGGGGCAGGCATGAAATGTAAAGGCACTGGTGGCATTTCAGCACCTTGCCCGTCTTCACACAAAGATGGTCTGCCACAATCAGGAGCACCCAGCAAGGGTTTGCTTCCAGCACCAGAGCAGTTGGACCAGAGTTGGACCAAGGGTTGGACTTGATGATCTTGGAGGTCTTTTCCAACCCAATCGATTCTGTGACTCAGTGCAGCATTCAGAACACTTTCCTCATGCAAGGAAACAAATATTGAGGGAGAGTGCCTGGAGTTATCAGCTACCTACTGGTTCAAGTACTCCTTTAGGAAATTCACATCCCTCATCTGCTTGGTTTGAGCAGACAAATTTCAGTCCTCCTGAACACCTTAACCACCTGAGCACTCAGTGTTTGGGACAGTTCTCAGCCCCCTCTCAAGTCCCATTTCCATTGTGTAAGCACCAAACTACACACAGAGATACAGGAGAAGCACATACTTCCTAGGACAACAGTAAGTTCCTGTACAAACCAAAGCTTGGGTCCCTAAAACATTTGGGGAGCAGATCAAGCATGTTTTTCCAAGTATGAGTGGAACATAAGCATTTTGGAGACATCACCAGACACCCATATGCACACACATAAAGCCCCAAGCTCAGAAAGACCTGACATCTCTCTAATACTACCAAAATGTTTCTAAAATGCTCAGTACCTCCCAGGGATGTTACACCTGAAAACTAGAACCACTTTGCCAAAACAGCACCTGCTTCACCAAGCACCCATCACATTAAACAAAAATAACGGCAGCAATAAAATGAATGCTGAAGGCATCACTGCTACAGCCACAGAACCTACTTGGATAAACAGCATGAGGCTACTGAAAAACTAGGTAAGTCTTTTGGGTCCTCCTTGCCACTGTTCCCACCTGATTCCTTCCTGGAGGCAGGTAATGGCACTTTTACATAGACACAGAAGTTGTGCAAAGCCTCTGAAAAACATTCATCAAGAAATAGCACCTGACTTGGCAGGAGCAAACACGTTCACAACACTCATTGCCAGAGACACAGGCAGAAGGTTTTGTGGAAGAGTAACAGTTTCCTCACTGCACAGTGAGCACCAGCAGATGCCAAGGAATGTCATGTGGGACCCAACTTGCCACAAAGGAATATTGATGTCACCAGCAGGACTTTTGAGGTTCAGAATCAAAGCCATTCTGAGGTGTGGGCACAGGGGAAAGAACAGCAGAAGAGGTGGCAGAGCACAGCTGTATCTTCAGGTGTTTGCAGAAAGCACTAACTTGGGCAAGTTGAAAATTGACTTTCTTTGAAGTTGGAATCAGAATCAGCTGCAACACCCCACACAGCCCATCCTTGCTTTTACTGCAGGAGGTACAAGCTGAGCCTGAAAAGCAACTTGGAAGGTACCACAGCTAAAGATGCAGCTGTGGGGACGGACAGAGGTTATTTGGCTTTCCTCACTCCATCTTTGGAGCCCTTCGGGTGCAAATGAACTGGTGGTATGAGCAAGAGACAAAACTGCAGCCTGGACATGGTCAATTCAGTGCAGCACAGCCTTCCCAGGGAAATGGTGAACAAGGACACCAACCTCAGGATGCTGCCACATGGAGAGGGTGTTCAGGGAACAGAAGGCAGGCTCTGTGCACAGAGCTGAACAGTACTGGTGGCAGAACACACATCCATCCAAACTGAACAGGCAAATGCTCCTGGACCACACTGACTGCCTGTAGCCCAGGGATGGAAGGAGCAGCCACAAGTCACACAGCTACACTTTAGAAGCTCACAGGAAGCTCAACCCAGGGCTCACACACAATCATGACAGGTCAGTACAACTCAACTCCACTTTTATACACAAGTACCCAAAATACTTTGAACTTGTGATCCAAAAATGACTATACCTACAGTTTTAAAACATAGGAAATAAAATAAATTAAAAGATCATACTTTGCTTCTGACAGCAGTGTGGCAGCATAAAGGTGCAGTACCCAAGTAACATCTTCAAATAAACATAGAAAAGAAAAAAAAAAGGAAGTGAGGCTGTAATAAGCTCAGGATGCTTTGTATGCTTCTCTCAAGGGATGGAAAGACCTAAGAACAAACCCTATAGGACCAAGAGTTTCCTAAGTATTTGCATCCATCTTTCTCTCAGGATGGCTGCTCAGAGACAGCAACTCAGAAGGTGCTTCCCAGGAACTGTGTAATTACTGAGCAGGTTTGAAGTCATACATAAGACAATCAAATCATGAGGCAGAGGTCATTAAAAAGAAAGAATTCTTCGTTCCACTTCTCCAGGGTAGAGGCCTGAGTGTGGAAAAAACCAGATGCTGTAAGCTGGCCTGGCATGTCAAGTAATATCAAAGTCATGATGAGGAAAGATAAGACATGAAATGCAAGCAAAGCAACACCAAGTAGCTGTGAACATAGACAAGACTCCTAAGAGGCTGTGAAGTAAACCAGGAATGGAAATACTGACCTCAGCCTATTCAAATGTCTTCATTATTATGACTCTTTTGACTTCTGAGAACTCAACAGGTAATCCTTCACTACCACAACAGTCACCATGAAAATGTAGCTTCAGAAAACAAACTTTCAGTTACCAAGAAAATTCATGTCCACCACAGCATGACTAGAACCCACACACATCAAAAGGTCAAACCAAACTGGTAAGTTATGAACAACAATGACAGGCAAGTCATTCCAGACTGGGGAACATCTGGGAAGGCACTGAGAGCAGTGAGAGATGAGCAGCAGCCCAAAACTACCTAGTCTGAAAAGACAGAAGCCAGAACTAAAACCAGACACCACTTACGAAGATTGTTTCCTTTGCCAAATCATGCAGGGCTTGAACAGATAAATTCTTATTTACATAACGTGGCTATGGTTGCATCTTTCTCACTGGAATGGCAGATATGTGCACACACACCACACATATCAGATGCACACATGGATGTGGAAATTAGTAAGAAATAATTAGTAAATTAGTGGGGAAATGACCATGAGCCAATAAGCTCATAGTATCTGTACACTCCTGCAAAAATCCCCTGGAGAATAAAGTCAGGACAATGTCAAATCCTTAAGGGAATATCCAATTTACCAACCAAACAGCCAAACACCTCAGAAGTTGAGCTCACTCCATGGGTTTGTGCACTCAGACGTGCACACACGTGGTGTTACAACTCGCATGGAAACACGATAAGTTCTGCAAACATGTTTACTTTTTATCTCTGATAAACACAACAAAGGAAGTGATTCAGACTTGCCCAGAAGGCAGGGATTCTACTGAAATTATACATGTCTGTGGTTAAGTCTAGGAGCATCCAGACAGGTACTGCTTGTGAAAGAAATACTGAAGTAAGCTTTAAGGTACTGAATTCAGGCACAGGTAACAGGAGCTGTGGCAGCCTGGAGCTCAGCAGGGCTAATTTATCCTGCTGGAAAGTAATCAGCATGTAATTAATGGAAACATCAGGCTTTATTTGGGGAGGGGATTGTGGAGTAAATGGCCACACAACTTGCTAACTAAAGTGTTACTAAGCTGTAAATACTTATTCTCTTTGTTCCAACATGAAAGGATGTTTTATTCTATTTACAGAAACTTTCTGGGAGGGAAAAGCAACTGGCAGACCATGCTTATGTGACCAGTTACAAGAAGCAGGTTTCATATGCTGAGACTAGAGGGGAACTCCACCCTACCCCCTTAACTTCCAATCTCAGGTCTTGATTTCATGGCAAAAGTCCTGAGAGACCCTCCCAGGATTACTTCCTCTTCTCTGGTAAAACTTCTGCTTCTCTGTTGCTTTATCCTTTTGGGACACAGCAGAGTCTTTAAAGTGCTTCATCTTCTGCACAGGGAAGAATTAAACCTTTACTCACAGTTAGGTCAACTCTCTCCGCACAGCACTGAACCACATGTAGGTCCATCCAAGGCTGCTCACCAGAGTTCTGACCTGGACTTTTTGAGCTTCCTCTTGCTCTTACAAAATACCTCAGGTACTTGTGTCCAGTTCTGAGCCTCTCACTTCAAGGAGGACATTGAGGTGCTGGAGCAAGTCAAGAGAAGGATAATGAAGCTGGTGAAGGGTCTGAAGCACATGTCCTATAAGGAGCAGCTGAGGGAGCTGAAGGTTGTTTAGCCTGGAGAAGAGGAGTCTCAGGAGTGACCTTATCACCCTCAAAGCCTCTGAAAGGAAGTTGTAGTCAGGTGGGTGGTCAGGCTCTTCTCCCAGGCAACCAGCAACAGGAGTAAAGGAGAAAGCCCTAAGCTGGACCAGGGGAGTTTTAGTTGGACATTAGGAAGAATTTCTGCACAGAAAGGTGATTAGATATTGGAATGGTGGAGTCACCATCCCTGGAGGTGTTTAAGCAAAGACTGGACCAATGTCTAGCTGACCAGGTGGTGTTCAGTCACAGGCTGGACTCAACCTCAGAGGTCTTTTCCAGGCTAATTGATTGTGTGATGCTCTGCAGAGCTGTGATCCTGCATGTCCTGACAGAAACAGCTCAGAGATGGACATGGCCAGAGCTCCAAGCAGACCATCACACTGACACCCAGAGGAGTTGAATGGGATGGGCCACTGCCAGTTCCCCAAAGCCTTTCTCAGGCCATCCCTACCCAACAGGCACAGTCACTTCCTATTTTTGAAGTTGACATTCACAAAGGCCAAGACAGAAACACAAATGCATCCTTTAAGCCATGCCAATACAACACCAAACAGCCAAAATATCAACTACAAGCTGTCTTTTCATCAAGACATCAATCATGTTAATTGCCTAACACAGAGGAGGTTCTGGCTAGATTTGGGATTCTGTGCACCTTGGATAAATATTTAATTATACTGGTAGCTCTAGCAGGTGATAAAAAGGTATAAAGGATTTGGGGAATTAAGACATGCCCTTCACACCAAAGATCTTTAATGTCATGCAGCCAAGCTACAGTAGGTAAAAGTCAACATAAGGGAAGGGCAAGAGGACACTGTAAAACCCAGCATGGATTTCTTGGTCAGGCTGGAGAGGTACCAGGGAAAGCAGGGCAAAACATTCCATTAACTTTCACTTCCACAATTCTGCACTATTCATCTCTGAGAAATGTATTGTTACACAAATGTATAGAGCTGTCCAACTACAATGACTTGTTTTGGAGCTCACACCCCTTAATATTGGAACTACAAATAAACACAAAAGAATGCTATGTGGGTGACACAGGATCTTTGCACCCACAAGGAAAAGGATCATAGAGTGTTGATGTGAATTGAATGAAGGGTCAGGGAAAAAAAAAAGGCAATTTCATTTCAGATACATCTAGGGCTTTCTCATTAGGCCACGAAACTCACAGGTATTAATCATGAAAATAAATGTTCCTTGCCCCAAGGTGCGACACAGTTCTTACACAAGAGAAATGACCAATACAATTCTTCCTCTGATCAAATTACTGAACACAAAATGAATTTTAAAACAATATCCCGGGTGGATTATGCATTTAGCTACTTAAGAAGAGCCTTTGTAAGGACCTCCATTCATTACTTCAGAAAGCAAAGCTTCTTGTTGCCAATAATTAAGGCACAGTCTTGTTCACATCTCACCTTCAAGGCTTTGGAGCTGAAGAGCCCATGGATAATCTCCAGCTGCCCTACTGTACCTCGCACTTGGCTTTGAAAAAAGTTTTGAAGCAAAAGTAAAATCAGGTAAAGTAGATGATGTCTGTCATCAGCACTTGATTATGCTGATTTTTCATAGGAAAACGAAGAATGTTTTGTCTCTTGCCTTTAAAAAATGATAGAACCAATTCTATAGATGTGCACTTACCTATACACTATAGGTAATCTCAGTAAAATAAAAAAAAAATCACTGAAAGGCAGATGTTTAATTAGCTTTAGACCCACAGTTTAATAGGATTTCACTCAGGCTGGGCTTCTCACGAGTATAAAGTGAAGTGTGAGATGTATATTTGCAGGATTAAGGCCTGTGGGCCCATTGCCAGCCCTGCCCTGCAGCTCAGGGGTGTGTGCAGTCAGTCTCACACTGCACCAAGTCCTTTGTGCCACTCAGCCCCCTCTCAAGGTGCCTCCTCTTCTCCAGTTAACCCACCCAGGACATTTTAACTCACAATAATCACAACTCATATGCCAGAAGGCTCAGGGGTTTGGTTATAAAGCAGGACATTAGCATGGGTATCCTTTCTACTTGAACTGTACCTTTTGAAGTCTTGGTCAGTGGAGTCTCATTGTGTTTAGGACAAGTTTTCAAGCTTTCCTTCACAAAATGAAAGTTAGAAAGTGTAGGACAAAAGCTCTGATTTTCAGCAAACTGACTGAACTGGTGTTTCAGTATGAAAAAAACCCTAAAAACAAATAACCCCACATGTGGCTGGAAATAAAACCACGAGCAAAAGCACTACTGTTCTTTAACTCAGAGTACAGCTCTGTGCCCTTTCCACCCCTCTCAGCACTGTCCTTGGCCTGCCTTTCTCCTCACCTTATTGTACATTCCTGGCCTCTTCCTTGCACCTGGAACTGGCATTTGTCAAATCCCATTTGACATCCTGGGAGTTTACCTGCCAACATGAAAGCTTCTCTACAGGTTTAGGCTCTTGATCCTACTTTTATTGGCATGAGACAAGTTCCTGTGCCAGTGTACACAAGGCAGGGGGAACTTCAGCAGCATCAACTAGAGAGGCTTGAGCTGGCCTGGGATCACCATTACATCGAGCCACAGCCCAACAAATCCAAAGACAGTGGCATTCAAGTGTCCAGCAGAGTAATTATCCACCTTGAGGCATGTTTTTAACTTCTAAAGGGTATACAAATGAGCTCCAATTTCAGCCCTGGGGTGTCCAGAGCAGAGCCTGTGACAGCAGCATCTGCTCAGATCTGCCTCACACTTACAGACAATGGCTTTTGGCATAGCTGACAAGTGCAAGCGGGGCAGTGTTTTAAAACCACACCTGCAGTTCCTTCTGCAAGTGTTGTTATATGAACATCTCAGTAATTACAACACCACCTCAGCAATTACAACATAATAGTTATGTTTTAATTCAAGCCAGTCTCAATTAAGGGGCAATTCTGTGGTAACATGATTAATACCCAACAATCATGTAAATAGTTTCTTAGTAATCTGCATCCACATAGCAAAGCCATGAGCTAAGCAGTGTTTGGTGAACTCTGAGCTTTGACAGGTGATTTTCAGGGCACCAAAAACTTTACCCACCTGCCCCAGAAAGGTTAACGCTTGTCTTTTAAACCCCTGACCTCAGGTAAGTGCAGCCATAACCAGGTTCAGTAGGTGGCTCTTGCCTGGATGCAAAAGACCCAACATGATACCAAGAAGCTCCCAGAACAAGAGCTGTAACTGGGGATTTTCACCAGGAGTTCCAATGGTATCAAAGGTTCATAAATAACAGCAAAACAAAACCAATGCATATTTACAGGGCACTTCAGAGCTGGGACAACTCAGGTAAATGCCAGTAGAAGGAATTAAGGTTGTGCTGTGTCCAGATGAGCAATGCAATCAGAAATGGGTTTCCTCCTGGTGTGAAGTGTGGGACAGCCTCACTGCACCATTAACCAGCTGCAGGTTTGGGTGTTTGGTGACATCATTGATCTACCCCATTTGTAGAGCATTACAGGATGAAAAAGCATTATAGAAATGAAGAAATTCTCACCAAAAACAAGTGGCAGTGACAGGACAGAGGGGAATGTTTGTGTGTGGTCTTTTCATTAATATTTCCTCCCAGTTTAAAACAAGGAAATACTTAAAAGGAAATTAAAAGAGAGAAGAGGAGAGGACAGAGGAGTTACAACACTGAAGTGCTCCAAACAAAGAGAAAAAATGGAAAATGGTACCAAAAGGAGTACATGAAATTAAACAGTGAAGTTTGATAGACAATCCATAAGAGCAAACTATATGATGAAGTACAGAATAATTAAGTCTAAAGTTAATTCATATGCTTATACAGCACTAAAATACAAAGTGGCTACTCCTGAGGGTTTTCCATTTTTGTTAACTTTTTAACTAAGGACAAAAAGTTTTAAAGGCACATTAAAATTATCATCAATCACTAAATTACATATTATACAAATGTAAATGTGATCACACCACACTTAAATTCTTCTAACAATAAACTATTCTGTTTGCTTCCCCCTGACATTTACAAAATTCATTTGGAGGAGTAGGATATACCTTACAGAGATTAGTGATAAATCATGTATTTTTAATGAATATCAATAGGAGAAACCCCAGGACATAGCCCACCATCTAATTTGATTAAACTGTGCTTAAGGCAACACCACCTCTCTGGCTGGGGAATAGCACTATAATGACTTTGTGAGCATTATTGCAGGCTGTTTTAATGATTTAATGAACTGCCTCTATATTTAGTTCAATAGCCTTAAAATGATTAGTGTTTAAGAAAAATTAGCTCACTTTGATCTGATTCTATTTGATAGTAAGTTTAAATAACCTAACCCTTCAAAACACAGTGGAAAAAAATTCCTAGAATCACAGCCAGCTAACTGCTAGAAAACATTCTGGCAATCATTAATAACAGTTCATTTATGTTTAGCTACAGCATATGGAATGACATATTCATCCCCCAAGATGGGACACAGTAGCATATATTAAGTTCTATTATATAATTTTTCTTTTTATTTTTTAACATGAGAAACATACCAAGAACAAAAGAAAACCTTCTGGGTGCTCGTGTAATGCAAAAAAAAAAAATAATTCTTTCATTAATGGTACCACTTCAGAATTTTAACTTGTGGGTCCAGAGTTTGGTTGTGTGTCATCCATAGAAAACTGGGATTCTGGAGGCACAAACTACACTTCGTCAGTGTTGGCCATGAATGTCACAGTCACGTTGCAAAGGGAAACCAGAATCTGCCATAATGCTAAAAGTAACATTTACAATGGGAGAATTACAAAATATCAAGCTACATTTATTGCTCCATGGAGCAGAGTTCTGGAAGGTGAAGGCAGAAACACTCACCCAGCAGGGCTGTCTCTGCCCTGCCCCTGCGCGGACTCAGCCCAACCCACCTGTGACCCAAACCATTCCAGGCCTGTCACATCAGCACACTCACTCCCCAACACCAACGGCCAAGAGCAAGGCCACAACTGTCCACAAGGACAAAACAGCAAGAATCCACCCCTAGATGTGGAATTCTTCTCATAGAATTCTTCTCAAGAAACAGCCCAGCAAGCAGATCCTTCCCAGTTTGTACCGAACACCTCACAGAAAATCCCAAGTACAAGCTACAACAAGAAACTAATGCAAGATACCCTCAGACCTTGTGCTGTTTTGACACCTTCCTTTTCTAACACTATAAACATGAACTGGTCCTTTGTTTTTTTTTAGTCTTAGTCAATTCACCTCCCATTTAAAGTGAACTCCAAACTGATGGGCAGCAAGTACCCCCTTCTCCCCCCAGTGAAGAGGTACAAATCAGTTGGTTGCCAATCGACCCCCTGTAGGAGCCAGCAAGTTGCAACAGCAACTCCCAGATCTGACCCCATCATCCCAAGGAACACTTTTCCATGCCCCTCTGCAAGGACATGATCAGGCAGGCTGTAAGTACAGGAGTTCAATTTGCTCTAAAGGAATTTCTTGGTGGGATTGATCTCTATAAATAATGTTAAGGTATATCCAGGACCTCATATTGGCTTTTTCCCCGTGGTTATTTCTTTATGTGTCTCCCAATTTCCCACCATCCATGAGGAACAGCAGGCCAGGCTCTCCCTGAGCTTGGCTTTCCAAATTATTCCATCTATCTGTGTTCCTGCAGTGTCTGTCCCCAGCTCTCTCACTTCTATTATTGGTCACTTTTTGTGTTCAGTGCATATTTTCCAATGTTTTATGTAGCCTGCAGAAAAATCTGGGACCACCCCTTTCATTCCAGACTCACAGGACTGGTCAACACCTTTATCCCTAACGGTTTTGATTTATATCAGGATTTGGTTTTTTATTCTGCCAAGTGTCCCTCAAGCAGAGAACTTTATTTTCCATGATGTTCCAGCATTTCTAATTTTTATTAGAATCTAATCCAGCATCTAATTTTTATTTTATTAGAATAAAATAACCAATAGCATTCTATTGGGTGAAAAATTTGGCAGCTACCCACATGTTCCATTTTAATCTGAATATTGTCAACAAATTATTGTGTAGTACATAATAGCTGTTGTACACTCAAAGTCATATCTTGGTAGATCAGTACAATGACTTTAATTCTGCTCTAAGTTCCAGCATGAAACATGTCAAATAGTTCAATAAGGCACACATTGTCCAAATGACACACTCCCATTACTAAAACACTGAAAAATTGAGTTAATTTCCCCTTTCTGTCAAAAGCTACAATCAGATTGACATAGTCCCATGAAACATTCTGATTTCCACTAAACTGCATTTCTGAAAACTGTTCCATAAAAAGAAAAAAAAAATCATCCAGCTCTAATGTGCCTGAAGTGTATGCAATTAAAAAAGTTTCTAAATATAGCTTTAATCATGGCCAACCCCAATCTTCTCACAAGTCCTTGCCCTCCAGGCCATCCCAAAGGGATGGGAACATCCAGTAACAAGCCAAAAGTCTCATGACAGTGTATTGACCCCATTTGATATTTATCTCTAGCCATTTGTGAGAGCTTCCCATGAGCTTAATTAAGCTCATTCATTTCCACAAATTGTGGCATCCTAGAAAATATCAGACTTTCCACTGATAGATGAGATTCAGATGGGGAAGTCTTAGGGGAGGCGAGGTGTCTCTCAGGCTATTTGACAGAGCAGCTCATGAAACAACTTCTCTAATCCCTCCCCTGTCTAACGTGGAAGGGGATACACACAGGAATGTGCCCTGGCCAATGCAGACCAGAGCAAAGAGCCACTTGCTACAAACTCTGAAAAATTCCCCACACACACATTGTGGAGAAGCTGAACCCTTTAACTTCAGCCACAAAATTATTTCTGTCCTTCAGGGCAATGTTTAGAAGGAAAGACTTGCATCAGGAGGTAAAGATTTGAGAAGCAAACAGGGTGAGTGATTCTGTGCTGGCTTTTGGGTTTGACTTCAAGTGTCATCTTGGTCTTTCCTCCACTGTATTTGTGCTATATTTGACTGCCTTTAGGGACGTTGTTTGGTGTAACAAAGCCCGTTTGAGGGGACACTGTAACAGCCTTCCACTCTGCAAGAGGCTGCTGCAAAGATTCACTGCTTATTTTACACAGAGAAGGCAAAATAATGGGGTTAAGTTTCCTACAGATCAGGTGAAGATAAATATATGAACAGATGAAAGGAGGAAGACAGTATTATAAAGGATTTTAAAGGGAAGCCACACAAACTTCTGTCTTGCATAACAGGTAAAATTGATCCTGCCTCTGGGCGAAATAATAAGTTAGCAAATCCCTCAGAGCTGCTGCAAGTTGGGATTTTTTTACTGTATCATTGTGAGAGGTTTTTAATTTAATAAAATCCATGATAACTGCAGGCTGGGAAAAACCTGACTTAGTACCCTGTGATAACCTTTTCTTAATATCAAACATAAATAGGAAAAAAAAAGTCTTGCCCTAAATGCAGCAAAACATTTTTTCAAAAAGTCTAGCTTTTATTTATTTCACTCCAAAGCATTCAGGCACAGGTTCTAAGCTTGAACTTTCTCCATGATACACTTTTCTCCCACCAATGTTTTCCTTTACAAAGCTTCTTCAGTCCAGTGTGTGGTCTGCTGAAGACTTGTGCTAATATAACACTATTTTCGGTTCTTGCATATATTGAAGCACTTCATTTACTCTGGAATTTTGTTTTGTAATTAGTTCCTATGCTATTTTAATTGCTTCACTTGCTTTAGCACATGTACACAGAGTCTGTACCAAGGAGCTGAGGCACTTGATGCAGAGGAGAAGCATTTGGTCCCCACACTCCTTGCATCATTCCCATAAAGTCTTTCCCTACAGGAGTTCAAATAAGTCACCTGTAGCCAAAACAGCCTTTTTTCCTTTAATGTTTCCTCTTCCCAGGCACAGCTTACCTGGAAAAGTGTAAGGAATGTAAACCAGCCTGATTTTATACCCTGCTACACATTTGTTGTTTGACTTACACAGACTCAAAGCAGCAGATAACACAAAGGTATCTGAGGAGAAAGCTACTAAAAATAGTCATTTTCAGTGTATATAGTGACTAAAACCACAGTCAGCAGGTATTGAACAGCCACAGGAAATCTCAGCCATAAGGATCTGTTTGCACAGATTCTTCTGCCCCAAGACCTAAAGGAGTAGTAAAAAATCCTAAAATCCCACACAGCATTTTTTTAAATTAATAACATATTTCAGGGCACAATGTGGGTGCAGCAGATGAAGCCACTACAGAAGAGAAAGGGGTGAGAAATAGAGTAAGTGAAGCAATTTTGCTGCTCCATACCCCCAAAAATAAATGGCTTGAGGACAGCTAACCTGAGGTCAGCAAAGCTTCCACTACCCAATTCCCCACTTAAAGGAGCCTATCAGATTACTTGTTTAAATTAATGCAGATTTGGGATTCAAGATACAGATTTTAGAACAGTGACCAAAAAAAATGCTGTACCGTAACACCAAAAAGTCCTAACTTGAGCTGTAACTGAAATTGTAACAGCAATACCTCCAGAAAACTCTGTGCTTCCCATATGATGCTTCCAGGTAAGGGCACACACACAGAAGGACTCAAAAACTGAAGAGAAGTGACAGCCAACCTTATTCTGTCAACATTGACCTACTTTGTTCAGGTCTAACAGCTCAAAAAGCTACAAATTTGGTGAAATGTGGATTGTAAAACCATAACACTCCTCAATTACTTTTTGTGGCCAGACAGGCAAACCTGTCATTTGACAACACATCATGATCCAAGACAGCAAACTTTATCTCTCAGGGGTCATGAGAAAATGGCCACAGGTCCAGCCTGCTACCCCTCCCCAGGTAATTTTTCACAGTTATCATCCCCAAAAGTGTAAAAGCATAAAGATGTGTTATCTCTGAGCTCCGTTTATTGTAACATGGGGGAGATTCCCTATAAAACCACTTACTGAGTAGCTGTTGGGTGTTCTTCAACACAGCAAGTCAGAGCAGTTAAGCATCTTCTTGACAGTGTGTCAGGAACAAGATGACACCTCTCCTTTCAGAGACCAACACATTATTTATCATCCTGCTCTGATTTGCCTTTACTCACCACCCAGCACTAACTCCAAAAGCTCTTCCCTGCTTGGTTTCTTAATATCACATTAGCACTGATATTTGAACACACAGCTAAGCCAGGAGTTCCATTTTCCCAAAGAAATCCTTTGGAGGTTTGCTCTTACCTGTAAGTGGACACTTGTTCATGAAATTTTGGTTTATGTTCACCTTCTTGTGAAATCAGATGTGCAGTTTCTGTGGGGGAATTCAAAGCACAGATCAGCTTAACTTGTGAATTCTCCTAATAAAGTTTTGTCTTACTAAAGTTCTGCTCTACACCCACTGCATGGACAAACTCAAAGATGGGGTTTAGAGCTCCTTGGCTTTCCCTCTCAATGACTTTTGTTGTTCCCCTCCCTTTTAAGTGAAAACAAAGTCTACAGAAGAGCCTGGTTTCAAAGGAATTGTGGCCAGCAGCCCATGTGGAAACTCACAGCCAAACTGACATGCAAATCTCAAAAGTTTTGATACCAAATTTGAACCCTGTAGAGAATCAAGTAGAAATTTAGTATTGAAACCTCTCATGCTGATGCTTCAACTGAAGTCCATTACACTGCTGATAAAAGTTATTATTTTATGTATTGTCCAAAGATATATTAAGACAAGAATCAAGCAGCCCCATCTTCTTTTAGAACCTCAAAATTACCACAAACTGAAAAGGGCCTGAACCAGCTCACTGCTGGCTTAAGTTAAAACAGGAAAATGTTACCAGTGGTGTGTATCCAGTTTCCTCTGAAACTGGACAGACACTGATATTCTAAAGGAATCCTAATTGCACCCTCACCTGGATCAGCCAGAGCATGGTGTTGGCGTAACACAGGAACAATTATCATCCTGACAACTTCAGCAGGAAATCAGCTCAGGGACCAGTCAGGTGCAACACTGAGATCTCAAATGCATTTGGTTAAACATGAGCTGGGCCCCTCACTGAGCCATTTGACTGGGTCAGGCTGGGGCAGTTACATGTCCCAGATCACTTATTTCACTTCCAAGTTTGTTCCTCTCAGGAGTTTGATCCCTGTGTTCATGCAACACCCAGTTGCTGTTACATCCTCCCTAGTGCTGTGAACTATCAGAAGTTTTAGATACTTTCCAGTTTCCTGATCAGCAGATTTTTAGTGGGATGTTGTTTTGTTTTTCTTCCCCAGCAATTTGAGCCATGTTTGGAACAACACAGATCTTTTGTTGTGTCATCAAAGTCTCACCAAAATTGATTCCTTTCATTTATCATTGGTAGCAGAGCTCCAGAATTTACAACTTACTCTGTGCTAGTCCACAAATTATCATTCCTGGCTGTTTTTATGGCCCTTTACCCTCCCAGCTTATGGCCTGACCAATAATTCCCTACAGTCACAGCCAGACCCTTCCCTCCTCCTCTGCATTTTGAAATCAGGTCTGACTTGCAACAGCGAGTCTTTAATTTGAGAATTTCATTTATTCTCAAACAAACATTTTTTGGGGCAGCCTGTAAGTAATCCATTACCTAATTTCTACTTAATGACACATGAATTCATAGTGTTTTTTTTATTTTTACAGTTGAGTATCTTACACTCCCTCCCACCTCCACAAACATACCAGTAAGCATTTTACATAAACCCACATTTCTACTACAGCAATTTGCTTTCCACAAGGCCACTAATAATAGATTCCTAATAAAAACTCATAGTAATAAGTTATCATTTATCCTAGGAGATATACTAACTTGCAGTGGAGTAAATCCACACTCAAACTACACATTTGGGCATTATCTGGCCCAAAACAGAATGGAAAACGTGTTTTTAAATGCTGCTGGAGCCAACCCTAAGGGGCTCCACTTGGTGCAAAGTGGTGCAATTTAGGATGAAAGGGAACAGTTGCACCTCCTGCCTCAGTCAGCAATCCTAAAAACAACCCCCCTACATGTAGGGAAGAATATTTTTCCAGGCAGACTCCCAGTAAATGTATACTCAGCCACTTAACTGAGGAGCAGACTGACCATCATGTTCTGTGTCCCACTTTGAACTTTGTGCCACTGTTTTGCATGAAGGATTAATTGCAATTCTTTTACCTGCTCATATTTTAAGTTGACAATAAGTACAGATTGTATTTACTATATTTCCTTATACTTACAACTGCTTTTCTGCAGCCCTTGGTTCTGTTCTTTCTTTTCATTTCAGCTTGATCTTTCCCAAATCCCCAGTCCCTGTAGGAACATGTCTACACCAGCAGCTTTAAGCATAACAAACTTGAGGTTTTGAAGCAAAGAGTTAACTCCAAATTAACCTCCCAGCCTGGTTAAGTAGAGATATGAGGAGCTGGGAAGCAAGTGCTTGAGGCTGATGCTTTCCTTCCATTACCAGGAGCAAACTGTCAGTGGGAACCCTGCCTGTTCCTCTGCAGATCATTGCTTATAAGTTTGGAGTGAGAAGTGGCTGGTAGTGCCTTGCACCCACTTTCCTCAAGTATAAATTGCTGTATGGGAGGTGATGGGTAATGCAGAAAGATCACTGAAATTTTGTTTGGTTTAAAACTGAAATATTTGATGGCCCTCTCTACATCTGCTCTAAAGCTATACATAGTTTTAAAAGGTCTGACCCCTGAACCTGCTTGTTGTGCTGGTGTGTTCTGATTATGCCTTCAAGATGAGACATCTTTATCCCAATCCTAACACTCCACTACACTTAAATTAGATGTTTCAGTGTAAAAAAAAAAAAACAACAAAAACCCCCCAACAAACAACAACCAACCAGACACCTGGTTGAAAATGCAGCATGTTTTTAAATCATGGTAACTAAAATGTTCTATAATCTTAAGGCAGAAAGTATTTTTTTATTTGCATTAGTTGGATAAACTGAATTATAAAAAAGAAATCATTCCCTAGGCAAGAGAAAACCATATCATAGAATCATAGAATCGATCAGGTTGGAAAAGACCTCCAAGATCATCAAGTCCAACCCTTGGTCCAACTCCAGTCC
>VWZD01001544.1:485099-658551 GCA_013396695.1 Sakesphorus luctuosus | reverse complement strand
CCTGCTGGCCATGCTATTTTTGATACAGGCCAGGATCCCATTGGCCTTCTTGGCCACCTGGGCACACTGTTGGCTCATGTTGAGCTTCCTGTCAATTAGTACCCCCAGGTCCCTTTTTGATATATGGCTTCAGATGTGATTTTTCTAAAATGCAGGTCATAAGTTGGCTGTCCCCAAGTTGATCCAGAGTATTAATGTTAAAGCATATTAATTACCATGTATATAGAAAGACTTTACCTAATCATAAATACCACAGCACTAGAGCAAATAAAATTATTAGAAATACCTGAGAGCAGAGTCAAATGTGATTATGAACAGAAGTTCTCAGCACCAGTTTGAACCTGTTTGTTAACAGGTCTAGTCTGTAAGTGCTCAGGCAAACTCAGACACGAGCACCTTTGTTGACACCTCTTAACACAGAAGCTTAAAACCAACAGCATTCTGTGTTTGCACAGGCAGACCTGGATCTGCTCTTGTTTCCATCAGCAAGGACTGCAGGAGGCATCAGGAATTTCTCAAAGTATATCCAGACAGCCTGGACATCAGGATTTGACCTTTCAAGAGATTTTTATAAGAATACACAGTTTGTTCAACTATTTCTTGGCAACTCCAGATGTGCCAGATCAAAATGCAAAAACCAGTTGCAGCAAATCCTTGTCCAGACTGGCAGGACTGTCATGTTTGTATTTTCAGATATAAAGAATTGTTCTGTGAGATTTAACTGACAATTGGAAGGGATATATATATTTTTTACACAGAGTATGTATAACTGTGCAGTGGGTATTTCCATCAATTAATAAAAGCTTTGGGTAAACCTTAGGTGAGACAGATAAAACCTCTGTCCACAAAGTGAGGGATTAAATTAGTCTGCAAATCACTTCTGATATTTAATATTCCATCTGTTGTATTTGCTTTGGCTGAAGACTGTCAGCTTGAGCAATTTCTGCTCGACCAAAATGACAGGTCTAACTATACACTTATTTTATGACTTATTTTTCATTCGTGTGAAAAAGCAAGAATGCCCCCTTTTGACAATTCCACACATTTCCCCTGCGAGGCCAGGAGAGGGAGTAGTAGCTTGTACTTTTCCCCAGGAAAATCAACACTCTGGATGGCAAGTATTGTATTCAGTTCCCTACAGACAATGCTTGAATTGTTTGTTCATGATTCTTTTTAAGAGATTATGGAGAGGTTTATTTGGTTTGGGGAGGCAGCAGAAAAAAAAATGCACTTTGGGAGAAGAATATCTGCCACAAGAAAGTTTCAGACAAGAGTTACACACACTGCAAAAATTAAATCTCATACTAATGGATGGAAAGATACGCAGGTGTCTACACGGGTTTATCTGCACACAAACACTGTGCTTGTTTGCCCTGCTGAAGGCACAGCTCAATCCAGATCATCTGCCATCATGGAACTGTCCAGACACTGCCCAAAACATCCTATTAAGGTCAATTAAAAATAGACTCTGCTACTCTCTTTTGCCTCTAGTTACAAAAATTCTAATAAAAACCACTTCAAAACACATATTTCTCTAGATTCCCACCCAAATCTCAATGCTTAGTACTGATGCTGGTGTAAAGTAAAGAATGTTGAATGCACTTCTGCTTCAAGTTCATCTGCAGGGAAACCTGAGACTTGCCTTGAAATTCTTCCAAGACACTGAAAACTCACCACCTGATTTTCAGCAATTTAAATTCCAGTGTTAGGAAGCTCCTCTGAGCTCTCCAGACAGCAGTCAAGGACTTTGTCTTCCAAAAGGTGACTTAGAGGAGGAAGGAAAAAACCCCACAAAACCAAAAAGACTAAAAACTTACTTGTGTGTTTTCCAGCTCTTCCAGAGGGCTGTCATCTCACCCTGAAAAAGAAAAGGGAGAAAGTCCACAAATGAAATCATAGAATGCATCAAGTAAGGTATTTCCAAGAGAGGCAAATAACATGTTAGAAGGCACCAGGCAGATACCACTTGGTTTTTTCTCACCCACATCTCAGGCAGCAGAACCAGAAGCACAGCCTGGCAGTGTCTGCCCTGACCTCGGGGACTGTCTGGGTGACTGAGAGGCTTAAAGAGATAAACAGTGTGAGCAAATCACCTGCAGAGAGCAGTGCCAGCCTCAGCCTCTCACTGGGAGTGTGCACTGACTGAAGGGTGCTGGCTTAGGAGTCTCAGCCCAGCTCGGGGGTTCTGTGTCTGTAACTCAACCAACAGGCACAACCTGCACCTCCCTGACCCTGGAAAAGTGATGGGTACATTGTTCAACCTATATAACAACTAAATATTAACTGAAATGGCAGCTGCTTCTCTGAGACACAAAGGTGCTGATGGTATTTCACAATAAACAACACTTAGGACAATTGGAAAACCTCATTCAGCTCAAAAAGCACAAGTGTTACACCAGCAGCACAAAGTGACAACTGACATCACAATCTAAGGAGATATCTCAGATCAAACCTGGGAGAACACTTCTTACCTGTCCAAAAAATGAAGTAAAAAAATTAAAACAAAGTTAATTTACAGCTGTCAAAGCAAGAACCTCAAAGTTCTCCTGTATACTCCTGAAAAACAGAAGTCTTTCTCCCATGAAAGATTCCTTCTGCATTAAGAAAAATAGTTTGAGTGACTTGAAATGTCAGGTTTTGCACCACTGGGTAAGTTTCCTCTAACAGCATGGAGTTACTGGGTTTAAAGTGCTTGTTGGGTCACTGTGGCTTGTGAAAATATTGGGTTGTAAAAGACCTGCACTGGTGTTTAGCCATATACCTCCTATTAAAGCTAAATAATCTTAAAGAAGAGAATCATTGAAGTAGTGGAGAGAGGAATTATCACTCTCAAGAAATATTGCTGCAAAGTAAATTCCCATGCACTAGATCAGTGGCATTTACTCCTGGCCTTACCCATTCAAACCCCACAGACTTCACAGAGGTACTGGAGGTGGCTGCAATTCAGTTATTTGCAGACTTTGCCCAGCTCAGCTTTTCAGTGATGAGATCCACAAAATGAGCAACATGAAGAATAGGAGAACAACTGTTTGAATACACTATTTAGGAACAGTCACTCTGAACACCTTGTTGTGCTTCATCACTCACTTTTAGGTGATAGGACTCAGCTCACATTGGTATTTTTAAATTCCTTTACAAACATTCTGAACCATGTTACCTACAGGAGGGGCTGTTCCAAAATAAACAAAGATCCCCTTCCATCAAAAGCACCTTCCAGGAAGTCTTTCCCATCACTCCATCTTGGGCTTTTCCTTCCCATCTGACAACAGCTGAAGGAGAAGCAGCAAGTTTCCTATCAGAACTGGAGAAACCAATTCAGGTTCCAAGTGCCCCACCACTTCCATCTGAACTTGGCTCCACACCAGCCCCTGTTCAAATTTAAGCAGAGTGCTCACTTTCCCAGTGGGTTTCACCTGACACTTATCTTTAAACCATAGATTTAATAAAGTAGTCTTTCATCTGCCTTGAATTATACCAGATTTTAGTTGCCTCCACAGCACTCAGTCTGTGTTGTTTCCACAAGTTTTGTTTTCTGCTTTCAGTGCAAAAGCAGCACACCTGGGTTTGATTCCAATTTCCTAAAAGGGGCTGTGACCAGAGACAATAATCACTTCCTGAAATGTTCAGAAAATTAACTTACAGTGCTCCAGCCTTTTTCTCCCACCTCCAAGGACACTCACCACTACATTCCTCTGACCACCCTCTTCATTATTAAGCAGCTAAGTGCGGATATTACTCTGATTTAGAGAATGTTTTACTGGAAGCAAGTTCCAAAGAGCCTCTTTCCTACTACATTCAATGTGTTAAGCATTCACTATCAGCTCTGGGATTTACCAAGAGCTCTGCAAAGTCTCTTCTCATTCCCCATCAAAGATTAGAAAATTTAGGTGTTTCTATAGTTACAAAGAGCTCCTTTCTGGAGAGCCCTTTATCAGGGTGAACTCTGCTTCACTGAAATTAGATTCTGCTCAGTGTTATTTTAAAAATTCTCAGGATCACCCAGCCAGTATTAAAGGGATTCCACCAGTGACTTTGCAACCAGCTTTTCCTGTGCTCTCATCCTCTCCCAGGAACCTGAAGGCTTTTATCTGTTGCCAACTAAGAAATATCCACTGGACTGAAAAGCTACTCTATGTATACTTTTTAGAAAGCTGCAGGGCTGAAGGTAAAGGCTGAATAGCACTGAGGTTTCTTTTCTAATCTTTTTCAAGTCCTACAGTCTTGGATGCTGTTAATTACAGTATGAAACCAGCAATATGAAAACCTATCTATTCTCAGTCTTAATAGTTGCAGGTAATTAATACTTTTATCTTCCTACGTGCTTCATTGATGGGGCACATGAAAGAATAAATGAAATGAATTCACATGTAGTTTAAAGAAGAAAAAAAAATCAATCTATAAAGTTACAGTCCCAGGACAGAGGTCCAGCAGTCTGCACATGGATCAGGAATGAAAAAGGCAGGTGATTTCTGCCTGAGTTAAAATAAACATCAAGATGCCGAGCTGCAGGGCAGCAATTTCAGTCTGTTATCACCTTAGACCCCCAGCCTTTAGGAGAGACCTTCACTGAGAACTTCCATCCTACCTCATACTGTTACATGGTAAGATTAGTACAGCACAGTTATGAATAAAGGGTTTGGCAAGTGGGCTCTTCCACAGCCATGACTAACCAGGGGTGGAGAACACACCACAAACACCCAAATGCCTCATCATGTTATTTATTTATGCCTCAAAAAATAATGTTACTTCCTGCTTTTTACCTCAAGAAATTGTGGGCATTGAGAGAAATCCTAAAGCAAAACCAGACAATTCATAAATACAGTTATACTCACAGTTAACATAATATGAACCATGATGAAGGATCACAACACCCACTAGAAACCCCTCCAGAAGCTTAAAGTTGATAGAAGAATCAATAAACTCAAGAGCCTCACTCTGAAGAGAGACAGACACAGCATTTCAATCACCAAAATCTAACTCAAGGATGAAAATTTGCAGTAAATTCAGCTTAAGAGTAACCTGTTGCTTTCTGGAATCACTGCAACCAAGTGTATTAATCCAGACCCAGAGCAAGTTCAGTGTTAGAATTCATAGGCATTACAGAACAGTCCACAGAAATATAAGCACCTCCTGGTCATCCATCAGAGCAGGTTTAAACAGATGTGCAAAGTACCAAACTGACAAACACATGAAGCCACAGTTATCCCTCCACTTCACTCCCCAACAGTTGTGACTGAACAATCCTCCTGTCCCCAATTTTTCTGCTGTCAACAAGGCAAACTATTTTCATGGCTACTGTGATGTGACCAGAATTATTTTAGGTATCAAGACCCCTATGATTTGTGCTGTGTGTATCTCCAACTCTCAGCTTTGCTTTGCTGCATCTCCTGTGCAAACAGCCAGCGCTCTACAAAGATTGAAGCGTGAATCTGAGCTCAGGCTTCTCCCTGGCTCCACATTATGGCAAAACATTCCTGGAGTTTGGCAGAGGAGAGCATAATTAAAAGCAGCCCTGCACAGGTAGCATTATTTCTTAAACCTCTGGAATAATTAAATACTCCTGTGCAAAATAGCAAAGATCCCCCAGAGACTTCTCTTTGAAGGGTGAACTGAGCCATCCCAGAGAGGAGTTACTGTATCTAGTTATCATCAATTAAAGGAGAGCTCCTCTAGGAAAACAGAACGCTTCAAAGATGGAAAACTTAGCTGGCAACAAATTCCTAGTGAATCAATTTCAGTAATCTCAGAAAACAATAACCCAGTATAGCTGAAATCTTTACAATCTTCCCTGTGAACACCTCCCCTTTATTATATTGCAACAGAAAGCAAGCAAAAAAGGGAAACTTTCAGACTAACGTGACATTTGTTAATAGAAAAAGGACCAAATATATATTATTTGAGAGAAGCCAGGTGGATGAAAGTAAAACAGAAACATGAATCTGGCTCTTGGGTGACCAGTAAGAATTTGTGAGCTCATAGAGACTGTGGGCTTATCTGCACAATTGCCATTCTCTTCTTTTCTTACAGCATAAACAAACAACTTACTCCTGGTTTAAGTTTATTTATACCACCCAGAAACCCCTTGTGTTTCAGTAGACTTGAGGGACCCAAGAAGGAACCCTGTATGCAGGAGATGAAAACACTTCAGCATTTCTCCTCCCCACTGGAATATCCACCCCAGGTGCTGCATTCTTGAACTGCCTCATTTACAAGCAGCTTTCATCAACATCACACACATCTTTTCCACTGTTCATTTGTTGGCTTTCTATTCTCTCACTCAATTCTTACCCATAGCTGAGAAAATATATAATACATGTGCTAAAAATTTTAGTCTAACTGGAAGCACTTGCAGATTTGTATGAAATATTGATTTTGTCCTGTGTTTGTTTGCCAGTCAAGACAGAAGTAATTGGATGTGTATATCCATATGCACACACAGACATGCAAGAAGCCCAAAAGGATACCCTCACAAACCACATAATGGTAATAAACCTGTTCTATCATATTCCTCTTGCCTTGTTCTAATTTTCCAGCCCATTACTTGTCCCTCTCCTTTGCTTTATCACCTTTTTTTTTAGTTAATTTTTGTTTCTTTAAGAACTTACTTATGAGAAAGTCAGCATCATTTCCATGCTTACCTTGCACCTCCCAATTCCCTGATGAGGCAAATCCTCAAACAAAAAGGAGCAATTACCTTTTGTTTACTTCATCAACTACAAAGCAGCTCTGTGAACAATTCACCAGACTGGATACAAGTGCCAAGATCACAAACCCCTCCAAAACAAGCTGAGCTCTAGTTATGTCTGTTACTCCTCTTTCCCTGTTCCTCTCCAACCACTGTAAATTATGCTTTTACTTCAGAACAACATGACAGTAGTTTAGTTAAGTTCAGGTATTTTTTTCCCCTCTAAATTTGGAGGTATAAGTACAGTGGTAAAACTAAACCAGTATTTATGTCACACTCTTTTCCAAAGCTCTTATCCCCTTCACCACTCTGTAACCCCTGCGAGTTGCCCCTTCATAATTACCCAGGAAAACCATCACAAAAATCCAAGTATTAACGGGAAGCCCAAAACAGAAACAAGCTTACAGAGAGCTTCAATAGATTATCTTCACCTTTCATTTTCTCCCTCCTCATTTCCATATAAATATGGGAACACACACACAGTGAAGAAAACAGGTCCTGGTAACAACAATGAAAAGGATTAGTAAAATTCACTTGTGTTTGACATTGGAGCAGAATCGTTTATTATTTGTTTTCTGTTAGTTTTGTTTCCCTTCAAATAGTGGACAATTTCAAGACCTGATGGAAACCCAGCACAGCTACACAACCTCCCCAAAACCTTGGCAAGCCCAGGCTGAGGCTGCTCAGCTGGAGCTCCTCACTGTGGGCTCAAGTTCATCAGGAAGTTCACTCTTTTTTGACAGAAGTCGAACATAACACTACCACTTAAAAAGGCAAGGAACAAAAAAAACTTCTATAAGGTTTTACTACAAGGTTAATGGATGTGAAAATTTCTCCCCATTTGCACATAGAACTGAGGTGTTTCAGTAATCACCAGTATCTATTCCTCTCTTTAAAGTTTCCCTGCAAGCAGCAATCAGAATTATATACGAGCTCTGCATGAAACTAATGAATTCATGACAAAGAAGACTCCTCAACATGGTAAGGGATAGTGCATCAGGGTATTAGCACCAGGCTTTAATGCTCAGAAACAGGCTCAGAGCCACGTTCCAACTATAATGGAACCAGAACAACACCAGTGTCACACCCCAGCACTGTCCGAGCACTTGGGTCCCCAGCACAGAAGAAAAATGCAAAATTAAACAGATCTGTTCTCCTCTTTTGTTAAGAAAAAACAACAACCAACAACAAACATGTGTGTGCTCTTTAATTAAAGCTATTTACAGAGATACTCATCTCGTAGAAATTTTCATTCGGGTCAGAGAAAAACTTTTTCAACAATAAAAGGTTACACCTCTTCTGTACTCCTGTAAAATAAATACTACCTGTAAAATGAAGGTACTATAGCAAAGGAAAACAAAACTACAAGAGGCATATCCCAGTAAATCTGGGCAATATCTTCCTGGCAACAATTTCTGACTCAAGCCACTTTCTGAACCAACACCTTCTACATAAGATTTTTTTTTCTTTCTTCAGGTGTAGCCAGCAGAGATCACTGTTCTTGTTCTAGAGAAGTGATCTTAAATTACAAGTGCATTTTCCACACCACTTTCCTCCCCAAAAGGAAACACATGAAAAGTAAACTGCAATGGCAAGGAGTTTTATGCACATAATACCTTTGGAGAGTACCAGAGTTCATAATAAATGTTTACAGAAGCAAAGTATTTAGGCTGTCTATAAGAGATTCAAACACTTCACCAGCCTGGGCTTCTCCTTCCAGTGAAATCCAGGATTCCCTGTGCCACCTGCTTATCCAAATATCCTTAGACCTTGTTAAGCAGATTCTGTTCATGTTTAACTGTCAGGAATCACAAGTCCTGCCTGCACCTCCCCATAAATGAATATTCCCAACATGTTGTCCTTACATGTGATGCATGTTGGGGGAATCAAAGGTGACAAGATTATTGTAGGGGCAAAAAATGAGTAAAGGGGAAAGGCACACGATGGATTTGGACATGGTTACAACGAACATCACAGCTTAGGAAATAGCTGGAAAAGCAAAAAATCCTCAACATCCTCTGCTATCATCTCACTATTTCCCAAATATTTAAGGCTGTACCCCTCTATCAGATAGAAGAACCACCGAGCCCTCTGGATGACCAGCTCAGGCAATCAAAGGAGAAAACAGCCAGAAATAACACTGCCAAGTGATTAGCACAGAACTGGTTGTAAATTTAAACACCCTTTTGATTCATTAATCTCCAACAGCTAAAGACAATCCTACAGCAAAATTAACATGATTGTAAACGAAGCACTCCCGTCCTGTGGCGATTTCTCGGCCTGCTGAGAGAGAATGAGCTGATCAAAGGCAGGCACTTCAGTGAGATTAGTGCTGCTCCAGCGAGCTCGCAGTTAGTTCCCATTAACTAACCTGGTTTAGGAGCTGGTAACAGTGTCATTAATCTCGGCTTCAATTGAAGGGAAACACGGGAGCGCCCCGTCCATCTCCTGGCGGTGCTGCCTCTGCCCTGCGAGCCTGGGCAAGTTTTGGGGAGCCTCTTGTTGCTGTTGGACAGGAGAGTCACAACGTTAAGGGCACAAAGCACTCCAGGCTTCTCTGGGAAGAGAAAGCAAAGCAGAGGGGCTGTTTTGCTGGCTCATGATCGGGGGGGCAAGTTAAAATCCCATCAAGTGACTGCATTAAGGCAGGAACCCACTGGAAGGGGCCTTAGGAGGAGCTCAGGGCCATCAGGAGCAAGCCAGCCCAGCAAGACATGCCCCAGGGTAACAGCACAGTCCCAAAGGATGCCCTCAAGGAAAAATCTTAGTTTTTAGCCACTTAGGACTGGCTTAAAACATGAATGCTTTATGCATTTATATTTCTCAGAAGCTTGTAAGGTTACCACTATCTACAGAATTGCATCCCTTAAGTAAGCTGGTGAAATTCAAAAATAAAAAAAAAAACAAGCCCACAACAAACTACTTGTTTAATGCATCCATCTGAAATCTGTCTTCAGCAGCCTCTCCTTCTACCGCTCAGTGTTGCCTCTCCACATAGATCTTCCACACAACATGATAGATTGGTGAATCTTGAGAACATTCATTACAAAACACAGCTTTCCAGAATTGAATTTCACATGCTTAGCTGATACTCATCAGAGCCCAAATGTACAGATAGAAATTATTGCTGACAAATCTCTCCAGTGAAATACAGTACATTATACAGATAAGATCCTCTGCATAAACACAAAGGTGGAATAAACTTTTTCTGATAAGCTCCTGTGATGTGAGTAATACTTTAGGATGACACAAATATTCTCTGCAGCATTCTCCCTCTCATGAGATTTCTTCTGCTGAAGCAGAAAGGTTCAGGTGTAATAGTTAATAAATAACATTTCATGCATATGCCTCTAATTCCTCCAAAGCTGCCTTCAAGAATCTGTTTTAAAGTTTCATGCTACCTATTGAAATGTTATCATCTCATCATTAAATGTGATAAGAATCCTGAAGCACTTTGCCAAATACAACAGTAAAAAATATTTCTGGACAAATCTGACTTTTTTACAGCGTGCAACACATAATTCATCTGAGGAAACACTGTAAGAAAACATTAAAATATCACAACTTGTCCTGCCCCTCAGTCTCTTCTTCTCCAAGCTGAAGAAGCAATTAACACAGATATACTGAAAATATTTGATTGTGGTAATATTAACATGCATCTCTCTATGGAGAAGATTTGATCCTATAAAGCCAATAGTTGTGTTCATATCTATAAGAAAACCTCCAAGTTACATCTCAAATATCCCCTCTGTGGAAAACAGGGGCAGTGGCTGAAAAAAACAGAGTGGAAAAGGGGTAAGAAACAACAACAAGATTACAATGAGGACATAGACAACTTCTTTCAGGCAGGAATGAGCATTGACTATCAAACCATAACCTCATAAAGTGGCTTATAAAACACACCACACTATCATTAACTTGACAAAATTGAAATTACATATAGAATCATAGAATGGATTGGGTTGGAAAAGACCTCCAAGATCATCAAGTCCAACCCTTGGGCCAACTCCAGTCCCTTTACCAGATCATGGCACTCAGTGCCACGGCCAAGCTCACTTGAAAAACCTCCAGGGATGGGGAATCCACCCCCTCTCTGGGCAGCCCATTCCAATCCCTGAGCACTCTCTCTGCAAAGGATTTTTTCCTGCTCTCCAACTTCAATTTCCCCTGGCAGAGCTTGAGCCCCCCGTGCCCCCTTGTCCTATTGCTGAGTGTAACGTATGAAAAGTCCATCTCCACAAAATCAGCCATGCTCTTTAACAGACTAAAAGCACTCAGATATCAGGTCACTTTCACTGGAGAAAAGGGTATTTACTCCTTTAGAACATATCAACAAGTTAAGAAACAAAACAAACAAACCCAAACATCCACTCCACCCCATATCACTCTTTGAGTTACGTTATCTGGATAACACAAACACTCACCAAAGACAAATCTCAGCTACAATATTCAGTTAGTTTTCAGGCATTTCTATATCTCAGACACTACACAAAAGCATTTTAAATTTAAAATAAGACACTCAGCAGAGAAAAGCATTACCTTGAAACAAAGTGTCCCCAAATTCTATGCCCTCAGAAACGTAACAGGGTTTAGCCCCCCTATACCTAAAACTATAAAAGTCATACAGACAGAATACAACAGTTACACATCAGAAATAAAAAACTAACAGTGACTAACTAATTTGAGAATAAATAAGTCATAAACAACATCAGACCATTATTTTCCATGGGGAAAAAAAAAACCCCACTCACCACAGAACCAACCCAATCACTCACCTCAGATAACTCCAGAAACCAGAACTCATGAACTCGAGGAAAAAAACAACTCTATTTAATTGTTGTTCTCGCACCTCCTCATAGGTACAAAACCTATTCCTTTTCCAGAAAAAAACATTATTTAAACTCCAGGCATTATAAGAACTGATGTCCTGACTGTCTCACTCCAGCCATTACTAACACCCTATTTCCCAAGCACCCACTGCCTTTGCTCTTTAATAATCTTCAGTTGAAGAAATCCAGTTAACTTTGATTACTCTTCACTGCCATTTAACACCAGAATTGCACCTGACGAACTTTTGTGCTTGACGAGCTGTTACTTCTTTCCCCTAAATGTTGCAGAAAAGTATCACCCCCAATTAACAACCTCCCATCGCAGCTGGAGGCAAATGCAGCTCCCAGCGAGGTACTAAAGTTCACAGCAAAAGTATATTTAAAAAACTAAATTTGGATAATTGGCCACATAAACTAGGGGGAAAAATAAAGGCAGGTGTCTTCCTTACACAAAAGAGATGGGATGAACCTGATAGTAAAAAAGAGGAACAATTTTTCTGGCTATAGGATCACAATAGTGTTGTAGAGACCATAAATTGTTAAAGAAAACCCCGACAAACTTCTGAGAATATAAAGTGCATGACTAGTGGTTTAACAAAAACTCTCAATAAATTGACTTGATTTTTTTTTCTCTTTACCAATTCCTTGCAGAAGCATCAATCACATCAAAGACTTTGAAACTTTAGCACAAGTATTGCCATGCAAATGTTCCATAAAGTAATTTTTAACCCTCCATAGCATGACATTACTTGAGAACAGTAGTTAAGGCTATCCTGCTAAAACTCCATTTGCTTTGTTAATTTGTTAAAATTTGGGGACAAAAGTTAAGTTTGTTTTTCCTCAAAGCGTCTTGGAAGATATAATGTATTTTACCTCAGCAAAGGCACTACAGACACCCCAGAAAAAGCCCAGAAATCACGTGCAGATCTCAGAGAAAGGCTGTGACATGGCAGGACATCAGGGCAGTGGGGAAGCAACCTTTTTCCTATAGTTTGAGTTTACTGAAACATTGGGATTTTGATTTTTAGCTTTTCTTGTAGGCTTAAATGCAGGTGTGAAATTGTCACTTAAGTGCCACAATCTCAGGGTGGTTTGGCTGGTTTAACACTCAGCTTGTAACGGGCCGTGTTGGCCTAAAGTTATTATAACAGTTGTGGCCTCCTGAAGGGAACTTGCAGGACAGATGGGGCAAGGCTGTTTGTAGGAGTGTGTAAGGACAGAACAACCGGGAATGGGTTCAGATTCAAAGAGAGGAGGTTTAGATTGGATATAAGGAGGGAATTGTTCCCTGGGAGGGTGGGCAGGCCCTGGCACAGGTGCCCAGGGAAGCTGTGGCTGCCCCATCCCTGGGGGCGTCCAAGGAAAGGTTGGACAAGGCTTGGAGCAGCCTGGGATAGTGGAAAAGGTGTGTTAAATCACAGAATCAGACTATTTTGAGTTGGAAGGGACCCACAAGGATCATCGAGTCCAACTCTCAAGTCAATGGCCCATACAGGGGATCGAACCCCTGACCTTGGCATTATTACAACCAAGTTTTAACCAACTGAGCTGATCTCAGGGTCCTCACGATGCCAGTCAAGGCACATCGGGGACGAGAATAAACTAAACCAACAGTGATACCTGGCTGTTTTTCATCCTACTCCTTCTCTCTGGAACGGGTTGTCAGGAGCGGGAACATCCCCGGCTGCGTGAGGGGAGGGACAGGAGCGCGGGAGCCCCTCACGGCGGGGACCAGCGCAGCCTCAGCGGGGAAAGGAACATCCATCCCGCGGGGAGAGCAACATCCACCACAGCAGAAGGAACATCCTCCCGGGGGAAGGAATTCCACAGCTGGGAAGGAATCGCCATGACACGGGAGGAATCGCCACGGGTGAGGGGAGGGACAGGAGCCAGGGAAAGGAATCGCCACCGCAGTGCCCCCGTTCCGAGATGGTGCGACACGACGGGACACCCGTTCCCCTCCGCGGCCGCCAGGGGGCGCCAGGGGGCGGCGCGCGCGCGGGAAGGGGCGGGGCGGGAAGGCGGGCGCGGTAGAAGGGCGGGAAGCGCGGGCTGCGGCGCGGGCTGTGCGCGTGCGCGTGCCATGAGGGAGACGCGCGGGTGAGGAGGCGGCGGCGGCGCCTTCCGCGCCCTGCCCTGAGGGGATGGCGGCAGCAAGAGGGAGCGGGGAGGGGGCGATTCCTACCGGGCTCAACCCCCTTCTCTGTGAGGGTTTTGAGGGTGAAATCCTCCTTCCTGCGCGGGGAGGAGTTTGGTGGTTTTTTTTAAGTTGAAATAAGTGACGGGGCTGGCTTCGCCAGGGGCTCGCCTCGTGTGGTGGTGACGCCGTCGCCGAGCAACGGCAATGGCGGGCGAGGAACGGCGGTAACGGGGCCGCGCGTACTGCGGAGCGCTGTGGAGCAGTGGCCGTGGCTGTGGCCGTGGCCGCGGCCGAGTCTCGGGGGAGCGGAGCGCGGGCGCTTCTGACCTGCCGGCATGAGCTGGTGCGGCAGCGCCCGAGGGGGGAGTGGGGCCGACTTCGCTGGAAGCCTCGGGGGATGGGAGTTTCCCTCTTTTTCCTTTTTGTTTTTTTTTTGTGATTTTGTTTGTTTGTTTGTTTTTTCCCCTGGGGTTCTGCTGTTTTGGCGGCTCGCGGGTTGGTTTCCAGTCGTTCTTCCCTTGTGGCTGGAGGCGCCGCCCTGAGGGAATCGCTGCCGGCCCCGGGCTGGGGGAGAGGCGCCTCGCTGCTCTGTGGGGCTGGGAATAAGGGGCAGAACCCCGAATAAATCCGCTTTAGTTGGCTTTTTGTGTAAGAGCAGGGTCTGTCCGAACTGACACGCGCTGGGGGTGTTTGCTGAGGAGCGCAAATTGTAGCAAGAGTTGGGAGAATATTGAGCTGGAATAGATTCCCGTTTAAACAGGCGGCCGAGGGGTGAATGGGTTCTGTCAAATGTGTGTTAAGGTCCATAAGATCCCTTCATGTTTTGCCTGCAAGTCTGACACGTTTGAGAAAGCCAAGTAAGGTTTTATTTATTTTTAATTCTAAAAGAGCAACAAATTATTGGGCAGAAGCCACTCGATAAGAACTTCCAAGTGGTGTTTTCCTCAGCTTTTGAGTTGTAAGGTCAAGATTTCAGTAATGCCTGCAAGCAACTGGAAAGTATCTACTATGGACTGAAAGAACTTGTTATGAGTATTATCTAATTAATAATATATATATTTGATGTTGATAATACTAAATTCAACGTGTTGATGTTGTCCTTTATGCTAATCTCATATTATCTGTAAGAGGAATGGGGCAATGAAAGGCAGATGGTGCTTTTCTGTACCCTGGAAAATTCTTAAATTCCTGTGTAGTTTAAATCCTATTCCTGTTCTGTGTAAACTTTTTGAAGTGCAAGTTGTACAATGCAAGTAATGCATAAAACACGGAGGCAGTTCCTGCTGTAGGTGTTTCAGCTGAGTTGTAATGCACAGCAATTAGGCACGTGCTTTCCTCCTTTATTTGTTATGAAAATCATATCATAGGAAGGAAAATACTTCTTAGGAATGTTTTGATTTATGGAGTGGAAATTTATGTATTTCATTAGGTCGTGCTCCAGTTACACTTGGAAGTAAACAGGTGTTGTGACTTGGGGGAGTAGTTGGTAGGACAGCAGTCCTAATACCTGCCCCCAGTTTTTTGGAAAATACATAGAACCAAGCTTGGAAAAGGAGTTTGTAGGGAGGAAGGGAAATAAAAGCCCAGTAGGTGACTAAAAGCTGTGTGTGTAGTTTGATAAAGATACTTTAGAGAGGGAGATGTGTTTTCCCTCAGCAGAGGAATATATGCAACAATTAGCAGTAAGGAGCTGTGCAATAAGCTGTCTTTTTAAAAATGAAGCTGTCTGAGCATTTTCTCATCTCTTTCCAGTCAAAAGGGATCAGGTATCTTGAACACTAACAAACACCTCTTGACCAACCCCGAAATTCCTTGAAGTTGTCTGTATGTGAAGAAGGAAAATCCCCACTTTGAACAGTGGCACAATTAATTTCCTTTTCCTCAGGGTCTGAGTAGGAACTCTGACAAGTATGATGAGCTGGGCAGACCTTTTACTGTGTTTTCCCCTTTTGCTGTGGTTTCTGTAGAGACCCCTGATGCATTAGATACCATTCCTACCCCTCTCCCACTGTTTTACTCTCCTGGTTTCAGCTGGTAATGCAAAATAAGATGCTTTTCCTTCCATTTTCCCCTTTCTTAAGCAAAGGATCTATACAATAACACACTGAATTTATCACATCAACTCTTTAACAGACCACTTCATTATATGCTTCTCCAATCAAGTGTAATGCCCTCCCAGAACGAGTCAAAACACCACAAATATTTTTAATTAAGAGAAATTGAATTCTCCTACTTAAAGTTAACAGGAAGCTGTTGGGAAGATCCTTAAGTCAAAAAAGATACAAAACTGAAATGTTTCAGAAATTATGCTGTGTGTGGTGTTCTACTTAGATAATTTTTACATCCACAAATGTTTGTTTGGGTTGGGTTTTTTATAGTATTTGTGTCTTCTAAGTTAGCCCAAGTTATCTAAAAATCATGAGCCTTTTTTTTCTCATTTATGTTAATGCTGGGTGAAAGAGCAAAAGTGGATATGGAAGCCTGTAAGCTGAAGGGTGTTTTCCACCAAAGTTTGTTTTTTTCTTACATATGCTCAGTCCTTTATTTTCTCACAGTATTTCCAGGCAGCAGAACCAGCCTCAAGGGCACTATGGACTTACCTCTCCAATCAGCCTGGCTCCTCCTAGTGATGTAGACCACGTTCACACTCAGAAGCTCATTGAAGCAATGAAGCCATTTGGGGTGTTTGAAGATAAGGAAAAACTCTTTCAGAGGTATAATGAGACTGTAAAATTTGTTAACCTCTTGGGTTTGGTGTGATTTTTTTTTTTAATACAAACTTTCTGTGATTTTTCTTTACAGGACAACTGTTCTTAGTAAACTGAATAACATGGTCAAAGAATGGATTTTAGAACTTGCTGAGAGCAAGGTAAGTTGGTTTTAATATGTTTTTATCAAAACACCTGAAGCCTTTTGATTTCTTTTAAAGGATTTATGCTGAAGTTCAACTTTTAACTTTAAAGGATAAAGTAGAGCTGTAGCAACTGCCATAGAAATGGGTAGAAGGGGTATTTCAAGATGAAGATCTCCAGGTCTTTGAGGCACTCAATAAATTGGTGAATTGGTTCAATCAGTTGACTTGTTAACAAAGCTGAAACAACATGTGGATGAGAAAACTGGTAAATTGGCCCTAATCCTGCCCCAAATAGCCTCCAGCACTGAGTCTAGTTTGAAATCATTCTACCAGGTATGCCTTTTGAATGGCTCTTAGATTGGGTTAATTTCTGTGAGTCTGCTGCAGGGCAGGCTAATAATAGGTCTTAATTTGTATAAATTATTCAAAGTACTGCTACATTATTCATAATCCTTTTTTTATTAGTTGGAAGCTCAACTCACTTCAGAAGACCAGTCTATTAAACTAAAAACCCAGTATGGGAGTGAGAAGATGTTTATGGAGTCTTTTTTAGTCTTCCTTCCTAACTTCCATGCTGGTTAAACTTGCACATCTTAATCTCTCTCTTGTACCCACAGAATCTTCCCCCTTCAATGATGGAACATCTTGGTGGCAAGATATTTACATTTGGTTCCTACAGGCTTGGGGTGCACACTAAAGGTACAGCTCTGTGTCTGGTCATAGTTCTGATGTTGGAAAGTGAATTCCAGCAGTAACAGAAGAAATGGCATCTCTTGGCAGGTTCTGACATAGATGCCCTTTGTGTTGCTCCCAGTCATGTGGAAAGATCGGATTTTTTTCAGTCATTCTTTGAAAAACTGAAAAATCAAGAGGAAGTAAAAAATCTAAGAGTGAGTAAACCCTCAGCCTGGTAGATTGTGCAACTTTTACAAAAAGAATATTCTTGTTAGACTTGCATTGGTGGTGAATGTCTTACAAGCCCAAATTAAAATAGAAACTGTTTCTGAGCACCTTCTAAAATACTGGTTTGTGCAGCATCAAAATTTAGATGTCCTGTTCTTGGTTCCTTTCCCAATGACTGTACATCACGTAAGATTTTTGTGTTCCCTTCTACCCTCCCTGTGGTTTGGGAATGAGTCAGTTGTATCCAAAAGCAAGGTTGTATCTGGAAGTTATGTTTTAATCTTGGATGTTTTAAGGGGCTTACAACCACTAATACTTATGGTTTGTTGTGTGCTGACAGTGTGACACGACATGAGCAGCCTCTGAATCTCTTACCTGAGTAACTTTTTAATAAAATCTGGTGTTACTACCATAATAATGCTACACTTCTTGAGGATTATTAGCAATTTTTTTTGTTTGGAAGCAACTCTGTCTTTATACAGAGGAGTATAGCAGTGTGAGTTCTGTGTTTTTATTATAATACAGGAAAAACATTGAAGTAGCAAACCAATGTTTCATTACAGATATCCTCTCCTTCACAGGCTATTGAGGATGCCTATGTACCTGTTATCAAATTTGACTTTGATGGCATTGAGGTAAGAATTTTAATCTTTGGTTTTTTTTTTTCTTGCTTTGGAATAGAGTAACTTTTTCAGGGGCCTGTGATCATGCTATTTTACAGGATTATTGATACCTTAGTGTATATAAGAAATTGTAGTTAAACAGCCTGACCACAAGCTATCCCAGGAGAAGAAACAGAGTAAAATGGGATCTTACAGAAGAATAAGTCCCTAGGAAGCCATCATGAAGACACTTATTCAGTGGCCTTTTTGTGGCCTTTATGTGGTACAGACATTCACAGAATAGTTTTCTAGCCTCAGACTCTGATAAAATACAGATAATTAAAGGCTCATTGCATAAAGAAAATGTTTTCTTGTTTGCTGAAATATAATTGAGGTTCTTTGAACTTACATCTTAATTCTGTGGTTAATTTTAAATTTCCTCTTAATAGGAATTCTAAGTTTAGAGTAATCTTTCCAGCTTTCAAAAAAGGTTTTTGTAAATAAATAAGGAACTTAAAGCAATTTTCTTGTTTTCTGGTGTATAAATCTCTTGACAGATTCATCAATAGTCACATAATTCTAAATACAAATGTTAGCCGCTCTTTTTAGAGTTGGCTCAGTGCTGTTTGCAACAGTGCTGCCTTGTAACTCATGGCTGGACCCTTTTTCTCTCAAAGATTGATCTTGTGTTTGCAAAACTCTCTATGCCAACTGTGTCTGATGATCTGGATCTCCGAGATGACTCGTGCCTGAGGAGCCTGGATATCAGATGCATACGGAGCTTGAATGGTAAACGAGTCTTCCACACCTTCATGAAGAAAGTGTTCCTGAAATTGGTGTAGAGTGCACATTGCACAACCCTCCTTTCTGTACAAGGTGTAGCAGCTGCTCTCCTGTGTCCTTGAGTTCTGACACTAATGAGTGGGCCTAAATTTAGGTGTTTCAAGGAGTTGTGTGTTTGGATAGGCTTGTATTTTGTGTTTGATTGGTTTGTGTGCAGTGTTCCATTTGCCACAGAAACTCAGGTGACTCTGTAGGGCACTTTAAAGAATGTATGGTAGTTCATAAAAAAAAGATTAAAATACCTGAAGCCTGACCTGCTCTCTGTTTAACACCATTTGGTTGAATGGTTCCTAGCTGTCAAAACAAACTGAGCTTTTGAAATCACAGAATAGTTAGGGTTGGAAAGGACCTCTGGAGATTATCTTGTCCAACCCTCCTGCCAAGGCAGGGTCACCTGGAATGGGTGACACAGCAACATGTCCAGGTGGGTTTGGAATTTCTCCAGAGACTGAGACTCTGTGGCCTCCCTGGGCAGCTGTTCCAGTGCTCTGCCATCCACAGTGGAAAGGCTGAGGTGGAATGTCTTATGTTTTAGTTTATGGACAAAACATCCTGTAAAAAAGCCTTATTAAAAATTGTTAGTGTCTGAACTATGAAGAAGGTGTTTTCAGTGCCACGGAATACTAAATGTAATGTGTCATTTTTAAGATAATGCAAAAGGATTGATCCAAACCTGTTTTCATGGACTTGAACACTAAGCTGTGAGCTATTGATCAGCATAAATCTGCCTTGTCCCTGGTACTAGGAACTTCTGTACTTGGCCTTGTGTCTTGCAGGCAGCAGGGTTACTGATGAAATCCTTCGTCTGGTGCCAAACCTGGAGAACTTCCGGCTCACGCTCCGAGCAATCAAGCTGTGGGCAAAACGTGAGTGACGTGGTTGGTTGTGATCTTTAAACTTTTGAGGGGCACCTCCTACTGACTATTGGAAATCCCTCAGCTTTGGGTTGCTGTTTAAATGACAGTTGTTAAATGGAAAGCTTTTTTAGTTTAGGTTCGGAGTCTGTCCAGGTGGTAGGTTCCAAGTGGTTTTTAATGGAGATAGTGGTGAGAAGAGTGCTTATAAGGCAGGGTCCTGCATTGCTTATCAGGAACCTGATTTCAAATGATAAAATTCCAAATTAAGTACATGAGGATTAAGAAAATACTGTTTGTGCATGTGGCTAAAGCAAGTGCCAGAAGAATAGCAGAACTCTTGTCTTAAGGGAGGTTGGAGTGAAGCAGTTGCTGTAGCAGAATAAGCAAATTTAGAGTAGCAGTATTTTTAGGAAACAGTGTGGTGATGATTTTTTTTTCTCATCACTGCAAGGACCAGCAGTTTTGGCCTCACTGCACTGCAAAAATAAGTGACTTTGAGGCTGAAGTATACTGGGTATTCTATAGATTGTGAAGCTGCTGCTGTAAGTTTGGAAGGCTACAGACTAACTGTGTGGTATCCCTTCTAGGGCGTGGAGTTTACTCCAACATAATGGGATTTCTTGGTGGAGTTTCCTGGGCAATGCTGGTGGCGAGAATATGTCAACTCTATCCCAATGCTTTGGCTTCTACTCTTGTTAACAAGTTCTTCTTGATATTTTCAAAATGGTAAGAGCTGTTGTTCATTTTAGTTTGCATAAAGAATTAAGCCTTCTAGATGTAGTTCTGTATAAGAACTTACACTGACAACATCCAAAGGAACTGGCAGAGTTTGAAGTGGATGGTTATTTACTGGCTCTTCTTGAATAGGAATTGGCCAAAGCCAGTCTTGCTGAAACGACTCGAAGAGAGCTTTCTTAATTTACCAGTGTGGGACCCCAGGGTATGTAGCCATTGAACTCAGAAGCCTTAAACTTTCTTCTGACCTGAACTGATGCTGAACAAAGTCTTTGTAACATCCCAGGTGAACCCATCAGACCGGTACCACGTGATGCCCATCATCACCCCAGCCTATCCACAGCAGAACTCCACGTACAATGTGTCCACATCAACACGAGCAGTGATGGTAGAAGAGTTCCAGCGTGGTAAAGTGCTTTCCATGGCTATTTCCTGCTAAAACAGTATAATTCTTGCTGTATGAAACCTTCTTATCTGAATTAGTTTTGCTCAGTGAGGTGTTTGAGGGAGGATAAAGTCTCTGGGAAGTACACCTGTTGCAGGCAATAAGGGACCAGTATTACAATGAACTGTTGCAACAGGTGTGCATTGTGCCAAGGGGATTCCTGTGTTTTGATCTGTCAGTTACTGTCAATCTGGTAGAGTTTGTCGTGGTAATCTTAAAAACAAAATTGTAATAAGTTTTTCAACCTTAATTGTAGGTCTGGAAGTTACAGATGAGATTCTCAGAGGAAAATCAGACTGGTCAAAGCTCTTTGAACCACTGAACTTCTTTCAGAAGTACAAGTATGTATGAAATCAGCCTGAACTGAAATAATTTACTTACTGGTTAGCATAGTGAGTTTTACCTTGGGGTCTAAATAGAAGACTGTGTTTCAGTTTTGGGGTTTTGTTTGTTTTAAAGAAACTGGAGGCAATTGTATAAATTCTAGTGAGGATAAGCACAGGAAGTGTCTTGTGCCACTGACACTGTTTTTGCTGCAAAAAAAGAAAATCTCATATTTAGAAGGTCAAGTCCTGAGATAGTGTAATCATTTTCCTTTTCTTCTAGACATTATATTGTGCTCACTGCTACTGCCTGTATGGAAGAGCATCACTTAAACTGGTAAGTCTCACTTAAACTGGTGAGTCCTGAAACTCAATTCAGTGTTGCACTTTTTTTTTGTTAATTGTATTAACAAATGAAGTGTTTATGCAACTAGGCATGGAACACACCACCACTCCCCAGCTTTGAAGACCACTGTTCTAGAGTCTTAGACTTGCTTTCATAAACAGTTTTCCTTAATGTAATATTTAGTTAGGGATTAGATTGCACTGCTGTGCAGTCAGCCTATTCCAGACCTACTTTTCTTCTGTGAAGGGAGATATGCCAATAATAACTTGTTTAACCTTTATGAATGTGCTGACTAACTGTGAACCTTGAAATAAAGGGAAATTGTGAGGAATTAAGACACTGTAATGTGTGTTATTAACTTTTCAGGGTGTTTCTATGTTAAGAAATAGGTATTTTCATTTGCTTAACTAAGCAAGCAAAACCCCCATTCTGAGTGAGGGCACCTTGATTTTACTTAAAGGCTTGCCTTGTGTTTTAAATCAAATCATTCTTGTGCCATCTCTAAAAGAGGCTTAGTGTTTAAAAATAGCTCTTATAGGTATTCCCTGTCATCTGAGCTTTCTAATATAGTCACTTCAAAAGTACTGTCAGCCACAGCTTGGTGTCAGTCACAGTTGTGTGCACAACAAGGTGTGTGGGCAGAGGGCCAAGTAATTCTTTATGGGAAATGTTCTTAAGTGAACCAAGTTTATTGTATCTCACAGTGAAGGCAAGGGGAATTCTGGCTCTAGTAAGAGCTGGTGTTTTTGCAGTCACAAAAATGGAGGCACAGTTTCCAGTTTTGCATCTGGGAAAACTAAAAATCAGAAGATCAACTTGCTTCGGTTTGGTATAAGAATAATCTTAGCTCACCAGCTCTTGAGTGGGTTTGGGGATAGCACATCCCTGTCATTCATCAACATGAGATACTTTTGAGTAACACAGATTTGACTGCTTTCTAAGTTAGCAGAGTTTTAGCTAAAGAATAAAATGCCAGTACTTCACTGAAATTAAAGCCTTCATGATCATAGTTCATTCTTGGATAAGTTTCTGATGAGACTGACTAGATAATTTGTTTATTAAATAACTATTTTTCCCCTTTCACTGATCAATCTGCAGGAAGAATTGCATTTTTTTCTCAGGTGTAATTGAACAGTTGTTGTTTGAGCCTTTTCCAAACCACTCTTCTCCCTGATCCTCGGGGTAAAAAGGAGTTCTGCTACACTTGAAAATGCAGCCAGAGGTGCTGGGATCTGTTCCTTGTAGGTGTTTTCATCACAGGTTATGGATAGAAGTGTTCTCTCTGAACTGTTCAATTGACTTATCCTTGTCTTTAAGCTCAAGTGTAACTGGAAATATCTCAAATTACAGTGTGTGTGATACAAAGTTCCAGTGTCTGCTCAGCTTGTTGGTTGGTTAACACTGTGTTACAAAAAGGCATCTGACTGATGTGCTGGATACAGTTAAAAATGAGTAAATGTCTCTTGTTCTTGCTAGGATTGGCCTCGTGGAGTCCAAAATTCGTGTGCTGGTTGGAAACCTGGAAAGGAATGAATTTATAACTATTGCACATGTACAACCACAGTCCTTCCCTGGCAATAAAAATCTCTATAAACAGTGAGTTTTGTTACTTTGCTTTTCTGAAGTACAGTTTGGCCAGTGTTTTGTAACTTACTTATATTTGTTCACCTCAGCTGATTGGTGAGAGATGTTCAGTGTGTTCTGTAGGGCTGTGCTCTAATAGGCAGAGTCCTGAGCAGGTAAGAGCCTTTTAAAGAAGGGAGAATGTACTCTGAGGACTTAAATATGGTCTGGCTCTAGTCTTTAACTGCTGCACACAACTGAAGTGTACTAGAATCCAAATAACTGGCATCTGTGCCTGCAGCAGGTTTGTGAATCTCTTTGCAGGAGTGACTTTGTGTCAATGTGGTTCCTTGGACTTGTGTTTAAGAAAGTGGAAAGTGCAGAAAAGACTCATGTTGATTTAACTCATGGGATACAGTCATTCACAGATACAGGTAAGCCTCTGTTTTGCTCTAGACTTGGGTTTAATTTCCTTCACTCTAGTGGAAATGCCTTCCCAAAGTGATTTGTGCTTCCTTCTGCTATTAAATATTCCTGTAGAGAGCAGCATATAGAAGATTAGCTTAAAAAACATAATGTGTTGACACTGTGTCAAAGTAAGTCTGTCTTGAAACAAAAATGTGTATTAGCCCCACTCCATGTACCACTGTGAAACCACAGTTCTGTGGGTCACACTGTAAACACTCCCAAAGGAACTGTAATTCCTGAAGGGAACAGTCAGTTGCAAAGCCAGATGTCCATTTACTGGGGGTAGCTACACTTGTTGAAAACCAGTAATCAGCTGCTCAGCTTTGAAAGTGTAAGTTGGCTGTATGAAGCTCTGAGTTGGTAAAGCCTGTTGATGGTATTTTTCAAAGGCAACACCTTGTGTATATGATCCCGAAACTGTGAAAGTCAATGAGTTGTCACATTATATTTACATGCAGCCTCCATGTTCACATTCTGTTACTACTTTTGGTAAATGTAGAAATAAGTAACTACTGCAAGTGTTGTCAGATGCTGCTCCAATAAAGGGAGTTGAGGTGAGAAGTTGTTTGAAAGAATAGGTCTCTCCCATAATCTGATTAATTCTTCCCAATCTGGCTGCTCTTGTACCTTTCAGAAGTGCATGTTTGCTCTCAGGCTCAGGCCTTGTTATCATAACGAAGAACAAGGGAATTGGGCTATGCTGAAGTTGACAAATGTGTTTGGACAAAGTTCTAAGCAGTGAAATCCTTTAAATGTTTGTTGGAGTTTATCCGTAGTGTCAGCATGAGCTGGGTGTTTTCTTGCTCAGACAACATGAGTAAACGCAGTAAAACCCAACCTCCCTCTTAGCTCATGCTTGGGATAGAAGCACAAAAGCCACCAAAATTCTTGTCTGAGTTTCAGGCCAGGTGGGGTGACTTCCCCAGGCTTGCAGTGTCATCTGTACTTGCACATTACAGCCAGTGGCAGTGTCTTTCAGCCTTGTGGCAAGTGTAAATTCTGCTGATGAGATTTATGTACTGCTGAGAGTCCTGAATTAATGTTAAATCCCTTCTTTCTTTTCACAAACATGGTTAGCACAGCTGTGTGCTCTTAGTGAAGGAGGTTTAGCACAGGTTGGATATTGGGTTTGAATCCAGAGAGAAGTGAACAGGGAAGGCGTTTCTTGGGAGGTGTCAAATCCTTTGGCAAATGTGGGGATGAGCACAGTTATGTGCTAGAAAGCTGTTACCGTGTGCCTTGACCTTGGGAGGATATTTTCAGAGGGCAAAGATGAACTTCAGGTTGCTGGGCTCAAGGATCTAAGGCTCACTGTTTGGAGGACTGTGGTTCAGTTAACCTTATTTCCCTTTTACATAAGAAAATTCGTGGATTTATTTTGAAGGAACTGTCCATATTGGTGTTTGTGTTTTCATTTCACTTCTAGATCTCCTGTAGGAAGACTTGTGAGCTTTTTTGTTGCATGTCCTTACTTTGATTCCCACTCTTTGTTAGTAAGCTGACTTTCCAGTTACGCTCATGATAGGCCAATTAGATAAGCTTATCTGAATGTGACTTAATTCTGTAATAACTGTTGTGCTAGTATAGCATTTTCCAGTTGCACAAGAGGCTGTTAAGAAAAACCTGTTTAAATTCTAGAGAGTCCAATCAGATGTCCCTACAATCCAGTCTTGCTTACTTGGACAGAATTTTAACATCTAAACTCCTGAGAAGTTGTGTGGTGCTACAGAACTGTTCTGGAAAATCCCACTCTCACCACTGGAAATGCCAAATCAAAAATTAGTCTGAATATTGAGTGAGGTGCCTGATCCTCAGCTGTGCACAACTGGGGGGATTCAGAAAGTCCTCTGGATCTGTTCTCAGCCAGGAATCTAATGGGTAGGAATATTATCTCCTTCAGGTTCAAGTCAGCTCAGATGTGATGTGTTTGCATGACTAGCAAACCATGGCTGTAGCTGAGCACATAAATGCATTTATTTGAGCTTTAATAGCTGTTACATATCTGAACTGTAGGGGATGTGAAATGGGCATTGTAGGTCACATTCATCTTGAGACTACATGGGAGTGCTTGGGTAGCATTTTGTGTTCATTTAGGCTGGGAACCCCTTGCTTTTCATTTGGGCTGGACAGACATAAAGAAACCATTTGAGACTTCAACAAGCACCCAATGGAGCATCCCCACTGAGGCACAACACTGTGTTTGGTGTCAGTTTACAGGCAGGCCAGTGCCCTCAACATCCTAAAGGAAGGTATGAAGATTGAGGCAACTTATGTGAAGAGAAGGCAACTCCATTATTTTTTGCCAGCAGAAGCCTTACAGAAAAGAAAGAAGGTACCATAAAATCGGCTCTTTTGGTAATGTTTTTTTCTTTTTTTTTTTCAATAATGCCTTGAAGAGTTTATTTACTTTTTAACTGTCGTTTCAGCAAAGTGTGTCACATGTTAGTCAAAGTGATAGTGGATTTCAGTGCAAAAGGTCGTCTTTAGCTGAAAGCTGTTCCAAAGACAGAGGCTCCAGAGCACCATCTGATTCCTCTTTGTTAAATAAAATATCTAAACTGGACACCTCTACAGCAGAGACAGAAAGGTTAGTGCAATAACCTTAGAACTGTGGAGAAGCTGCTTTTAACTGCCTCACAATGTAAATGAAGTCTAGGGTTTCTCATTGCAATCTGTGTGGATCAAAAGCATGTGGAGGGTGCTGAGGGCTTCAGGAACAAAGCTGGAATCTCCCTAGGGCACCTGGCAGGAGACAGGTTTAAGAAATCCTTGAGAAAAGTAATTTAATGTGCATGAACACAGAGGAATGAAGAAGAACTTGACACCAGGAAGATTATTTAGTCTTGAATATAAGTCTTCATAGGTTAGTGTGTAGCTTGAAGCTGGAGTATTTTATGTGCAAGTAACTGTTCTTTCTGACAAGAAGTACAGTTAGTGCAAAGTGGATTAAAAGCACTGCTCTTTGTCACAGAAACACTAGAGCTGCTACTGACTTAGTGGAGTGGGAACTCGGGCAGTAAAAGTATCTGACACTGGTGGGGAAGTCTGTTTATCCATAAGCTACTTCAGCACAGGAAGAATATGTAATCTTGACAGTAATTGCCTAATCCTACCAAATGTGTGATGCCTGCTATGTTTAGGCTGTTTGGTGCTGTAGGAGTCACATGACAAAAGAAAAATAAGCAAAAAATTGTGTGCACATCTGGGGAGAGCAGATACAGTGTTTAGAAGCAGCACAGTCCAGTCTGGGAAAACACTCACTGGGGGAAGTGCATTGAGTTTAAATCCCTGATCTGAAGTTCAGTACAATGATGATCATGTCCCACATTGCCTGTGAGTTTGTGCTGATTAATGGACCTGTGATTACAAGCTAAGAAGGCTGATACCAACATGAACTTTCTGGAAATATATAGTATTTCACAAGCCAGCATTTTGTAACTGTAGTGTTTGACTTTTATAGAAATGTTGCACGTCAGAGCTGTAGTGGTGCCAACAGTGTAGCTGAGCCATCAACGTCTAAGGGACTCTGCATTGCTGTGACTGATCCAAGTATGTATTTGAGGTGGTATGTGGAATGCAACCTTTCCTCTCGTGGCCAAACTCTAAAAGCCAGGTGTCTCCTACAGAAACGGAGGCTACAGTGGCACTAAGAGCATCGGGACCTCGCGTTGGTTGCACCATCCCGGGATGTAACACGGTTTCTCAGCTCAGAACGTGTGTTGTCCAAGGACAGGATAAATTAAGTGGGACTCTGTTCATGGATCCTGAGAGTGCTTCACCTAAACAACATTATTCACCAAGCTCTAAAGCCTCTCGTCCTCCTGCACCGGGAGAATGCCCCCAAAAAGCCATAGATGGAGAAAAGGCAAGGAATGGGGGCTAGGCCAAGGGTTTGAAGGAGTGTTAATTACTGGTGTGGAATAAATTAAATAACTGAAATGTGTTTGTACACCCCCGGTGGATTTAGGAATCTAAATTGAAGCCTAATTATAGTTTTACTAGGATATACATGTAAAAAATTGTCTTGAATATAATGTATAGCTATTAAATAACATTTTTTCAGGATCTGGCACTTAATGACTATTTCTCATCTGGTGTCAAGGCCTCTAAATATTACTGTCCTTATCTATCACTGCAGTGACCAATTGCTGAATGAACTGTCTCATCTGGAAGCAGTTCTTAATTCAGAGAAAAATTATCTCCAAATGAAGGAGTTATGAATCTTACAACTGTAAAAGTATGAGCTAATCTGGTTCTGGCAGATGCTTTTTGAATGCCTATTGGTAGTTTTGCTGCTTTAGAAATCAGCAGCCTCCTCAGTAGGTCATTCTATTGCTGAAATGAGTGTGGAGTTGCTTGTTAAATCTTGGTTTTGTGGCACCTTTAGATTAATGCTTGGTTTGGTTTATTGCTAAATGCAAATATCCTTAAATAGTTGTTCTTGTGTCTTGACCTCTTATTTGAGGCACAGGCAAAGAGTAAGGAGGAAACAAAACCTCCTTTTTGACACTTGTAAAGAACTAATTTGTTGTCTAGTATTGAAGATTGCAAGTACAGATGTCAAGGTTTGGATAGTAAGACTTTTTGAGAGGCTTTTGAGATTCCAGTGGGATAATGATGGACTTGTAGAAATATTAAGACTGACTGCTAATACATTTAATGTGTTGACTAGAAGCAGTACTCAAATATGAAGGTAATTTTAGCATAGCAATTCTTTTGAGTCTTTGTATTTTTTTCTTCTAGCTAAGTGTCTGGGATTCAGATTCCACAGAAAGCAGGTATCCTCCAGATGGAAGGAGAAGAGCTACAAAAAATGTAATTTTTAAGTGATTTTACTCAGTGGACTAACTGAAAAGCTGAATAGTCTGGTGCCTAGACTGCCTCCCATAAATACTCTGCACATTTACTGATGGAAGCAAAAATGTGCTTTTTAGTTTAGTTTTCAGTCCTCATTTCCCACCTATAGCACCTGTATGCCCTGTCTTTTAAATGTTACTACTAGACTGATTTGGTAGTTCTATCTTCTTGCCATGCTTGAAATTAGATTTTTATCTTCTTTTGAAAACCACTTGAATCTCTCATGTAAAACTACTATGAATACTAAAGCTTTTGGCCTCTCAAAGGAAGATAAAGAGCTTTGCTATTTGTGTAGCTTTGTACTGAGGCATAAACTTTTGAGGGCACACCCTCTAATCAAGATGAGATCATGTTGGTAACGGTGAAATACCTGAACCACTCTGTGTCCTTTTGGGACTTCACAAAGCCTAAAGCCACCCTGTGAGGTGGAGGTTGTCAGTGCATGCAGGATTTACAGTATCCCAGCTGCCAGAACTTGCTGCCTCTCCACCATGAGGTTGGCAGTACTGCCTGACAGATTTTTCTGGCCTTTTTAGGGTGTCCTTGATGGAAAATCCACACAGATTCCAGCAATCACATCAAGATCACAGGTATTTATTTACTGTGCTTTTGTGTTCACAGGTAAGGCAAGACTAGCATTTTTATTTTATGTACGAAGATTTATGGGCCATTATTCCCTGTAAACTTGGTGGTTGGAAGTAGTTGGTAAGGTTTTGCCTGTTGTGCTTCCAACAAATTAAATAGCTGAACAATGACCTTCCAGGTTTACTCACAGAAGTGAAGCCAAAGTTTTCAAGTTGGTGAACTTGAAAACCCATGTTTCCATGCCCTCAAACACTGACAGTTTGTGTCCTGATTTGGGTTTTTTGTGCTGTTATCAGGACTTGAATACTGATTTCTGTGATGACTCTTGGAAGCTTTGAAGTCTGTGGGTGACTTTAACTGTTCTGTGTCACATAAAGTGTTGTGAAATGGAGGGTTATAAGACTGGAAGTAATCTGGACAGCAGAGACACTCTTTTCCTGATCCATGGATCTGAGAAAAATGGCAGCTCCCTCTATCATGGTGTTAAGCAACTTGCAATTAATTCCCCCCCCCCAATCAGGATATTATGGTTGTCTCAGTTGATACAAGAAAAGAATTGTGCAGAGGGGAATATGCTCTTCCTCTGTATCCTGGTGGCAACTAAAAAAAAAAAAAAAACCTCTGAAAATGGGTCTGGGCCGTACTATTTTGTTACATAAAGAATGTTATATTCAGCTAGGAAATGGTTTATCTGCTGCTACTTCTGAGTTAATGAATTTAAAGTTCATTGATTAATTTAAAATTCCTTTTTCTTTTCCCCTGTGGCATATTTTTGTGTGTTGCAGAGGCTTTCCAGTAAAGAACTCCCAGATGCTTCATCTCCTGTTCCAACCAACAGTATTCGCATTATTAAGAGACCCATTAAACTCACCCTTAATGGGTAACTGGTGTATCTGCAGGTGAAGAGGATAATCCCTTGTTAATGGTCCATATCCTGAAGGTGTGTTAGTAACAAAGTATGGAAGGTTCCTGTAACTGACCAGTTAAAATCATGGCCTTGTTTTATACTGTTGTTAGATGCTTGTTTCATTTTCAACTGCTCTTTGCATGTGCTTGTAACAGTTGCCTTTATTAGCTTTTAAAAAGTCTTAACTGTCACCAGCTTTTGAAACAGGCACAAAAAACAACCTGTCCTGTGACTTGAATTTGGAATGTCAACAGGGTCAACTGGCTGCTGCAACCACGTTCTGGTTTCAAGTGTGTTTGACCGACCCCGTGTTCCTTTGTGCTTTCCTAATTCATGTGCACTCATTGTTCTTAGCTTAAATTATTCTCCCTCCCGTTTGGCACCTGCACTCCTGTGCGTCTGTCACGATTGTGCTCAGCTCCCTGGGCTCCAGCTCTCCACTCTCTGGCACAGCCGTGCACTGCACAGGTGTTGCCTCCCATGGAGGCTCAGAAATTATTTAAGTATTGAAGGAAATCCTCCCAAGGTATGGGATGATAGGCAAGTCTTGTGCTGTGTTACCTGATTATTTTTTTGTCTTAAGACTGTTCCAACATGAGACTTGAGAGGCTTTTTATTGTCACTGGGTAGTAAAGACACACTGAGCGCACAGCTGAAGGTGCAGAGACGTTGCAACAGCCGAGGCTGTTGTGACACTGCTGCAAACTGCAGTGTGGAAAGCCAGTGGCATGCAGAAAGTGCTTTCAGATAAACCCTGAAAGCTGTTCTAAATGCTTACCTGAAAACCTGCAGTAGTCTTAAGTCTAGTTCTGTAAACTGATAACACTGCTTACCCAGTTAAGTGCATTGGGGTTTATGAGGGGTGGGGGAAAATCTGATCCTATGGAACAAGTATTGTGTTATTTCCCTATTGTAATTTCTTTCTAATGTGGTGTTTTTGCAAATGGCCTTGTAAGTGGTTTCCCTAGACTGTTTTTTATGTACTGTGAAATACTATCCTCAAAGTGAAATTTAAAATCTTGTCTCTTTGTTTTTTTTTAAATGCAGATGGGATCTGCTTAAAAAAATCTAAACAATTAAACCAACTTCTTAAGGGAGACAAGGGCAAAGGCAGTGCCAGAAAAAATATGTTCTTCTAAATGATCATGTCATGGAATCACTTGTGTTGGAAAAGACCTTTTAAGAGAGACTCCAACCATAATCCTAACACTGCCAAGTCCAGTGCCAAACTGCCATTCTAGAGGCAATCTGAGGAGAATGGGAGCACTGCTTTGCTTCCCTGCCTCTGGTGTATCCATATTTTGATTTAGTGCCCTCTGAGTCGTGCAGTTTGCAAACTGTTGACAGCTGAGGTCCCAGTTTGCTGTGTGGACAACAGATAGCCCAGAATTCTTTTCAAATGAGTTGCCTGGCTTAAAGAGTGAGTCTGAGCTCTGAACATCTTAAGTACCCACCTAAAATCTTAGTGACAGGCCTGAAGGACTGTAAAGAAATAAGATAGGTGGCGTGTATTTTGTCTTAATTGTTTAGCATTCCCCCTGCTGCAAGCATTCCAAACTTGTGGGGAAGGCATGACTGTATTTTTCACGATCTAATTGGTTTTTTCCTTATTGCCTCTGGTTTCCAGCTTGCTCCACGTGCAATTCATCTCTTAGAAGTTGATCTTAGTGCGTTGGAAAGGTTTCTTTATTCCCCCTCCTCTCCAAAACCCCCAAAACTTGGACTACAAGGCTTAGATTTAGACACAGGTTAAAATTAAGAAGCACTACCCATATAACTTAAGTAGCTTTTAGCAGAACTACGCCTTGGGTTTACAACATAGTTGCCTTGGCTTTGTGATGTGTTTTAAAACAGTGATATTCAAATATTGTCATGGCTGTAGTAGTTCCAGTAGGTTTACAACTCCAGCACCTGTGCAAACACAAATCCATCATGAATTTGAAAGAGTTAAAGCTGAAGGAGGTGATAAGATAAACAGCAAAACAAATATGAAAAGTGTTTTGTAGTAGTCTACAGTCCCATAATATTCCCCTGCTTTTAAATTGTTCCACTTGACTATTCCAAGGCTGTTTAAGGGCTGATTTTTGCAAAGCTAATCTCAGACTAACCTGACCTAACCAATGGATGTCAAAATATTTGCCTTTACACAGATTTTTTTTTATTTTCCTCTTGCTTTGTTACTGTCTTCTAATTGCTCTTCTTTTTTTATTTTTCCTCCCCCCCACTCCCTCTTAGGGTTTTAAGAAGAATGTTCAGGGTTTTAAGAAGAACATTCAGGAAGAATTTAGGTTACTAGTTTCTCAGACTTGATCCATTGGTGAATTACAAGTCTTATCTTAATGTGTCTTGACATATAAGATGTCAAGAGTGATGTTGAGTGACGTGAGTGTTGTGGAATTTCCCTGGATGTTGCAGAAGTTCGATACTGCCCCAGGACTTGCAAATTAGAATTCAGCTGTTTGTAAATAAAGTTCAAACTTTTTAAATGTGAGTGTTCTCCTTTGTTTGTGGAGCAAGGCCTGTGTTAAAGTGATTGACAGGGAAGTCACTCCTGCAGAGACTCGGTGAGGAGGGAGGCTCTTTGGTATCAGACTTCCTGCAAATGTTGCTCTTTTCTGTCCTCCTTAGCTGGTTGCTGTGTGTGACTTGAGATCTCTTTAAGAAGAGGAGCAGTTCTATATTGAAATTGTGACTTTGAGCAAGAAATTCCCTTGCAGGAATTAACATCTCTGGTTTTACTTGTTAGGTACAAGCAAAGAAGCAGTTCATGTGAAGTCACCTCTCTTTTGGCTGTACCAATTGATTTTCCTGTAGAAACTGAGAGAAAGAAATACAATACTTACTTTTTGCCTTAATGACAAAAAAACAAGGGAAAAAAGGTACCTTGAAATGATGTAATCTTAACTTTGTGAGGTAAGGGTGCTTATTAACACTGCCTTTTTGCAATGCTTAATGTGTGACACAAGCTGTTCAGCCTGAAAACACCAGCAAAAACTCCTGGCTGTGTTTCTGTAATTACCTCATCACACTTCTTCTAAAGAGTGTGGTGCTGTGCGTTATTCCAGGCAGTGAAGGGCCGTGAGGTGCAGCCCAGGGGTGAGAACCACCCCGGGCTGGGGGCAGAGGAAACCAGAGAGGCAGCAACTCGCTGCTGTGGGCAAACAGGCACCTCCCTCTCCCCCAGGGCCATCCCCCTGGGCTGCTGCCTCCTCCCTCCATGCACCCACTGCTGTGGGGGCTGCGTCCCCTTTCCCCGTGGGGGTTGAAGGGGAGCTGTGGGCGGGTTTCCTGCTGTGCCGGTGCCACTGCAGCACTCCCTGGCTCCTGCCCAGGAACAGCCCTGGGCTGCTGCCACCCCGACCATGGGCTTGGGGAGCCACCCCCAGCTCTGCTTCCTGCCTAGCTCTGCTCTTCCCAGCCTTTCCCTGAGTCCTGCTGGCCCCAACCAGAGCACGGTGGGGTGTTTTCCACCCTTAGTGCTGAGTGTTCCTTGCTGTCACTCAGCATGTTGGTCAGTGTTGACTCCCTTTCCTCAGGGCTCCTTGTGTGTTTTTCTGGGAGGATCTTGGCAAAGCAGTAGCCTGGGGGCTGATTTTTCTCTTGTCCCAGAAAATACTGTAAACCTCTCAGCTATCTGACCTTCTAGAGGTTGATAGAAAAATCCTGCTTGTCTTGGGCTTTGCTGGGAAGACACTGAATCTTCTGCTGTCTTCTCCCAGCCTTGTTTCCTGTTCACACCTCATCTGTTCTTCATTTCTTCTGATCTCAGACTCTTGCCTATCTTCCTTTTTCTGTGATAACTCAGACTTCCCTTTCTCACCTCAATCCATCTTTTCTTCCTCTGAATTTGAGCCGGGTAGTACATTATTCAGTGTCAAGGAGTGAGAATCCTCAGAGTCCCCAAACCAGAGGAGAAATAACCTTCCCTGTTTCAGTGTGTGGCAGCCTGGCAATCAGCTGCCTGCTGTGGGGACCAGCCAGCACTCTCTGCATGTCTGCAATGGAGAGAAAGCTGAAAATTTTGGCTACTAAAAGGCAAATCCAGCAAGCATGTGCAAGGTCAGTCTTAGCAAAGGTTCAGCACCTGCCCAGTTCTTTGTGTCTTTTCAGAGGAAGAGCAAAAAATCCCAGTAGTGACACCAGCACAGCCTCCTTGCTGAATTTCATGTCCCTGTTTCTGAAATGTGCAGAAGTTTCTTAAAAGTTGTAAGACTTCTTTGAATATAATTAAAACATATGTTCCCCATGATCGTTCTTAGAAATGACTGAGTCATATTTGTTCTGTTTTCCTAAAAAAAAAAATCATCTGGAGGGGCAGTATATGTAATCATATTCCAAAAAAAGTTTTTGGCCTACTGGGAGTAACTGGCCTTAAAATAGGAAGTATTGACTAGCCAGAACTAACAAAGTGTGTTGATGGTGATATAATTAAAATAAGAGTTAAGGCTGTAGCAAGTAGGTGCTAAAGTTAGAACATACCAGAATTTCTTTTATCCATGCAATTTTAATTTTGCCATGTTTTTCCAGTGTGGTCACTTGGCCTGAACAGAAAGTTGTCACACATGTTGTGTCTCTGTGCATGCAAAGAAGAAAAGCTGAGGTTTGGTGCATCACTTGTTTGGCCATGTGCCTTCAGCACTGCTGTGGAAGGATCTTTGTTGTGACTTTGTCAGATTATTTTTTTCCCTCTCATGTGTTTGATACTGAACTTATGATAGATCCATAGAATGGATTGGGTTGGAAGAGACTTCCGAGATCATCAAGTCCAACCCTTGGGCCAACTCCAGTCCCTTTACCAGATCATGGCACTCAGTGCCATGACCAAGCTCACTTTAAAAACCTCCAGGGATGGGGAATCCCCCCCCTCTCTGGGCAGCCCATTCCAATGCCTGAGCACTCTCTCTGCAAAGAATTTTTTTTCTGCTCTCCAACTTCAATTTCCCCTGGCAGAGCGTGAGCCCCCCGTGCCCCCTTGTCCTATTGCCGAGTGCCTGGGAGAAGAGACCAACCCCCACCTGGCCAGAACTTCCCTTCAGGTAGTTCTAGAGAGTGATGAGGTCACCTCTGAGCCTATATTTTATTACAAACAGCTTTTTCCACTCCTTCAGCAGAAGGACATAACCCTGTCATAGAGAGCAATACAACAGAGATTTCTAATAACTAACTGGAGAAGTGCTGACTGTATTAAGTAAATACATTTGCTGCTCTCCCAAATGAAACAGACTGTCAGGAAACTGAAAGCTGGTCATGATTCTGAACTGCATTTATGAAACTAGAAGTCTTGAAGTATTTCTTGCAAGAATTGTAACTGGTCATCACATTCACTTCTGGTTTTGTCTAGATGGTATAGCATGTGTAATGTTCTCACTCAGGGTGTTTTTACAGGTCTTTGACCAACACTGTACCTCTTCCTGCTCTGTAGGATAACAGTTGCTGGGAGAGTTTGTAAAGCAACCCAGGGAAGCTTTTGTTAAAAAAAAAAATACCAAATTTGTCAAATCACAAACAATAAGACCATCATGGGGAACAGTGTTTTCTGCAGAGGGATTGCTTGCAGTAATTTAGTTAAAATCAAGTGGGATAAAAATATACCCCTGGGAATGGTGTTTTGAGGAAAATGACGATGTTGCAGACAGCGAAGTATGAGGAATGAGCAGGCCAGGGAATCCCCTCTTTCTGTTCCCCTCTTCACCCGCTGAATAAATCCTGGCTTACACCAAATGGTAAGTTGTGCAAGTACAGAGATGTTTATTGTTCTGTAATTCAGAGTAGATGTTTGGTAGAATTATCAATCAGTTTACTGAGTAACATTCCTCTTACAGAAATGAGCAACCAGCAGGGTGTTAATTTTCTCTCCCATTCATACATGTTGTGACTTCAAGTGGGGAAAATTCAGTCAAGGCAATATCTCAATTTTCTCCACACTCTGCTTATTTCAAGTTGTTTTGAGTTCACCTTTCAGTAACAAGTTGGCTGAAATGGAGTGTCCAGAAGCACAACTCGAGCTCTCACAGAGGTTTGTATGTTTAAACTCAAATCTTGTTCAGCTTTAAAGGTCACTCCTGATCTCAGTGGCTGTGATGTCACTGGGGAAACCCTGCTGCACTTTTGTGTCCTCGTGCAAAGGTCTAAAAACGTCACAAGAGCCAAGCAAAGCCACTACTTAGAAAAGTTTAAGGCTAAAGAATAGAAACTAACCACAGGTTCTCAGTGACTTCTAAGCAAGACCTGATTTCATCAGCTCCTGCTTCCATGTGAACTTCAGCCTCTTCTCAGTCACCTTCCATTGGCTCAGATTATTTTGGTTTTCAGCTAGTTATTAAGAAGAGCTTTTGTTGACAAACAAAACATGGGATGATCCTCTATTTGTTAAGTAATGGATGCCATTAACACCAATGTTTAAGGTGACTTCTTATTGGAAATAATTGGGCAGAGGATCAACCAGAGTGCCCACCAAAAGTTTCTTATTTTTAGTAAGTTTTGGTGTTAAGTATCCTGCCCTTTTTTTCCCAAGACTTTCCTTCATACCATGTAAAAGTCTTTCTTAAGTCTTTTTAATTTTTCTGAGAAGTTTTTTTTTAAAGAGATCTTCAACAGATGAGGAATCTGAGGCACAGAGATTTATGAGGGATCAGACAGAAAGTCTGTGGCTAGTACCAGAAACAGAAGCCAAGTTCCCTGAATGGGTGAGATGGTGTTGTTTGACCCTTTTTCTTCAGAGTCATATTGTCTGTGTCTGCAGTGGGGATTCCCAGTGCCAAAGTTACTGTGTCTGGCTGAGGACTATTATAAGGACTCTGATAACTATTTCTGGACGCTATAACTCACACCAACTACTGATTTATTTTTTTAAGCCACTGTATTTATATTACCCCACTATTGTTGCTTTTTTATAAGCTTGCAAATTAAACAACTTTTCATTTCAGACCTTGACTTAAGAAAAAACCAAAACAAAACAATCACAAGTTTGTTTCCTGCTTATTTTTGTTTCTCCACAAAAAGTCTCACTGAGAATTTTAGCACAACAGGCAGTGCCATGGGACTGTCAGATCCAAGTTAACACCTCACTAAGTGCTGCTGGGTAAGTTCTTATATCTTACTGTTATGGGAGCAAGTGAGGTTGGTAGGGAGGAATCCAAATAATTCCTGCTGGTAGAACTGTAAAAACCAAAGTATGGCGACTTATTTTCTAAGGAGTTACTACTCATCTCTACAGAAAATGCACACTAAGTGTATTTTCTTATTTTAAAAAATTATAAATGTGATACGTGTGAACACTTACATTTTTCTGAATAACAGTTTACAGCAAGTTGCTCCCTTACAATACCTAAATGAATGTTCTGTTTGCAGGGCTGTGGACTTTTATCACTCAGCCAAAATTACAGTCAACTCAAGTGGAAGCCTTGCCTGTAAGTGAGGTATGTGATTGGCTTCTTGGCTCTTAACTGTATTGCTATGAATGTGTTGTTGCCTGACCCCAAATTTGATGAACTTATTCCTGGAATCAGTGCTTGTTCAATGCAATGAACACGCAAGGAGCCACCCTTCCAGCAGCCAAGAATGTGCTGTTGCCTCATGAGTTGCTTAAAGCTCCTCAAATAAGGGTGGAAGAAACAGTCAGTTGAGGGAAGTTGAGATTCCCCTTCCCTCCAGCATGAATTTTCCCAGATTTCCCCAATAAAGCTGTCCCTGTCCATCAGTCTCTGCCTGAGTGTGTTGTGAGCCAAAATGGAGACACTCATAAAAGGAACCACAGAGAGTTGAGGCCCCTTCCATCTCACGGGGCCAGGACTGGAGTTTATGAAGATCCTAGACATCTGTTCATGAAGCAGTGCTGTGCACACAGCTCTGCAAAGCTCTGGGCTGGAAGACAGCCAGAATCTTTGCAAAAGTTGAAACAATTGTGGGTTAGAGACTTAGGAAGGGGAGGATATTGCAAAAGACAAGTGGACAGGATTACTGGAGCATAGAATGGCTATGACTGCTATTAAGGAGTGGAAAAAACCAACCCTTTGGTAGCCTTTACTTAAGCAGTGGCTACTTTGCTGTGTTTTGTTCTCATAAACCATAATCAATTTGTTTTTTTATCATTTTAGGATCTTCTTGCCCCTGCCTTCATCCCTGGTACACCTGAGTCCTCTTTGCTGGCTGGAGACTTCTGCTTCATCAATTGTGGTGAATCAACTGCCTGTGTAAAGTTAAGGAGCCAAACACTCTGTTAAAGGGAGCAAAACTAACACTAAGTTTATTTACCCCAGGTTTTTGTTATTTCAAATTAATTACAGGGATGTTTATGAGGCAGGATTGCTGACCACACATATATGGGTTGTTCATAATGCATGTAGTCTGGGAGAAACTGTAATTGCTATGCTAAATATAATTTATTCTGTGGTTCCATTCAGCTATACATTTAATTTTATTTTTCCATTCTGCTTCTAGGGGCACTAGTAAACATTCTTCCAAGCAGGGATGGTAATGAGACAGTAATTGTCTGAGTAAATTATCCAAGCAGCTGCCTTTCTTTTTTTTTTTTTTGTTCACTTCCTACATTTCTGGTGTCCTCTGGCATCAGAACAGAAGTAGATGTTAGTCCTGGGCTGTGTAAATAAAAACTTCTGTCTATGTTACAATTAAAATTGTCAGGTCACATGGTTTTCACTTGACCAGTTACAGCAGTGCTGTTTTGCAAATAAGGTTTTAACTGTGTTGCAAGTGTGAAGTCCTGAACTGACCAAGTCTGTAGTAACTGGGTCACCTGCCAGAGGTTTTTTTTTTTGTGATGTAGGTCATGGGAATATTTGCAGAAGCAAAAGTGCTGTAATTGCAGAGCTGGACCAGTGTTTACATTGATGTTGGAGCCTAAAGATGCATATTCAGGAGGCAGAGACATTATCATGTGTAATTAAGATGCATAAAAGGAATATGAATTCTAGTTTTAAAAAAATCCAGCAGTTAAATGACATGGATTTTTGAAGGACATTGTCATTATTTCAGGTTTACTTCCTAGTGGGCTTTTTGCACCTCAGGAGCATGGATATTGCCCACTGTTGGGGAAAGGGAATAAGTACCAATACCCTCTGGTCCAGCTGAATCTTAAGTGTCTAACATTGGGGAAAAGAAAGCTGGAATTAAAATCTTTTCTTGCAGCAAGAGCTTTCTCCTGGGACCTGTAGTTTCACAGGGTGGGCCAGGTAAGTTTGAAAGACTTGGGGCAGTAAAAGTATCCGGATGTGAATCAGGTCTCCCTACCAATTTCAGCATTGCAACAGTCTCTGCAGGCTGTTTATAGGTGGGTGTGGACATAATGAATACTAATGAAGTGCGGTAGCTCCTTGTACCTGCAGTCAGGCAGCTACAGAATTCACTGTCTGTGCCACTGGGAACAGATTTGGTATCTCCTACTGAACTATGAGTCTCTACTGTCTCAAAAGCTTTGAAGTGGTATTAGATCTGGATTGGTTTACTCATTTGATTTTGCTTTTACAGAGTAAGAGAAGGTGATAAGAAAAACTGAAATAGCTGGTTTTTTTTTTTAAATATAACCAACTTTTGTAGGTCTATAAATTTTCATTCTTTGGTTATTTTTTTAAAGCAAATGATTATGTAGATTGACAGAAATGCTTTGCAAATTCAAGTGAGAACTTTGGTCTCCATTTAATTTCTGTGCTGCAGATAGTTATTTATGCAGGTTTCCTTTCAGTGCAAACTCCTGCAAAAGGCACACAGTCAGCTCTCTTTGGCTGCTTTTGGAGATGAGAGCTCAAGATACCATACTGACTGCTTTGCACATGAAAATCTTTACCCTCTTGTTCTGGAAGCGGCAGGAAACCACAAGGGTGTGAGGAGCAGACACAGTGAGGTGGACTGGGGAGGCAGAATTGGGTGCCCTGTCAGGAAATTGAGGTGATCACCACGAGGGGGCATTTTATTGAGTCACCACAAACCTAGTGATGTTAGTCACAGTCACTGGGGCATTGGCACTGAGGCCCTTAAGGGGCAAGCTGTTGTGACAACCAGGAGCAAGGCCAGTGGAACAGTAACCAGAGACTTTATTCCAAATGCCCCCCATTCCTTAGTTTCTGCTCTTGCTGCTGAAGCCTGTAATGCTTAGCTTAGAAGCAACCCATGGGGCTGGTGCAATGGACCAGTCAAGTAACCAGTCAATGCTTGTCTCAGCTCTGTGAAACAGAAAAGTCAACAGATTGACTTTCAGCACTGCTGACTTTGACTTGTACCCTGGGGTCTCATTGGAGACTAATCAAAAGTGGAACATCAGTGGCTTTACTATGTGTAATTTGTCTTTTCTAGGTCTGCCTGTTAAGGAACCTTCCCATTAAGTGGTTACCTTTTCTTTATATTCGACTTTAAATATGATATTGCCCTCCTAGCCCTTGTGTTAATTAATCCTTCTTGCCACTGGCTCTTGTCTGTTGTCTCTGTCTTGGGTTAGGTCTTCTCCTTTCTCTGGTTCCTGCATGTACTTGCCAGAAGCAGCTTGTGGTAGCAATTCTTTCGTGTCTGTTGTGTTTCCATTCAACAGGCTGTGTCTAGAGCTGTTATTTCCAGAGGGGGAAAAAAATCTGTTCTTTTTTCTTGATGTATGTTGTGCAACAGCTCTCTTGAAGAATTCTTCTTGGCTTATTGTTCTTTTTAATCAAACATCAAAAAGATTGATATGTGTGTGAATAAAGAATGTACATGACTATGGAACAGCAAAACCCATTGCTGTGCTGGGTGGGAAATCAACTGCTTTCAACCTTGGGATTCAGAAAGCTCAGACTAGTACTTGAGCCTCAGTAGGATGTTGGCCTTTTTAATAAATCTGAAGTATTTTGTGGCAGCAGAGCAGTAAACTGGATGTTTAGGCATAAAGTGCAGACAGCAGTGGGGTGAAGCAGCAGAGCTGGTTGTGGGTTATTCATAGCTGATTGTGGGTTACTCAGTTTGTGGCCAGGTGTTGCCAGTAAGGCTTTGCACTCTGACACACAGCCCTGGGCAATTTGTACAAAGGGTTAATGTGGGTCCAGATAAGATGTGTGGAACCAGTTTACAAACTGTAGGTTTGCTTTGCATGTGTAGGAGGACACTGTGTGTAAACCTGTCCCAGAAGGTGTTAGGTGTTTACATGGGCACCAAGAGTGGTGTCCCTTTCTGGCTGTGATCCTGTAACTGTACAAGTCAGGACTGCAGGAGATTGGGCTGGAGATCTAATGTGAAGTTTTACACCTTAGTTTTCAAAGGAGGTATGTCTGGTGGGCTGCACTGAAGCAATGTACACTTTCACCTCTTTATTATTGGCTATACATAGAATATTTTGAGGTTCTTGAAGCTCAAGGTGATTTAAGGAGCTTAAACTCCTTGTGAGCCCTGAGGAAAAAGGGAGCTCCTGTAATAAAAACCTGAATGAATGATTGTTTTCCTCTGTACAGGATCCAGTGCATGATGGAGCAAGGGAATCATTTCAGGCAAACATTCCCTATGTATTTGTAGTATGGAGTTTTCATGTGACAACTGAGGTACTCCAACATCTTGCTGTTGCCAAAGGGACAATTTCCATCCTTCCTTCTGTTGGTTTTGTGGCTGCAATAGGGCATTTTTATTGCTTACCTGTGAGGAGGCAACAGTCATCTGGCTTACAGAGGAAATTTATTTTAAAAATACCCTTCTGGGCAGATAAAGGTTGTTTTTTGCTGACTTAGCTCTTCATGCTCAACCTGAGCTCATCTCTTCCCTAAGTCCTCCCCCTACAGCACTTCTGCATCAGGTGAATCCTCACTGTGGCACGAGGAAGGAGTTTGCAGCTTATCCATATCCATTTCAGAGGTCGCTAATCAGCTTCACTGTAGTACTGCTCAATATTTTCCTTTTCCTGCCAACAAATGTGAAGACAATGCAAACTGTGGTAGGTCTTCACAGCACTGAGATGAGGAGGAAGGAACAGGAAACACTGGAGAGTGCTGGTGGAGAGGGTGCCTGGGGACTTCTGCTCTGAGTGTGAGCTCTGGGAAGGAAGAAGTGTGAATTACAAATTTCAGGGAGGTTTCTCAACTTCTCAGGCTAAAAATAGTGTTGTGCTATAATTCCATGACACTGATACTCTGCCAGGAAGCAGACACCTCTGCCCAAATCTGTCTCCCCAAAACCTGTTCTGGCCTTGGTGCCACCACATTCCTTCCTGTCGGTGCAGTTATTTCTATGATTTGTGTATGGAACTGGCTCAGTAAAAATGGAGCCAGCAGAGAAACAGTAATCTTGTTTCCTCCAGGTTACTTTTAAGCAAGATCCTGTGTCTCCAAGGCAGTGCTTGCAACAGTGTTCAGAACGCACAAGGGTGAATTACCTGGATGGAAGGAGATAAAGAGGAGAGACTGCCTTTTTCTGGCACTGCCACAGTCTGGAGTGTCCCTGAAACTATCTTTGCACTGAGGTCTGCACTTGGATGTAATATCAGGTTTGTCCCCCAAGAAGTTTCATCAGGAATAAATAAGATAGAAATGTGGGAGCAAGGAAGTCTCTTCTGTGATTTCTCTTGGGGAAATTGGGGCTTAGAGAATGAAACGACTTGCCTAAGTGTAGAAAGGCCAAAGCCAAGAGCCAAATTCCAGTCTCCTGAATCACAGCCTTGTGCCTTATCCACAAGACCAACCTTTCTCTATTAGCATTTCCTTTCTCTCCACCCTGTTTTGAGGAGGAGGCACAGTAGCATTGTTCTATGTCAAACAAGCTCAAAGTGTAGTACAGGAGCACTTCCAGCAGAATGGCTTGAACAATCTGAGTTTATCATTAATGTGCAAGCCATGACTTCTTCTGCAGTGGCTTCTGCATTAGAACCTTCCTCAGGACCAATAATCACGAAAGCTTTAACCACCAAAAGGCCTGAAAGTGTTTAGACAAGAGGCTTCTGAGATTAAAAAATACACTTCAAACAACAAAAGGTTTCCTAAAGCACAGAGGGTTGGAAATTAATAACCAGGGGAGTGTGTGAGGCTTGAGATGCAGTGGACAAGAATACAAACCATAAGGAGAGAAAGGAATGATTTTATTATTTTTATTCTTAGAATGATACACCTTATCAGGAGAGCCATATTCTAAAGTACCAGGCCAGTGACAAGGGGCTTAACCTTGATTTAAGTCAGATAGGTGGGAACAGGAAATAAAGACTTAACAGTTTGCCTGTGCTGCTCTCCTGTCACAGCAGCTTCATTGGGCAATGTCTGTGCTCAGCTCCACTGCAGGGCCATCACCCTGGGCTTGGCTAACACTGTGCCAAACACTCAATCCTTTGCTCTATGAGGGTGTTTTCTTTTGGCAGTGTTCTTTTTTGTGCCTCCACTTGCTCCATGACATTCCCTACCAGAGCAGGAAGCTTTATCCCTTACAGCAACACAGGTGTTAACTGTGCTGGTGCAGCAGGCACGGGAAAGCAGGAGGGGAGGACTTGTCTTTGGATTTGCTAAGTGGAGAAAAATGGCATCTTCAAACACTTGCTTTAACTGGAAGACAGGAAGTAAAGCACTGGATCAGACTGGCCTAAAAATTCTGGTATCTGGCCTCTGGCTATAGCCAAAGTCAGCTGACATAAACACTAGTGATGCACCTGGCTGCTGTTATGCAATGCTGGAGGAGGGGAATTCCATCCTGCTTTTTGCAGAAATCTGCATATGCCCAAAGTTAGCACGTGTTCTTATGCTTCATGTGAGTTGCCGATGAGGTTTCTGGGATTGCCATCAGAGCTATCCTGCAACCCTCGAGTTCACATCACTCTCCTGGGATTATCCCTGCGATTCCAATCAGGAGGACAGAATTGAATATAGGGATCTCCCTATGTGCTTACACAATTTGGAGTAAGGCCTCTTTCATGTGCTTAGGTTTCTGCCTCTTACTTGGTAAGGCTTCTTGGTTTCCACAGAGCTTTCCCCTAGTTTAGAAAAACATGAATGTTTTATAAAACAGCCACGCTGGGTTTAGACTAAAAGATCTTTTTGTCTCACTGTTGTGCCTTTCCCTGGGCATCAGCTTGATGCTGGAGAGAGTAAAACCATCAGGAAAATGTCTCCTTTCACACTGTCCTTCTTCCAAGAGCTTTGTTCAAGGGCTTCCTGAGCCAGGTCTAGGATCTGCATATTCCCATTATGGGAACATATAGATCTTATACAGTGAAATACTTCATGTGGTTGGTTGTCCTCTCATTTTATTGAAGGTTGGTTTTGCCTTAGGAAAGAGGTAGGGATGAAGTTTTGGGGATGTTACAAGAAGTGCAAGCCACTCATATTTTCTCTTAAAAATAGTTTCAAGCAACAGTTTGTACCATAGACATTGGGGTGTGTGTGTGAAATACCACCTCGATTTCTAACATGAAGTCTTAAGGGTTATCTTTGGGTAGCCTGTTCCTGCAAGCCCTAAGACTGAGAGTTCAAAAGAGCTGGGGAAAAGCAGGGAATGTTTGTTTTGTTTTCGTCATAACATGGTATTCATATTGCCTGGAATACTGCCCCTTTTTTCACGTGTGTTTAGATCTATACCCTACAACAACACTTTCCTGCCAAAGAAATGAGCACTAATTCTGTTGTGAGCCACAGAGCTTCCCAGGTGCCTTGCTCTGTGTTTATTCAGCACTGTCATGGGCTAGAGAAGTAGGTGAAAACCAGGGATAGAAACTGTGTTTAGGGAACCACCTAAATTCATTCTTCCTGAAGTGCCACTGTTTACTATCTGAGATTTTGCAGGCCAGCCTGAAGATGAGTATAGAACAGGTCTGCACAGACAGCTTGCTTTACGTCCAACCCCAGACTCAGTAGCCCAGAGGAGCAGAACCCCTTTCCCTTGAAAAATCCTGTCCAGATCATTCATGTGACCTGCAGGGATGCTCTCAGAGGGGGAGCATTTCTCCAGCTGTTCAACCTTGTGAAGGAAGGCTGTCCAAAACGGTTGGCTCACCAGGTGATCAGTTAAAAACTGAATTATCTTCTAATATTAGGTGTTGGTGAGCTGTGTTTGGATGGGGCACTCAGGGGAGAGAAATGAGGTGGTGTGGTTTTCTATTAACGCAGTGAGATGTTGAGCCCAGAGCAGCCTCTCTGTTCGTGTGCCATCCTGTTGGTATCTTTGGACTCATCACAGAAAATGCAAGAGAAAAGCATCTGCCCTCCTCTCAACCCCCAGCTATCACCTTGAATAGAGTTTTGTTCATGGTCTCTTTTTGCCAGTGAACTCTTGAGGCTGTGTGTGTATGTGTAGGTAAAGTCTAAGTTTGGTTTAGAATATTAGTCCCACTTTCCTGCTTTATTTTACATCCATCGTAGGGAATCTAAGAAATCCTTGAAGACATAAAAATCTAGTCCTGATTACTCATAGTTTACGGCACTTCTCATTTGTTTGTGTTTGGTTGGTTATTTTTTTTTTTTTTGTGGGAAATAAAATGAGGAAATAATGTTCTTCTGGCAAGAAACTAACCCACTACCATAGAATTACTTTATCATAATGTCTAAATAATGTATATTTTCTTCCCTTTTATCATCTAGAGCTAATGTCACAGACATTTTGATTATCCTTTGTGCTCCCCAGGATTCTAAGCCTCCAATTTCAGTTATAAATTTGACAGGGGTGTAACAATCCTGTCATGTGATGAACAATGAATCTTAAGGAAAGGAGAAATCTTAAGGGATGGAGAAATTCCATTTACAGGAAATACAATGATAGTTGGGCAAAAATAAGGTTAGAAAGAGAAGTCCTGTTGAGAGGTGATGGACCACAAGACAGGAAGAATAACAAGTATTGAGCAGCCTCCTCTGCTTTTCTGCCTGGGTTGGTGTATGGATTTGCAGTTTACAGAACAGCATTTTCTGCTGTGGTTCATTTCCATACATCCCAATAACCTTTGCTTTAAAAAAAGATAGTGAGAAAAAGAAATGTAAAAAACCTAATGGTTTTGTACCTTGCTTGAGTGTTCTCTGAGGCTTTCCTTGTTATTTTATGTATTCCTTTTTTATGAATACTAATTAATTTAACTACAAGGGCAGTGTATTCCATTCTGAGTCAAGGAAAAACTGTAAATTTTGTTGCTAACTGAATACACTCTTGCACCACAGCGAGGTGTGGCCTTCCTGTGCCTTTGTGTTCCTCTTTTCACAGGTGTTTAATTCCCCCCTAGATTTGCTTGTTTGTTGCTGACCCCTCCACCTCAGCCACACTTGGGGCTCTCTGGGGTTATTCTCAGTGTCCAACTCCTTGGCTTGATCTTGCTGTTAGATTGAGGATCTGGGATGCTCTGAAGATTTGGTAGATTTAAAGTTGATCATTGTGGCTTAATCAGTTTGTTGGTGATTGGTTTCTCCTTACCTTCAATATTGATCTGGCCCCAGTATGTACAGCTTTGTTACTGAATCACAGAATGGGTTCGAAGGGGCCTTCAAAAACCATCCCATTCCAACCTCTCTTTTGGGCAGGAGCATCTTCCACTATCCTGGGTTGCTCCAAGCTCCATCCAGCCTGGCGTCGAACACTTCCAGGGCTGGGGCATCCACAGCTTCTCTGGGTCGCCTTGTTCCAGTGCCTTACCACCCTCACAGTGAAGAATTTCTTCCTAATAGCCTATCTAATCCTGCCCTCTGTCAGTTTAAAGCCATTCCCTCGTGTTCTGTCACTACACGTCTGTCCTTGTCCTCCTTAGAAACCTCATCCTGGAAGGAAGAGCGCTTAGGTAGGCCCTGGAAGGCTGCAGGGAGGGCTCCTGGAGCTTTCTCCAGGCTGACCACCAGGCTCCGTGCAGTAAGGAAGGAGCTGGGTCTCTTGGGGCTGACGGAGTGGGATGTCGGAGCGATGTAGGGATGCTGCTGCCAGAGCGCGCTGGAAAGAAGGGTGAGGCTGTGGACGGGAACAGGCTCAGAAATCGGAGGAATTGAACTTTTTCATTTACACCTCGGGCAGGGCAGGGCCGGAGGACGAACTTGTGCCTGANATTCCCCCTGAAAAGAGCGGTGAGCAGGGGTGTCCGGGCCTTCTTCCGACGTGTGCGGGCCCGGGCGGGAGCCCCGCGGCGCAGAGGCCGGAGCGGAGCTGTCACCATGGCCGGTGAGCCGGGGAGGGGACGGGAGGACATGCGGGGCGGCCGCGGGGACAGCAGAAACCCGGCCGCGCTTCTCGCCTTCGCCTGAAGAATCGTTGGGTTGTTTGCACCAGTTGCGATTAGATCTTACGAGGCTGTTACGTTTCAAATGTATCTTTTAAGACTTAAGCGTTTTAACAGCGCAACTTGAGGTGCTAAATACGGGTTTCGTACATGGGCTGGAGGCAACCGGGTGATGCTCCTCGGGGATCCAGTTCGCAGCGTAACTTGGCTGTGGGAATGCAAATGAATGAGAAACAGAGATGGCACAAATGCAAAGTAACGCCGATAAGGGATCGCGCTTTGAGTAATTACAACAAAAAGCGTAATTAAGTTTCTTGAGGCTAAATTAAACCGAGTTTGTCATCCTTTCGGGAGGCGTCTCTCTCATATCTGTCTTAGGGTTTAAGAAAAAAACCTAAATTTAAAACTTGGCTACATTAGTTAAAATAGTATTTCTAGGGAGAGCTGCTTTCCAGTCTCAATCTGGGTGTGGGTTCTGTTGCCACTTAGCAAACTATGAACTTTCACTGCTGGTAAATACATAGGTGTGCTAACTATCAACAGAGAGAAAACAACTACGTGTGTTCAGAAGTGTCTTCCGAACATTAGGTTTGATTTCAGAGTGGCAAAACTGAAGCAGAGACAGCAGTTTGGGGATTTTTTTTTCTTCGTGTCTCTATGTATTTTCAGTGTAATTAGGAACCAGATAAGGAATTTTTCAGCGGGGGAAGTTCATAACTTCCTGGTACTAGCTTGCTTTTGTAGTTGGCTTTTTTTTCCTTTTGGTTGCTGTTTTGTAACGTAACACGATAGTAAAGAGGAAGTTCGTGAGCAGTTTTTGTCTCTGTTAGGATCAGTGCAGTGGATGGAACCCTAGGTAATTGCTGCTTTTTAAAATCAGATCTTGTTTGTGTTTGCAGTTGCTTTTGCTTGAGTTGGAATGTGCTATAACAAAGCTTCCACCATCAACTTTTTTTGCCTGAGGTGTTGCAGAAGGTTGTAAGTGGATAGAATCTTGCTTTTTAGAAACGACTGACGGGGGAGTCACCAGGGATTTGTGCAGAGCAGTGACATCAAAGTCAAGGGCGACGCTTCTCCCATCTGTGTCTCACTGCAGTCACCTCGGGCAGGAGAGTTTCGGGTGATACTTTCACATCTTCCACAGAGACCCGCAGCTGCTCTGCTTTCACATGCAGATGTTGCTGGAGAGTGTTCACGGGTGCTCTTGATTGTGCAAGAAGATTACAGACTGGGCAGTTCTCCAGAGCAAAGCAAAGAGGCAGAGCCCTTCCTTGGTCCTGCTGTGGCTTTGCTTGGTGGCAGCATGTCACACTTCTTCCCTAATGGCACAGGCTGTGTTCAACTTATAAACCATCTTGCAGAGTTCTGATGCAAGTTTGTTCTTGGGGTTTGTCCTTTTGTTTCTCTTTATGTTGCTCAAAAGCTGATGAGAATAAAGCACTTTTTGGTGCTCGAATGAGAATAATAAGCTGGTTGAACTGTAGGAGCTGTCACTGCCTTTGCCTATTTTCCTTGTTTATATGTTTGGGACACTTGGTCTCCTATATTCTCTTTAAAATTATTTAGTGTAGCATTGAGGGCATAAAGAGAAATAAACAATTTAATAACAAAAAGGTTGAGAGGCAGGTTGTAATATGTAGCACAGTGTTTCTATTGCTAGCATGTGCATAGGCAATTGTAATTAATTACAAAGACAAATTAAACTCTTAAGCACTTAGAGGAAGGATTAGCTACATTTTTTTTCTTTTCTTACATTTCAAATGCTTTTAGGAATAGTTGTGGGCAGACAGGTAATATGAGTAGCCGTGCATTTCTCTTCCAGAATTAGTGAGAGTTGTTTTTTGATGCAGCTCCTATTTGTTTGTCAAACACAGGGAGACCTGAAAAAGACAGGTCTATAGCAGCAGTGGGGGAACTAACAGACCTCTGTGTGTGAGAGTAGATCGTGAAATAGTTAAGCCCTGCCACTTCTCGAGCACGCTGGTGATTTACAGAAACGGGGAACGTTGGACAGCCCTCCAGTTGGCTGCAGAGCACTGATAACACCTTCAGCTCACACAAACGCTTCTCTGTGTTTCCTCTCTACACAAAACATGATGACACCAATAATCATGGCAGAGATGATAGCATGATTCTTAAAACAGTGAGAGGGAACCAAGAAAAAAAATGAAGTTTAATGTTTAATCTCTGGAGGCTGCCGCGTCACCGAGATTTACTTTCCCACAAACACACCTGGCTGTTAAGCACTTGGTTTGCCTTCAATTGCATTCGTTTCAACCACAGCCCTGTAAAGATCATTGAGCCCAGAGTTTTAAAATAAAGTGCTCTTAATAGGTGAGGGAAAAAAAAAAGCCCTCTTAAGCAAGTATAAATAGAATGTAATGTGAAGGGAAATTATTGGTTAGAGCAGCGAGAGTTAAAGACCTCAAGTGATCGCGCTCTGCCGTGGTTTCGAACAGCTCTGGCTAGTTCTGACAAATATGTAATGTCTGTGGGTGTCCTGCACGTCTAGTTAGCAGCTCTGTAACCATGAGAATCTTCAAGTCACTCGATTAGTAGGCACTTTGCTGCAGTTTTGTAACTTCTGCAATAGGTTTTTAATTTAGCACATGGGTATGTGTCTGTGTTTGCGGCGTACGGGGCTGCGTACGAACAGGAGGGGGAGGTTGCTCTCCTCGGTTGTGTGGTGGAATGGGAGGCTCACAGGTAGCAGCAGTCCCTCCTTGCTGCTGGCTCAAGCCCTCTGTTGTCTGGGCTGCTGGATGTGCTGATAAATGGAATAGCATAAGCAAATTGAATGTGAAAGTTGCCATAGCCACACACAGGTGTGTGAGCAGGGGTTTGTGAGAAGTTCAGACTTCTGCTCTCTCTGAAACCAGCTTTACATCATTTCTAGGCTTTTGAGTTATCGATGCCTGTCCTCCCCTGACCTTTGCTGGACTTGCTTATTTTCTAAACAGAAAAAAGGAGGATTAGAGAAGAGCTGGGAAGTATCTAGAAAAGGGACCATCCTTTTAAGTAACTGGGCCTGGAGTAGTGACTAATGTGTGTTTGATGTGGCAGCTCCTGGTTGGTATTCAAAAAATTACTTAAAATTTACTTGATGGGAGGTGATCAGGTTAGAAACTGTAGTTTACTCAGTTGTTAGAACGATCTGTAAAGAGTCCTGAGCCACAGTTGTGGAAGGTTTTGACACCAAATACAGCCAGGAGTGGAAGTGCGTTGTGTCTTTGGAACAGGCATTCAGCTTTTGAGGAGGCATCAGTGGTTGAAGATAATCCCAGCCAAGAGCTGCTCTCACACTGCTGTTCCACCACTGGCTGTAGGTGTGTGACAGATAAATGTGGATTCAGGTCAGACCAAGGTGACGTTTTGGAGATGTAGTTCTTTCCATCCCTTCTCTTCTTCTCTTGATCACTTTATCTTTTAGGTTATAATATTTTCCTACTTTGGGTATGAACTGCTGCAGCACTGGAAATCTTTTGTGACCAGCAAATCCCAGGCATAAAGTCCAAGCTTAGTGTTGGCAGCTGTACCTAAACCACTGTAGGTGCAGCAGAAGAGAAGCCTTTATTATGGAGTTCAGATGGGAATCTTTGCCAAAACTTGTGCTATGGACTCACAGGCCATACAGACCTTGGGCAAAAGGAAGCAGGGGTTCTTCTACCCTTTTTGGACTTTCAATATATTTAATAACTGTTTAGCTTATTATGTTGAAGTCCAAGCACTTTTTTCAGTGCTGTGCCACGGGGTATTGCCTGTCCTGTTTGTTTGGGATGCTCAGCCTTGCTTGAGGAGGATGCTATTATATGAAGATGACAGAGAGCTCACAGACATTTATTTCCATAAGCTACGTTCTTCTGATCGTGTAGCACTGGGATGATTCAACTTGGACAATATTTACTTACCCTCCGTTGTTTGTTTTTCACATGCCATCCCACTGCTGTCAGTGTTTGATTGACTGTCCTGTTTGATGTTCTCAGTGAGATCTATTAAATAGCTTGTTATTGTCTGGCAATAAAACATCACTTGAAAAGTTCTTACACTCTTGCTAAGTTAATGTCTTTCTAACCCCCCATTTAAGAGTTCTGCTGTCTCTTGTTCTCATCTATCACTTATGTTTCCTGAAAACCTTTCTTTTCTGAGGTTTCATTGTCTGGGGACATACTGCACCCAGAAACCAGCCCTGTGGGAGGTGGGCAGCTGAAAATGTAGAATTCAGTGCAAGCAATCAGATATTTTCTGAGCTCCCAGTGATGATATTCAACCCAGTAGGGTGGGGTATTTTCTGTGTAATTTGCATAGTTTCTGCTGCACTTATCATAGGAACTAAACTAAATCAATCTGTTCTGGGGAAACATCTTCTCTTTCAGAGGACACTTGAGAGAACATGATACTTGGCAGTACCAGTACTTGGAGAGGACACCCATTCTTAAAACTGTGTTATTCTTAAAGATATCAGTGATTCCCTCAAAATAATGATTTGGTTTCTGTTGCATAAAATCTGCTTTCACCAGACACATGTTCTATGACAGTTAAAAGGCACTAAGTTCTAGATGAGAGGGAGGGGGATGTCCTTTGCTAATTACTTGCCTGGCATTTATACCATAGAGGCTTTATCTAACTCTGTTCTCTCCCTTTATTCCCCCTTCAATGTGTGCATTTATATAAAAAGAAGAGTACGTTGTCTGAGAAAGTAGAGATCACGTGGAAAGGTGAAATGTCAATCCAGGAGTCTAGAAATCCCAGTTCTTGCGTCTTCTGCTGCTTTTTAGGCTCTGCTGTGTCCTAATGTCGAAAATGTTTTGTTTTGAAGGTGGCCCTGAGCCCTACATTGAGATATTTGAACAACCCAGGCAGAGGGGAATGCGCTTCAGATACAAATGTGAGGGAAGATCTGCGGGCAGCATTCCAGGAGAACACAGTACTGAAAACAATAAGACATTCCCTTCCATCCAGGTAAATACCACTTTTATCCATGAATTACCATTCCCACAGTAACGTGGTGCTTGTAGCTGTGTGTTGGACTCCACACAGTAAATACAAGGCTTTTCATCTCATCTTCTGTTTCTTTCCTTGGCATGCAAATGTGGAGTTGCAGCACAGTGGGAAAAGACTTACTTGCTCCTGGTCATGAACAGATTTGGTTTCAAATGTACAAGAAGAGAGGCAGTTAAAGTGCTGCTGGAGAGGGGACTCAGTGAAGGACTCGTGGTCTGGGAACTGCTCATTGGGAGCTTTTTCTGAAGGCACATTTGCTGTGCTTTCTTAGTGATGTGACTTGGGTTTGGGTTTATGATTTGGGCTGCAGCAGGAGGTTTGGGAGAGCTTGGAAGGAGTTTGCTTGCAAAATCTGGAAAGGCTTTGAAAAGCTGCTGGGCACAAGATGAAAGAAGGCACTTTGTACAAGTGCTGCAGTGACTGGGCCCTGCAGAAGGCACTGCCATGAAGTGTGTGGGGTTAGAAAGGGGTACAGAGCTTAAAAATGAGCTGAGAAAGGGCAATTATGTGCACAGGGCACCTGCAATGATGAGGAGTTGGGTGGTTGTATTATGGATAGGTTGGGAAATCCAGAATGAAGGGATTCAGAGGAGCCCTGGCAGCTCTGATGGAATCAGGGACAAAGGGAGAGACAGTAGAGGTGGAATGGAAGCACTTGGGCAGTAGCTTTCTATGTGGGACAAAGGAATGTGCTGGAGACCCTGGACGGGTAGGGTTCAAATTTCTGGTCTCCTATTCAAAGTTTTAAAGTTGCCAGTGTGTCCTTGACCTCTTTCAGTTTGGAGAAAGGCTTTTGGAGCTGAGATTAGAAGAGAAAGCTCAGACATAAATGGGAAGTGAAGAGCACTTGCTGTCTTGCAGTACATCAGTGCCCAGGAACAGAAGCTGTGCCTCTGTGTTTGCAGTGTGTGCAAGTATTAAAAAGGAGTGGAGCCAAAAGTGGAATCACAGCAGAAAAAGCACAGATACAGAGGATGTGAAATGGGAAAAATATGAGATGTTTTAGGCTGAAGCATAAAAGGTCTTGAAGAGGGAAAGTTTGAGCAAGTGTTGGCAGGCATGGGTTGATCAGCAGAGTCTCCACAGCATAAAGCAACTGGGAAAGCTGTTCTAGCCCTGGAGCCAGAATTACTAAGGGAAGAACCAAAGAAGGTTCCCCCTTGATTATCACAGTGCCAGATTTGGTTAAGGAATGCAGGAAATGGAGATCTGCCAGACTCTCAGTTTTTGAGCACTCTGCCAGTTGAACAAGGAACTCTGTAGGCTGTTGGCAAGACTCAAGCCTTGCACAGACTTTCAGTCTAAATCTGTGCCAGGGCACAAGCTGAAAGGGCAGCACAAGCCCTTGATTCCTCTTGTCTTGGACTGTGCTGCACACAAAGAGCAGCCAGAACCCAAAGGGAAGGTGGGACATGGAGAGGTGACTGTGCATTTCTGACAAAGTTTGTTCTTTTTCAGAGGTGATTATTGATGACAGAACTGATTGTCACTGATAGCAGGTGATTTCTAGGTGAATTCCTGCCTCCCTGGGGTCTGTAGGAGGCTTTAGTGCTGATTAGGTGCTAGGGGAGTCCCCTCCAGAGGTGGAAACACCAATGAGGATGAGAATAGAGGGGCCAGGAAGAGATTAAATTTCATGTTGTGGTTATGAAGATGAACATCAAGGAGGAACTGGAGAATCAAAAGTAGCCAGATCAGGCTTCAGATTTAAGGGACTGGGTGTGAAATGGGGGAGAAATGATGTAATAGTTGAAGAAAGTGAAGAATGGTGGAAGTATTTTAAGGGTAAAATGTGGTTTATGTGAAGGCTGAGAGGAGCCACACTGGAGATTGAAAAGTAACAGATGATGGAAGCTGGGAGATTTTGGCTGAAAAGGATATATGATGGATTCTTGGATTCTCAGGAGGAGGAGAGGAAAGAAAGGGCTGAAGGAGGATAGGAACTGTTAGTTACAGGGCAGGGGAAGTGGAGGAGGAGAGCTCACCTCTGCCTGAGCGAGTCTTGCATTTGCTTTTAAGTTGTTGTGCGTCAAACAATTTAGGCCAAACTGTTTTTCCTCTTTATTTTTTTTTAACACTCCCCCACACTTGGTGACTTCACAGGTAGCCATCAGCACGAGGCTGCTTTTCTGCACCTGGGGAAGGTGTGTTGGGTTAGGCTGGTGAGTGCTGTGAAGCAAGAGCTGGAGAATTTGGTTCTCCCCTGCTTGAAAGTAAGATTGAATGTTCATCTGAGAATCAGTTAGAGAAAAACCCACCAGCTCCAAAGGGGTTTGTGTTGTGCTGTGTCTGTTGAGATCCTCTTTCACTGCTTAATATTCCATGCACTGGCAGCATCCTTATCCCTGAGGCTTCAGGAGTTTTTTCCGTGAGATTTTGGTGGTAGACTTGTTCTTCATGAAGCATTTTTGTGTGGTCACCTACATAGCTCTGGTGTTTCTTCCACAGAGTATTTCAGGATAAAATGTGTGTTGTGTTACATATGGGAACTTTCGCCCTTGTAGCTGAAATCTAGAAAGTATCTCACCTTTTTTTCCTTTTTTTTTGGTAGATTCTGAACTATTTTGGAAAAGTCAAAATAAGAACCACACTGGTAACAAAGAATGAGCCCTACAAGCCACACCCTCATGATCTGGTTGGCAAGGACTGCAGAGATGGCTACTATGAAGCCGAGTTCGGGCCAGAGCGGCGAGTCCTGTCGTGAGTAATCCTGTTGCTTGGGAGTTTGATTAATTATGCCAGTGATTTGCTAATCTTGTGTTTTAAAACTCAGACTAATGATTGAAAGAGCAATTAGAACGCTGTGTTTGCTGTAGTTTACTAATCCATCCCAGGGAGAGGGCAACTTCTCTTTGAAGTATGTCCTCCTTTTTCAGTACTTCACACAAGCATTTTCTTTCACCCTTTTCTTTCCTTTATTTATTCTCCCAATGTCTCTCTCTTTTTCCTTTCTCCCACTTGATTACTTTTTTTGGTCTTGTTCAGTAATAAATCTTCCACTTGAGCATGACTCTTTCCTACATGTGAAAAGGATGAGTAATAGAATGGGTAACAGTGTTAGAACTTTAGTGTGTTGAGGGAAGTTCACACCTTCCATGAAAATTGTATTTGGACTTTCTGGAGAAAGTTTGTGCTGGCAGAGTATCATGTTATTTAAAACACAGTGGTTGTGACACATGTAGAAGTGTGTTAGTAGCTGTCACTGTTGTTGCTGTTTGTTTGGATTGGGGGTTTTTGACTGAAAATACAGTTTCTACTCGGGCCCTGTTCTGTAGAGCAAATGTGTAAGGAAGGATCAGCTTGTGGATGCAGTAAAGAAAATTCAGGCTGTTTATGGGATGTTTGTCAGTGCTGTTTAGAATATCTCAAATACAGTTGTATTTAATGGCATTTCCCATAAGTTTACCAAGTCTCATATAACAAAATTGCCAGAGAGGGGAATTTAGACCTGACAAGCTGTTTGTGGTTCACAGTTTGCAATGCAGTAAATTTAGAGGAGGCTGTTGCTTAGGGGTAAACATAACTGAACTGGGAGGAAGATCAGGTAAATATTTCAGTGTGTAAGTGGCTCTTCCACACAGCTCTGAGGCTGGTGGGATTCTGTTTGTGTCAGTGGAATTACTCCATGTTTAGTCAGTAGGACACTATTAAAGGAGAGAGCTAAGACACATCTGTTTGAAGGTGGGGAGTGCCTGGTGGTGAAATAAACACTGGAGATGCTTCTTGAGCATCCAGCCCAGGCTCCAGGGACCCTGAATGTGCTGCAGTGTGTTCTGATGGCACAGAGCTCGTTGGCATGTGAATAGCCAAACCTGTGAGGGACCTTGCACCCTCCTACCCTGACCATCCATTCACCAGCTTCCCTTTTGCCTTCTCAAACGAAGCTTCCTCAGCCAGGGTCAAAGGAAGTCTGTTGTTGTAGCCCATCCCACTTCCTCCCCTCAGCTCTGTGCCTTCTAATCTCAAGCAAAAGAGCTGGATTGCTTAACACCATTTCTGACTTCGTATTATCATCACCAAGAGCTGGAAGACACTGATTGCTTTTCCTCTTGCACAAGGTTGGATGTGTAAGCATGAGGCAAGACTGTCAGAGAGGCCATTGCAGTGCCAAAAAGCACTGGGATGCTCTGCAAGTGTTTATTTGCAGATTTTGATGTAATCTCCATTCTTTGCCATAATGCCACGTCTCCCTTTCACTGGTGCTTGTTTGCTCTCTCCATGAGTCCTTCTCAGTATTGTTAGGGTGTAAGCCTCTCAGTTCCTTACAAAACAGTGAGTGGGCAACTTTCACTTTATTGATAATGTGAACTTTGCAGCTTTGAGCTTGACATTATAGATGGGAGGAGGCTCTAAACGTTCCCTTTGAAATGTTTCCAGCATCGGTACACTCATTTTTTTAACAAATCATTGGTTGCTTTAAGATGAAAGAACAGCATGATCCATAATTGAATCTGGATGTTTAAAGTCATTTTCCCTTTTGTGGTGGGTGACTCAATCTTCACATTCTTCTCTTTGAGTCCATGTTGGAGAAAAGCCTCATCCACTACTTGGTGAGCAGGAAACGTCCTCTCTCCATAGCGGGTCTGGCTCTTTGCTCTTGCTGAGCATCCCAAGTGGAACAAAAATCGATTTTTCCTTTTTTCTCAGTAGAAGTGGAATAATTACTCATAGATTTTGGGCTGTTCTGAGTAATCACTCTGTATCCTGCTCTTTAAAGTTCCCAAAGTGTTTTGTTGTGCCTGTGGAATAATGATCTTTGTACTGCTGCCCAAACCTGATCAGAGCCCTTGCTGGCCAGGACATCAAGGCAACAGTTTGAATGCTGGAGGTTATGGGACTGCCTGCGTACTCAGATTTTTACTTCCTGGTTTGCTCTCTCTCTACATGAATGATATCATAGTTTTTTTAGATGTTTTTTTCTCTCTTTTCCTACTTCTCCCTCTCTCTTCTCGTTATCTCGGTTGCTTCCTGTCAGTTCACGTCGCTGTGAAACCCCAGAGCCCTGCTGGGGTTCTCAGAGTTCCTCCTCTGGCCCAGCCCTCTGCTTAGCAATAGTTGGACAGACACTTTCACTGTGACAGCACAGCTTTAGAAAACATCTCTAATCCGAGAGCTCTGGGGTGCTGAAAAGCCTCATTCTGTGCATAAGAGGTTTTGTTTGGGGATGTAACACAGAAAGGAGCCTGTTTATGGAATTTGAGTTGTGCTTCAGACAATCCCTGGAACACAGAGGGTGTTCTGGGGGGTCAAAAGTGATGTGTGCTTTGACCAAGCCCTAAAAAGAGCAGGTGGGAATAGGATTGGTCCTCAAGATTCAGGCCCAATCCTGACTATCAGGAGCCACGATGTGAAGCCAAAGAGAATGAGGAGCTGCTGCTGGGCTTGGCTTCCCCCTGGGTCGTGGCACATGCAGGGTTCCAAGGGAGCCTGGGCATTCCTCTGGTGAACGGAGGTGCTCTGGAAGTGCAGCCTCGTGGCAGAGGATTTGGGAACCTCTGAGCAGAGCACATTTGGCACAGACAAGGAGGCTCAGAGGTGACCTCATCACTGTCTAGAACTACCTGAAGGCAAGTCTCTTCTCCCAGGCACTCAGCAATAGGACAAGGGGGCACGGGCTCAAGCTCTGCCTGGGGAAATTGAAGTTGGAGAGCAGAAAAAAATTCTTTGCAGATAGAGTGCTCAGGCATTGGAATGAGCTGCCCAGAGAGGGGGTGGATTCCCCATCCCTGGAGGTTTTTAACCTGAGCTTGGCCGTGGCACTGAGTGCCATGATCTGGTAAAGGGACTGGAGTTGGACCAAGGGTTGGACTTGATGATCTCAGAGGTCTTTTCCAACCCGATCCATTCTATGATCATGCCAGGATAGTCTTGTTCAGAAGGAGAGTGGTGATAGGAACAAGGAGGGTCTGTAGGTGCAATAAGGTGTTTTTGTTGCTAAAACAAAGGTGTGTGGAGTTTCAGAGGAAGGGAAATGGCTGGTACTTCTGGAGAAAGATGCCTGCTGGCACAACCCATCTTCAGAGCTTATTGTCACATCATGAAACACAGATAATTTTTTTAATTTGTTTTTTTTTTTTTTAACTTCCTGCTTTACATCCACTCAGCTTTGATGATGTCATGGTTTTTCCATGTGGGAAAGAGTCAGCTCGCCTGGGACTCCCCCCACCTCCTGCATCAGGGTGACCTGCACTTTTATGCAAATAAGGAAGAGCTGCAGCTCTTCGGAACTTTTCCATAACTATGTGAGATTTAAAAACCTGTTTTGACCTGTTTAAGGAAAAAAAAAACCAATCAACTTTAAAATAGTGTTTGAAATTTATATTCCCTGATAAAAGCAGGAGAGCAAACTTTTTAACTGATGCAAATGAGCAGGTTTATTGATCACAAAAATAATTGTCACTATAACTGACCCAAGACTGAGTGATTTTTAATGACTGTGGGTTTACTGCAGGGTAATTTGTAATACAGAAATACATGTTATTAGTAAGGACTATAAATACTGTAGAATTTTATATTAATATTCTTTGCTTCTCTTTCTGCCCTTGCTTTAGGAAAAACACCATCCCTGCCTTTGAGATCTTTTTCACCCTTCTCAAAATTAATTTCTTACCCTGTGTGGTACCACACTAATCAACATCAATTAATTTGTTTAAAGTTCTACACTGAAGATGCTACTAGTTGCTGAAATCCTGCCATGTGTGCTTCAGTTTTCAGAACTTGGGCATTCAGTGTGTGAAGAAGAAAGACCTGAAGGAATCAATTTCTTTACGGATCTCGAAGAAAATTAACCCTTTCAATGGTGAGTGGAAATGAAATCAGCTGATTCACTTGGCAGGGTGGTGGCATTTTGGTTGTCCTGTCCTGCCTTTGCTTTTGTGGTAGAGCTTGATCTTTTTCCAAAAAATCTCTTTCTGAGAAACAGCCTTCCTCTTGTGTCCCTCCCAGTCTTTCTTCTCTGTCATCACATGATGACTCTATTTGGACAGCTGCCCCTTTTTTTTTCTTTATTGTTGAATTTTTGTAATTCCCAGCAGCAGTCTGAGTTGCTATTTGGACAGAAGGGATGGAATAGCGGCAGAAATGTTTTCTGGAAATGTCTACAAGTGTCTTGGGAATCAGATTCCCCAGTTCTGGCAGCCATGAGAGTAAAGGACTGAATTAGCATAAATCTGTGACAGCTTAAGTCAGTAAAAATCTCACTTGCCACTGTCCTACTTTTCTGCTGTGACCCCTCAACCCATTCAGGGAGCTGAGAGACCCCTTGGAGTTGCCCTTTGCTTGATTTTACAGTGTGGGAGCTGGTCCAGGCACTCAGAAATCCACAGCAGGATTGCAATATCAAAGCCAGGTTGGACAGGGCTTGGAGCAACCTGGAGTAATGGAAGATGTCCCTGCCCATGGCAGGGGGTTGGAACAAGATGATCCTTATGGTTCCTTCCAATCCAAGCCATTCCATGATTATATGACTGGTGTTAAGTCTGAGGCAGGTCCTGCTGCTGCAGAGCCACACCTGGGAGGGCCCACTCACAGGGGTTTGTTTTATGTGACGCCTGATCTGTGGGCTGCTCTCAGAAAATGTCATCCTGCTCTTCCCTCCATCCCTGCTCACACACTCCCACCACTTCCCTCACACCACTCAGCCTGGGTGGCTCTGCACTGCACACACTCAGCAAGTTGCTCCAATGGAAAACCAACTTGGGAAAAAAAATGGTTTCCCCTGAGATCAACTTGCTAAACTAATTAATCTCACAGTCATAGAACTGCCACGTTTAGTGCACAGGGAGGGTGGGGAACACACTGCAGGTCTTGGGGCCAACTGGAGTGAGACCAACACCTTGAGAATGCAGGCACAGCTGAGGGGAGGGAGGTGAAAAGCATAAATACCCCCAAACTATTAGCTCAGTATTGTGAATGCTGTCATGTATTCACTGAAGTGTGGCAGGAGCTTGGAGATTTTCCAAATGCTCTTGTGTTTTTTTATTACCCACAGAATTCTGCCTATGTTCAGGTACGATCCTTCTTGGAGAGTTGACAGCTGGATTTCTGGCTGGCTTTAAAATGTCCCTGAATTGGGACAAAAAGCAGCACGTTGAATTTGTTACAGAATGAGAATGTCTTCGGTATTTTTCTTCATTTTAGACCAGCCACTGAGTCAAGTTGATGGCGCTGATGATTCATCTAAGCAACTATCTTAGGATAATGTACACGCAAAATAGCATCTGTTTTGACACAACTTTAGATCACCACAATTTAAACAGTTTAAGGGTTTGAATTATGTTGTCTTGACTTGGCCAACTGTACCTTGATTTCAAACAATGAAAGGGGAACTCTGCTGTAGAAGGAAGTAGATTTTTACAGTTGTTGGCACTTCACTCCACACTCACTAATCATTTTGGGGTGATTACAGCAGGTTGTGCTTAGTAGCACCTGGGCAGATCCTGGGCTGCTTCCCAGCAGTGCAGGAGGCCACATTGCTGCCCTGGCAGCAGTGTCACCCCTGCCTGGGTGACACACAGGGCAGCACCCTGCTCTGGGCAGGGGCAGTGCTGGCAATCCCCAGCTGTGTCACTGCCTCTCGGCGCGTGTTAACGTGTCAGCACAAAGCAGAGCCACTGGGGAACAGCCTCCAGGGCAGTCCCACACTGAGCAGGGCCCAGCAAGGGCATGGCACCAAGGCCTAATAAAACAGGGTTAGTGACAGGGATGTTTTTATATGTTTATTTAGTTGAGCAAAACAGGGTTTTGTGAGCAGCAGTCACCACAGTGTTCAATGCTTGATAAGGCTGAAAGTTTTATGTATGGGTTTAGTTTGCTTTTTAAGGTCAGAGAGTCTTGGTGCATTCTCAGGATTGTACAGGCTGTGTTGTATCCATCCTTCTTTGTGCTTTACCTTTGTGTCTTCAGAAAGGAATCTGACTTCTCTATTTAGAGACACTGGAGTTGTGCACCCTCTGAGCAGGTCGCAAGCTGTTGTTACTCATTTCTTGTATGAACATCATCAAAGAAACTTCATGGAAAACTGACCTGCAGGGTGTTGGTGTGTTGGTTGGCTTTTCTTGTTCTTTCCCCCTTTGTTCTGGAACAAACAGTGCCTGTTCTGAGCCTCCTTTCAGGGCAGAGTTTCAGCACTGGCCCTGCTAACAGATGCAAAGTGCCTCCAGCCTGCCAGCATGTGCATTACTTGTCCTGTTGGTAAGGGATGAAGTAATAGCAAGGTGTGGGTCCACAAAGTTGCATTCCAAACTTCCTTGTGTAAAGGGGCTGTCATCTTCCAGTGAAGCTCAGGTGCCCCAGACAGCTGGGATGTCAAGGGGAGAGTGAACATGAGCATCAGCTCTCTGGTGGTGCCACCCCCCTCCACACCTTCCAGCATATAGTATGGACACATGTGAAAGGACAGTCACAAGCAGCAGCCACGGGGAGTTGCTTGGTAGAGCTATGTGGAATTTAAGATGATTTTCTCTAGCACTCTGACCTGTACTCTTGAAACAACTGATGCCTATCTCTGAATTCCTGGGTGATTGGAGTTGGCAAGCTGGAGGTGTCTGCATGGGAGTCACTCTGGAAGTGTACCTGTAAGGCTATGTCCCTGTGAATTCCCACTGGCAGCTGGCAGCATTCATCCCTGGGGAAGTCCACAACAGGCTATGCCAACTGTGCACAAATTCACTAAGTTGCAATAGGATGACTTGCAATTGGGCTGCTCCTCTTTGTTATTGTTTGGGGGAGAATTGCTGTTTCCACACCGTGTTGGTGATCTGTTGTGTTCCCAGGGTACATCCCCTGTGTTATTGTCCTCTAACAATCTGAGCAGTTCTAGAAATCGCTGCTGTCCCTCATCCCTGAGCACTCCAGGGAAATGGGGCGGGTGCCCAGTGTGTAACTAGGACTCTTTGGCTGGATGGTGATATAAATAGCCCAGCACTGAAGGAGCAGAGTTACTCCTCCAGTGGAGCTGGTCCATGTCTACTCTCTATGGTGTTTGTTTTCTTTTAGTAGCTGTTGAGTTGTGCCATATCCTTGTCTTCCCATGTGCTGTGTGATGTACAGCCAACTCAAATTAAAAGAAGAGCCAGTTTTCTGTTAAGAGCTTTTGTGAGTGGGTGTGACTTGACAGAGAGACAACAATTGAGTTAATAACAGCTCCAGTTAATTATCAATGAGGAGAAGCCCTAAGTGTTTTCTTTAAATTTAGGGGAAAACTGTCCTTAGTGCAGCATTGCAGAGGACTGACCTTTTTTAGCCAAATGCATGAAACGCCTGGACTTGCCTCAAAGTGAGAACCCAGAGAATCACCACATTCCAGGCAGCTCGTCAAAGGGGTGTCAATAACCTTTCCCTGGAGCTTGACACAGGCTGAAGGTTCCTGTTCCTGTGTAACTGCTTTGGCTCTAAGCATGCAGTTCATCTTTGGGCTCCCCTGCACGCCACAGGCCGACACGTCTCCGTTGCCTCCGCAGTGTTTCCTCTGCCGTTTCCCCTTTCCGCCCGCGAGCAGCTGACCCCGCGGCGGCTCCGCGCTCGTCACCGTCTCCGCTGTGACACCCCTTCCACGCCCCCGCTGCCACCCTCGCTTCCTGCCCACGCTGAGCCCTCTGAGCAGCTTCCCTTGGGCCCCTGAGCTGCTGCCTCCACACATGCCCTCTGCTCTGACGTCACTCGCCCAGGATCCCCCTCTCCAGCCCACCTGCTTTCCACAGAGCCCTGTGGAGCTGTGGATTCTCAGAGCAAAGTATTGTTAACCAAGAGGAGGCTCTTGGCAAGAGTCTGTGAGTTGGGAATGGATGGAAAGTGTCCTCTGTAATGAGTGCCTTGGATATTACAAAAAAACTTTGAGCTTCTTGTCTTGAATCAGAACAAATGTGCAACCCCCCCCCAGCTAAATTCTCAGGCTGAAAATCTTGGCAAGTGAGAGGCATCAGCTTTTCAAGAGGCACAGAGCAACCTCAGTTAAGGAAAGCTGCATGTCCTGATTATGGCATGACTTAGAGCTGCGTGTCCGGACCGCGGCGAGGCCGAGAGCTGCGTGTCCGGACCGCGGCGAGGCCGAGAGCTGCGTGTCCGGACCGTGGCGGGGCCGAGAGCTGCGTGTCCGGACCGTGGCGGGGCCGAGAGCTGCGTGTCCGGACCGCGGCGGGGCCGAGAGCTGCGTGTCTGGACCATGGCATGAGTTTAGCACTCAGCTTTGGAAAGCCCTTTTGTTCTTTTGTTCCTCATGCAAATGCTTCTCACTGTTTATGCTGAAATGTGTATATTAATCTAAAGAACAGCCCCTTTTGAAATTCTTTATAAAGGAAAATTACCAAGTAGACAAAAACGCTGACTTACTTTTTTATAATGTAAACATCTACTGCTAAAAAACATGTTAGAAATGTACAGAAGCTGATGGATACATTCACTTAAATCTGTTCCAGTTTTACCTTTTTCAGATTGAACATAAAGCAGGACAAGAAGCCAGAGAAACATTGTCTAGGCCAAATTTTAAAAGTTTTAAGTTATTTTCCCAGGTCTTCCCTTGCCTTTTATATGAGTCCAAGCCATTTGCCTCCCTCATGTTTCTTCTGTAAAACAAGGAAATGTATCCATAGCAGTTGGAGCATTTATTTCCTGTAGGTTGGCATCTGAATTTCATTTGTCTGCACTGATCAACCCCCTGAGATTTTGGTTTTTTAAAGCTGAGTGTTGCTGATGCTTCTTCTGTTTTGAGGTGTATGTAAAAGCTTCTCTTTTTTTCTGCAGAACTGATTAAAAATTACCTTTTTGTGAATGTCAGAGGTATAAACCAGGCGTGGGTGTACTGGGAGAAGAATCCTAGTGCTGCCACAGTCCTTCCCTCCCATTGTTTGCAGCTTCATTAGGACCCTTCATCAGGAACTGTAGTGATAGGACGATGAGTAATGTGTTCAAACTGAAGGAGGGGTAATTTAGGTTAGATTTATGCAGGGAATTCTTTGCTGTGAGGATGGGCAGGCCCTGGCACAGGGTGCTCAGAGAAGTTGTGGCTGTGCCGTCCCTGGAAGTGTCCAAGGACAGGTTGGACGGGGCTTGGAGCAACCAGGGCTGGTGGAAGGTGTCCCTGCCTGTGTCAGAGGGTGGAACTGGGTCCTTAAGGTCCCTTCCAACCCAAACCATTCTATGATTCCTTGGGCAGTGCTGATAGATGGAATTTATGACTCTGGATGTGTAGCTGAACAGCCTGGCTTGTTGTCCAGTGCTGTGTGTCCAGTTGCTGAGACCGAGGTACAAAAAGAGAACAGTGCTCTGCTCCTGGTACCAGGGGAAAAATAGCACGCCAGGACCTCTCCATCCTTGTCCCTGGATGTTTGTAGCTCACTTGGAAGTGGCAAATGTGGCATTAAACCAGCTGGTGAGGGACTTTGGAGCTTGTGGAGTTCAGCGACAGGAGACACCAGTGAAATACTGAGCGGTTTGGTGTGTGCTGGGTTTGGTGTTTGCTGTGGGGCTTCCCAAGGCTCCACTGGCATGGCTGCAGCATGGATGTAGGCTAGGAGGGGATGAACTGGATCTGAAATGCACCTCCCAGGCACCAAGAGGGCCCTATGACCTGCACCCTGTTTCCCCAGCACTGGAAGAGGCAGCCCTTCGATTCACTGCATGCTGTTCCACCAATTCCCTTGTGCCAGGGCTGCCTGTCGTGGGAACCAGCTGGCTGAGAACAAGCCTTTTCCTCTTTCCTTCTGGCAAGATAGTTCTGAGCCAGACCAGTTCCTTGATCTGATTCACCACATTAGAGCTAAGCCCAGCCTAAGAGTAGCTGGAAAGGTTGGGCAGAGCCAGCCTTTGGCAGCAAAACCTCTGGCATGGACCAACTTAGACTGCCCAGTCGGTATCAGGGCCAAGGGGGGTATCTTTGTACTGCAGGAGCAAAAGCCTTGGGGCAAACCACCTCTGTGTCATCCCTGAAACGAAACTGAGCTCCCAGCATATCCCTAAATTAAAAACCCTCATCTGCGTAAGAGAAACAGCTCATGGGGATTATTAATGCTGTGTGTTCCCCAGCGATCTCGGGGCTGGTTTGGTTTGTGGGAGGTCATTCTCCTTGAGATCTCACGTGGCTTGTGTGTCCCTGCAGCCCCTCACTGAGCAGGGAGGGTCACAGGATGTGCCTCTGTGGGGTGTTCTCCACAGAGCCCTCCCTGAGTGTGTCACACCACATCCTTTGCCCTGGAATTTTCCACGCATGTTAAGTTGAGATGCTCAAGTCCCCCCAGCTCCACCCACTCCACAGGTTTCTGACATCATTAGCTGAGTGTGAGGGACCTGCTGTTTGATCAAGTGTCACGTTATCGGCCAAAAAAACTAAACCCATGATCATTTCTCTTCAGTGTTGAGAGTAAACTTTCACTTTCCCTGCTGCATCACCTTATGAGTATCAGAGCCCTTCATCCCCCAGTAATTTCATCAGATAAACAGTATTTTATGGGCCTTGCTGCATGTTGAAGGCTGTTAAAATACTAAAACCCTGTAAAACTATAATTAGAAATTAATAGACAGGAACAAATTGATATTATCAGTACCTTTAATTTTGTGTCTGATCTTGGACTTGCACCTTGGCGGGTTGGACCCAGAAAGTCTCCAGTTCTGTGTTACAGAAGCAAATTCAGTGAGTTCTCAGTGGAATCCCAGCAGGACATGTCTGGACTTAGGAAACAAAAATCCTGGGGACAAGGACAGCCCAAAGCTGTCCCTGTGTCACAGGAGCTGCCTGATTAGCCAGCTCATGTTGGAAGGAGCTCGTGGTTTAGCTCAGGTCGGGTATTCTTCTGCCCCCACTGGGACTGTATCAGTCTCTTCCCATATTAGCGGATAATGGATTAGGGAATTATCTCCAAGATAATTATTTAAGTTGGGGAATCAACATTTTGTTCAGAAGAGCTGTAAACAGATTTATAATGAGAGGATTTGGTAGTTATTGTAGCCCATTTCCAGAGGAGCAGCGAGTCCTCCCTGGCTTTGCCTGCAGCTTTTTTGGTGAGGTTGTTTTTCTTTTACCGTGGTGCTGCTGGGCTTTTAATGGAGTTTTTGACACTATTCAAATTTAGAATTTAATTTTTTAAAATGTTGTGTTAATCTCCATGTGTTGGAGTTGCTGTGTGTTACATTTGCAAGCTCTTACTTCCCCCTGTAAAGCAGCTGCACTTACAGTTCTTCATGTGCTGCTGAGTGCAGAGATAACTGTGGGAAATGAATTCCTGCCAGGATAAGGCCATTTTTTTAAATTAAATTGGGCCATCAGAGGAACATACCTTGACTGTTGGGTGGGTTCCAGCCCTTCCAGTTGGATTCACATGAAGAAAGTAAGGTGTGGTGCCACACAGGGAGCAGCAGTCAGAAGAGGAAGTTGAACTCTTGCCAAAACCAGAGTGTTTCTTCCCTTTTTTAATTCATGTGTTGCGTTGGATCCTTTCTTGCTGTACCTGCCTCCGACACACCACGCTGGGTGATGTTTGGCTTCACGTGTGTGATGCCCCTGGTGGAGTGGCTGCTCCTCCTCTCCAGTACATGCCATTCCCAAAATCTTCGACAGCGTTTCCTGGCTTTAATCACTTCAGGTTTGTCAGGTCTAGCCCTGTCTGTTGTCCTTCTGCGCCAGAGTTGGTGAAACAACTCGGAGTGACACGACCATCCTCCAGCCGGCCGTGCCCCAGGCATTACTCAGGGTGTTTGTCTGCCTTGCTTTTGTTTGCTTTTAATATTCTCAGAGTGGAAGCCAGCACCCATTGCAAGGCTGTGGCTGCTCCCAAATGGACTTCAGAGCGAGCAGGATTAGATGTTTGTTTAAAAATAACAATGTTTGCTTTTGTTTGGATGATTGTCTTTTATGTTTGGAAATCGATGAGAGCTGTGTGTTTCTCTATGTGAATATGGAATCTGGTGTCTCTGGGGTTGTTTTTTCAAAGCATGTCATCACAAGATGGAGTTGCAGCTGTCTTGTTCTTCTTTTTTGCTCTGTTATGTTCTTCTCTGGTTAAAAATAGCCCAGGAGGAATCACTCTTGACTGAACGCTTCCTCTTTCAAACTACAGATTTTTTTTTTGAGTTTTATTAAATCATTTGTAAAAACATGCAAAGTAGGAGCAGGGGGGTCTGCTGTGGTACCATGAGCTGCATGTTCTGTCCCTTGCCATTCTTGGCACTCCACTCCTCTGCTCCATCAGGTGCTAAACAGATTTATTGGCAATTTGCGCAAGTTCGTAGCGCAGGAACTGATGTCATTTGAGTGTCAGCAGTGCTAATTTTCTCCATATCCAGTGTATTTTTACATCTAGAGGGTTCTCTTAAGCTCTAATTCTGCTGTTACTTGTTTCTGAGAAAGACACACATTTTCTTGTGGAAATGCTGGTGCAGAACTGGGGCTCCTGTAGCGTGAGAGAGACTTGGTTGTACAAGCACAAAGTCCTCACATCTGATTTAGGGTCAAAAGCCAGATGGAGGTTTAGTGCTTGGCTTCCACTTACAGACTTAGACCAAGGTATTGAATCTCTGTGCTCAATTTAATTGTAAAGAGGTTTGAAATTTGGCTACCTCTTGGAGGGATCCACATGGTCACCGATGGCTCACACAGCACACAAATGTAAGCTGTGATGTCAGGGTGTCCTTGAGAGTTGGCCATGATGTCAGAACACAGAACTGCTGTCCTGATATCCCTTCTGCAGGGAGCAGCCTGGGGAATGCACCTCTCTGTTTTCATTCTCTGGGTCAGGCTGTACCAAGAGGTGTTTGGGCTGCAGAGTTGGCCGAGTCCGGGTTAGGCTGAGGAGTCTGTTCCAAACCTGTTTCCTAAAGATCCTGTCTCAGGCTAGCAGATAAACTAATCCAGTGCATTAAATCATGAAACTTTGTGTATCTGGTCACACAGTCAGCACCTAGCTGCAAAGAGCTCATGGCAGGAGTCCCCTGAGCCCCACCACTTCTGAAGTTCACACTGTTGTTGCTTAGTTTTACACACTCTGCTGTGTTTGTCTTGGTCATGGCCTTGTGAAGGGGAAAGGTGACTTGATTTCCTTTGACAGCAGAGACCAGGAGAAACTGAGAGATTCAGAGCCCCAGAAAAGCTCAAAATGCCAGTGGAAAGTATTCTGAGCTCATCACACTTGTAATTCACACTATCAGAAGGTAAAAGGAAGAAATAATTCGAGTGGGCTTTGTGGAATCCCACTCGTGGCAGGGTGGAGACCAAGCCAGTGCTAAATGCTAAAGGTCAGAGCAAGCAATCTAATCAGTACAGTGTGGTCCTCAGACTTCTTATCACAGTCATGCTCAATCTTTTATTCTTGCCAAGAGGCCTTTGAAAGGGCAGGGGAGGGAGTGAATGGAGAGGTGGTGATCTGGTGACTTGGCACGTGTTCACTTTGGGTGATTGTGAGGAGTGTGAAACTGCTGAAGTGCTGCTCAAACGTTTTGGGAAAGAAACTCTTGCAATGATTTTAATTATCAGTACCTCTACTAAATGAAAGTAAATCAGTTTCTCATTTTGCTGGCATTGAATGTCAGTATAATGGTATAATGTCAGACCTTAAAGGAAAGCATCGAATTCAGAGAGAGCTGCTTTTCCCAGGAATGCATGAGATGTTCCTAAGGATAACCCAGGTCCTGTGACTTGTCACTTAAATAAAGGAAAGAGTGAACAAAACTGAAATACTGAGTTTGGGTTATGCATTGCTGGGAGTAACATGTAAGGAAACAGATCCTTTCCAACAAGGGTTTATATCCTAATGATTCCACTAAGAGGTACAGAAGTGACACAGGTGGTGATGGGGTGGGGAGGTGGTTTGTGCTGTTTCAGCTTCATTCTTGCCCCAGGAACTGCCCTCTGATTCCCTTTCCATCTCAGACTTTAGAGGAAAATAATGATACCATGTAGCCTCTCACTGCTGCAGAAAGTCTTCAGGTGAGGTCTGAGGACATCTTTGTACCAAAATATTTCTCTTCAGTAGCAAAATTAATTTTGTAAATTTTATCATCCACAAATAAGAGAAAAACACATCCAGGGAGTGACTTTTAAACTACAGATACATGAAACTGTTTGAGCAGGCAAGGTGAAGAAACCAAAGGCAAGAAACAGCTGAAGAACTCAGCCAGTTGAGCAGGGAAAGCATTAAAGGCTTGTGTGTCATTTGTTGTGCACAAGGAGTTGATTTGTGCCGCTCCTGAAATGTAGCAGGGGCTCCAGGCTTGTCTTTTACTGCTGGTTTGGTAGAGAATTACTGCTGGTTCTGAGACTAACCCTCATCTTGTCCTTCCCTGTGCTGTCCAGTGCCTGAGGAGCAGCTGCACAACATCGACGAGTACGACCTCAACGTGGTGCGGCTCTGCTTCCAGGCGTTCCTGCCCGACGAGCACGGCAACTACTCCATAGCTCTGCCTCCTCTCATCTCCAACCCCATCTATGACAACAGTAAGTACCAGCTCACTCAAATGTCTTATTTTCTTCTCCCCCTTTGTTTTTCCTCTCCAGCTTGGGATGAGACATGCCAGGTCTGGGTCAGGTCTGGGTCGCTTCTATGGCTTTGGAACTGCCAGGTGTGACACATAGCAGGTCACAGTGAGCACGTCTTTAAACATGATCCCAGAGTGAAGTGTTGGCCAGACAGAGTAAGAATTGCGTGTCACCTCCATGGACTCACACACAGGTGTGTTTTCAGCCCTTACTCATGTGTAGCAGCAATGACTGCACGGAAGGGCCCATTCCTGGTGTGCCAAGGGGTGTAAGTCACTGTAGTGAGATGGGTGGCTGTCTTAAGCCTCATCTGTTTTCCAGGAGAGTCCTCTAAAGCCTCTTTGTGCCCTTGAGGAGTCTTGCCTTTGCCTTGTGAGGGCCCTGGAATGGAACTTGAGACATTTATCCCAGTGGGAAATGTCTTAAGGCTTTTGTATGCCTTTGTATCCCAGTGAGTTGCTGTTCCATTGTATGGGTAGGCAATGGGGGAATCTTGGATCACGCACAAGTACAGGGACACACCCTTCTTGACACTGTTTTCCACAAAACTGGATGTCTGTAGGGCTTCAGCAGGTCACTGCAGCTGTGGATTGTAGCCCTCAGCATGTGCTGGACTTCCCTCCTGGAGCAGAGTAGCAAAGGAATTCTTAATCCTTGAAAACTTCCCTGCAGTGGTTTTTATTTCTGCAGCGTGAGTATTTCCATGTGAAATATTTAATGTCCCTATTTTAGCAGAAACTACTGAATAAAGTAAGATCTGTGTTTCAAAGAGTTGTTGGAATTGTGCTGTGTGAACAGCACAGTGAACTGAGATAGGTTTGATAGAGTCTAGAATGATGTGGAAGTTGGGACTGTGAGCATCATGTTGTTGAGGGCCCTTGCTCTGAAGTAATGAGGGCTGAGATAAAACTGTGATGTACAAGATTTGCAGCTCTGCCTCAGATGCCATTTAGAAGTGTGCCAGATCATGATTAGTCTCTGCTGGCTGATGTCAGCCCTTGTGAGGCCGTGACAGGCCCGAGCTGTGGCGTGGTGTGGAGCTGAGTGTGCTGCTGTGGGTGTCTGTGGGCAGCCTGGAGGAGTCTGAACCCTGCCTGTAACGTGGCAGTGGTGTAAATAAACCCCTGCTGAAGTGCAACCACAAATCAGAAAGCACGATGTCGCCGGGTTTCACATCTCAGTTGCTTTTAGAAATGCCAGTCTGGTTAAACCTTTTGTCTTACGGTGCTGGGTAAGGTCAGCACTGCAGAGAATACAACGGGCTGCAGAGTGGAGCTTTTGCACATCTGTTGAGGCATTCTGAAAATCAGCTGCACATTTCAAATATTCTCTGTCTGATACTTCATAGTCTCCACCTGCTTTGAGCAGTGGAGATACAGAACAATCACCTGAATATAGCACAGGCAGTCCCATTGGCACTGCCCAAAATTCAGTATCACAGGCACCTTCTGTTTTCAATTGTTTTTCACATGACCTGGTTTTGAACAGAAATTTCCCAAGTTGCATGTCTTGCCACGCCAAAACTCTGGGGAAGAGACAGATGAAGCATTTCTGAGAACTGAGGTTGGGCACAGCATGTTGTTCTGCCCTTGTTGAAAGCAACGTGACCTTTGGTGAGGAGCTGCTTTTCCAAGGGGTTTGACCTGAGGGAGAGCTGGAGAGGGACTTCTCACAAAGGTGTGCAGTGAGAGGACAAGGGGGAATGGCTTCAAACTGACAGAGAGGAGATTTAGATTGGATATTAGTTGGAAATTCTTCCCTGTGAGGGTGGGCAGGCCTTGGCACAGGTTGCCCAGAGAAGCTGTGGCTGCCCCATCCCTGGAAGTGTCCAAGGAAAGGTTGGATGGGGCTTGGAGCAACCTGGGATAGTGGAAGGTGTCCCTGCCCATGGCAGGGAGGTGGAGGGAGGGGATCTTCAAGGTCCCTTCCAACCCAGACCACTCTGTGATTCCGTGATACCAAGTGGCATTCAAACACAGAGAAGTGAAAAAAGGTAAAATTAGGCTTTTCCTCACAACTCTTAATTTACCCTTCCTGTGAAAAACACACCATGACGCTGTCAAGTCATGTGATCCTGTGCTGTTTCTGGCTTTGTTTGGTTTCCCCTCCCTTCAGAGTTTCTGATTCATTCAGCAAATGAAGTGGTGTGTGTCATGTAGTGCAGGAGGCTGTAGCTCTGCCTTCTAATAACAATAATAGTAATAACTGCAGATAGTAACTGTGTCATTGGGGTCTGGTGTGAGGCTACCAGCTGTTCCAGGTGTAGTTGTGTTGTGCTACACTGTACCTGTATTTGGGCAGGAGTTGACCCAAACTGAGAGTTTAAAGCAGATTTATCTCGGTTTATTTTTGGTTTTGGTTTTTTTTGAGGGTGACACCCTGAGCTTTGGTTTTGTGTTTCATCAGTATCACAACAGGGGAGCCCGTGGTGACAGAGCCCTCCTGGTGCTGTGGCTGCAGGAGAATTGGTGTTGGAGAGCCAAAGCAGCACCAGCTGGATCTTTCCAGGCCTTTTAAATGTATTTGGAGCTGCTGCTCCAGAACGGGGCCAGACACACCAGGCAGAGCAGGGCTCCATCCCACCAGAGTTGCCTGTTGTAGCCATGAGGTTGTTGGGATGTGGAGTGCAGCCTTCAGAGGGGTCAGTTCCTGGTGACACACAGTGAGACAGCTCTCCATCCACCACCATCCTAAGGGCTGTTCGTGCTTAGTCACAGTCTGGAGTTGAAATTTGAGTACTTTGGGTGAGAGCTGCTGCCTTGAGTAAAGGTGTGAAATTACAGTCCCAGACCTGTTCTTGGACACCTACAGGGGGTGACAGAGGAGGGGCTGGATGGCCAAGTATCTCTGTCAATAGAACTACAGCCAGATACTCAGGGAGGGGAATTTTCATGACTTGCTGGCCCAGCTTTTTCCAGAGAAGTCTGACTGTACCAGGTAACCAGTCACTCAAAGAACTGCTTTGAATTATGCAGCTTGAAGGGCAGCAGGGCCAAGCACAACCACGTCCATTCCTGGAAGTATTTTGAGACCTCTAGAACAGTCAGGGAGTGAGTGGCACAGCTGTGCTGGTGTCTTGTGTGTGGAGGTGAGAAGCTGAGAGCTGCAGGATCATGGAACATCAGGCCCTGCTTCTGCGTTTCCAGTACAGAGTGACTTGTTGCATGTGGATTTTGGGGTGTCACTCCTCCAGCTGTTGCCTTCCCTTCACATGCCTTAACTCCCAGCACCTCATATCCAACAGTGACCAAGTCACAGTAATCCTTTATCATCAGATTTGCCTCCTTGTTTCCAGGAGCTCCCAACACTGCAGAATTGAGAATTTGCCGCGTGAACAAGAACTGTGGAAGCGTCAAAGGAGGAGACGAAATATTTCTCCTGTGTGACAAAGTGCAGAAAGGTAATCTTTGTCCCAAATGGCTGATGCTCCCACTTTTTGCTGGGGAACTGAGACCTTCACCACACGCCCCTGAGTGGGTTGGTTGTATATCTGGGCAGAGGAGCTTTCAGGTTCAAGGGCTCTCGGCACCTCTTCTGTTGAGTCACTTTGCACTTGAATTCCGAGTGGGGCTCCTTTCTTTGCTCCCCTTTTCTGCTGCAAGTTTTTGGTTTTCCAGCTTAACAAGCACCTTGTGTTTCCAATGGAGCAGATGATATCGAAGTCAGATTTGTCCTGGACAACTGGGAGGCCAAAGGCTCCTTCTCCCAAGCCGACGTTCACCGCCAAGTGGCGATCGTGTTCCGGACCCCGCCGTTCCTCAGGGACATCTCTGAGCCTGTCACCGTGAAGATGCAGCTGCGGAGACCTTCCGACCAGGAAGTCAGTGAACCCATGGATTTCAGATACCTCCCAGATGAAAAGGGTATGCCTCCAGTCAGTTGTGTTGCTGAGAAGCCATTACCAGAGCAGAACTCATGGTAGCTGCTTCGTTAGCAGAAATTCTACGATACTTACGCAAAGTAGTGGTTTGGATCTAAAAAATAACAACAGTCAGTTTGTTCCCTCTGTCAGTGAAAATGCCAACAATCACTGCTGATAACACTCCCAAGGCTTGTTAGTGCTGCCATGCTTGAAATATTTTAATTTAACTTTATCTTGGTGCCACTAGGAAGTTCCTTTATATGTTGTATCCAAGAGAAATGTAACACTTTTCCCTTGCACCCCTTTCTCTCTAGATCCATATGGCAACAAAGCCAAAAGGCAGAGATCAACATTGGCTTGGCAAAAGCTCATACAGGACTGTGGTAAGGAAAATAGTTGTCTTTTTTGTTTCTTTTTTGAGTGAATTTCCATTTAGATGGAACTGTTTTGTGTTAGAGCAAACACTTGGACTTAGGTTTTCTTTCATTGCAGGATCAAACACAGCAGAGAGGCCCAAAGTAACTCCATTCCCTGTGGTCACTCATGAAGGGAAGATGATTAAAAAAGGTGGGTTTTGTCTACAGTCTCCTTCAAAACAAATAGTGCTTGAAGTTCTAATCTTCTCTTGAGGGTTTCTTCCTGTGACCCCCTGATACTTTTGCATTAAACCACCAGTTCTGTATGTGACTGTAGCCATCACCCTTAGTGTGGGCTCTAGAGGGGTGAGGTGGACAGCTCTCTGCTGCTGTCCAGAAACTGGGGTCCACCCTGGGGAGCAGTTAAATGTGAAAGTGGAAATGCATATACAATCTTAGAGTGTTTTCTTGCGGCGTGTCTTTTCTTTTTACCATTTTTAATTTAACAAACCCCTAAAACTCTGCATTCTCTCCGTAGAGCCCAACCTGTTTTCCTCCTCGCTGCTGATGCCCGGGCTGGGCTCCCTGGCCAGCAGCACTCAGCTGTACCCTGGCTGCAGCCAGCTGGCCCCGGTGGGCCCGGCCAAGCAGGACGGGCTGTCCCCGTGCTGGCTGCACAGTTCCTCCTCTCCAGCCAGCGGCCTGCTGGGCACACACACACCCAACAGCTTCCCCACGGATGTGCCGCCGGCGGTGCCGGGCAGCAACTCCCTGGTGACTTTCCCCGACACTCTGAGCTGGCCTGACGAGAAGGATTCGGGCTTCTTCCGGAATTACAGCAGCACCAACGGGCTGGGTGCAGCGTCGAGCACGGAGCTGCCGGGGGTCGGTGGCACCGCACACGCGGCCGCTCCCGCCGCCATCAGCATGGACACCGACGACATGAACTGTGCCAGCCTCAGCTTCGACAAGTTCAACGCGGTGCTGAACTCGGGCACTCCGCGGCAGCAGCTGCAGCTGCCCCCGGGTGGTGCCGGTGGCGCCGGATTCGCCTCCCAGCCTGCCTTGGCCGACCCCATGTACAGCTTTATGGACCAGGAGGTGCTGGGCGAGCCCAGGCTCCCCGGCAGCCACCAGGGCGGCCTGGCAGACACCCAGTTCTACGACGGCGACGGCGTCCACGCCGACGAGCTCTACCAGTCCTTCTCCTTCGACAACATCCTGCAGAGCTACAACCCCTGAGTGGGGCGCGAAGGGCCACCCGGGGCCACGTCCCCGCGCGTGGGGAGGAGCCGCTCACCCTTCTGGAGTCCCCGCTTTGTCTCTCAGAATGTCGCTATGCAAGTGTCACGATGGAACTTAAGGGTATTTAAGTTCCCATGAAGTTAAGTTATTTAAGCCCATAGTGGTGCCCATCAAGGAGGGGAGGTGGGAGTAGGTTTGGGGTTCTGTGCCTTAAAAATACGTGTAGATGTGTTTTTATGCTGTTGGAAAAGGGAACTGGTAACACTTCAAGCTTCCTTGCCTTTGGGGACTGTAAAAAGTTGGTGTCTTCAGAAGGGTTAAAATTTCAAATACTTCACAGGGTTAAAGTTCTTTCAAAACAGCCATTTTTGATATAGAAATTAATTTTTTGATAGGACAGAAATGAGGCAAACAAACCTGCACATGAGCACTCTAGTTCAGTCTCATCTATTGATATTAAAGTTCAGCTCAGTTTATTTGAAAGGTTTAGGTTTCTTACCCCCTTTCTATAAATGCTGTTCTAAAATGAGCACATGTGTTGATTTTCCACATTTTCACCACACTCATTTGCTTTGAGAGCAAATTGACTCATGACATTTTTTTAATGACTATGTCATTGTTAGATATATTTTAAAAGACCGGAAGGTTTGAATTTTTAAGTAGTCCAGCTCTGTTGTAAAGGAAACCACTGCACAAGAGAAGGAACAGAGAGTCTGCACTTCACCCAGAGTGCAGTGTTTTACAAGCCAACCCCTGTTGCTTTAGGGATGAAGCTGTTGTTGCTCTGCAGTTGTTGTGTGTGTGTAGCTGCGATGTGTGTGGTGGTTTGGACAACACAGATCTGTGGAGCCAAAATATCTACTTTTTCCTCAGGTATCCCAGCAGTTTCCTGCTATGCAAGTGACTGCTTAAAGGAAGGCTCAGATCCTGCCTCCCCAGCACCACCCCCTCCCAGGAGGGCAAACCCAGGGGCAGCCTCAGTGCAGCCTCATCAGCTCTTATTGACCACTTCTAAAGCCATTTCAGCCAGTACTCATTAAAAAAACACTCCTCTGTCCTCTGTATCAGGAACCAGAACTTCCTCCCTCCCACCTGATTCCCACCCAGCCTTTGCTCTTAGCCTGAGCCCTGAGCTGTTCCATGACACCAGCTGGAGGTGACTGGCTGGATAAGACACTCTGGGCCTTGGCTACTTTATTATACTGTTATTTTTAAAGAACCAACACAGCAGGAAATGTCTGAGTATTTCTTAGGTGATAAATTTGTTCTGTAGGGCAGATAAGGCTTGAGGGTCTCTGTTGTTACCATTTGGTGACAAAACCAGACCATGAAAGCAGGATTAAAAAAAGCACACTTAGATATTAAAAAAAAACAAGCAAAAAACGCCCCCAAATGAAAAAAGCCACTTGTGACATAGAGTGGGACACAAGGAAAGCAGCTCCTTGGGGTTTATGGGGAAGCAGGGACTCCCTCCCTGTGTTTGGAGCACTCTGGTGCTGCTGCCAGAATACACCAGCCCCATTCCACAGGTGACAGGCATGGGGCAGGATGTATGGGAAGTTTGGGAAGCTGCTTTTCCGGGTGCACAAAGCAGTGAACTGACTCCCCCTGTTTCAAAGCAGTTCTTCCTCACTTGTGCACAGCTCCCCTGCAGTCTTAAGCAATAGAAAGACCAAAGAAATACACAGAAAGTTTGAAATGTGTTGTTTATTCAGTTCTTTTTTTGAAGTTCTCAGTTTTAAGTATATTAAATGTAAACATTTTACTCACTTCATAGAAAGCTCTTTATAGTACAATTTATTTTTACTGTATAATTAAATATTTTCAAAGTTCTGGTTTCCTTTGTAAACGAGTTGGTTTGGTAATTAAAAAAACTGGTTATACCAAGTGCTGAGCTGCTGCAACCTCCCCAGCTCCGTGACATCCCTCACCACGGGACAGGCAGGGAAAAGGGACAAGGTAGGTTTTCATTGCTTATTCTGGGGCTTTTTTGGGGTGTTTTCTGCTCCCAGTTCCTGGTGGCTGCTACAAACCCTCAAGCAGTGCCAGGGCTCAGCAGGTTTTGTGGCAGAGCCGTTGAGTTCTCGGGCAGAGGGGATGAGGGGGCAGGTGCCTGGGGCTCATCTGTGCTGCTGGTACTTCCAGGCTCAGCTGAGCTGGTGCAGAACAAAATGCAGGGGGGCATTAGAGGTGGCCTGATAGAGAAATATAAGACTAAATCTTGTTCTCACAAAACATCCACTTGGAGTGCTCACAAGTCGGTGTTTTACTTGTAAAAACAAGGGGAAGACCAAAGTACCCCAAGAATATTATGATTGCTGCAATAGTCCTCCCGGGGCAGCTCAGAGTGTTCACCTGCTGCTCCAAACTGGCCTTGGAGCAGAGTTCAACCCCCCAGATGGCATCTCTGGTTCCCACCTCTGTCTGTTATCCCTGCACAGGACCTGCTGCAGTTACTGGGACTCTTCACACTCGTCAAACTGGGAGTTCTGGGGCAGCTCTGTGTGTTGTGTGGAGAAGGCTCAGCCACAGCAGCTGAGAGAGGGCTCTCTCTCCAGCCTGGGTTCCTGCCATGGGGTTCTGAAGGTGACCCCCACGTGCTGCAGGGGGCAGGGGCTCACATGCCCTGGAGCTACAACAGGAGCAGCCCTTTGTCCTTCCCCCCTGGAATGCTCCTCTCATGCCTGTTGTGTTCACAGTGCACAGCCTTGTTTACCTTTTTCTTCCCCTGTAGTTCATGGAATTTATAAATCCTATTTTAGCTCACTTTGAGTTTCGAGAAATCACAGATAGGAGACTGAAATTCTCTCTTGTTTGTTTTCTGACTTCAGTTTCTTTAGTTTTCCATCCTTCATGACACTTCCTGTCTGGCTACAGATGATTATCTGAGAACAGCTCCTGGAATCTGTTGCTCATAAAGGCTTCAAGATTAAAACCAAAAATAATATTGCTGCCTAAATCATGTTTCTGTTATTTTTGTGTTAGAAAAACAGGAGTTTCTGAATTACTTGTGTTACAGAGGGCTAGGAAAGCACAGTAACAGAGACAAGTTTGACAGCCCAGCACAGGCACTGCATAATTTTTCAAGATGACTGTTTAGGAGCTCCTTAAAATGTATTTATTAATAGTTCTAGAGCCACCAGCTCAGGTTCTCAGCAGCTGTTCTGGGATGAGGTCCTGGCACCATGGAATTGGAGGGAAGACATCCCAGTCACCCTCCCTGTCCCCAAACAGTGGTTGGTCTTGGCAAACGTTGCCCTCTTTATCTCCAAACTGTTAATTAATGAAGAGCCCTGAAATTCCAAACCTTAATTTCTTGTTTAACTCTCTTCTGGACTTCAGGTGTACAGGTATAAAAGTGCCTCTTCCTAAAGAATTAGGTGGTGCTTAGCAGGAAACATTTAAAATAAGCAAAGGAAACACTTCAGATCTTCCCCATTCCAGGCTGTGTCCAGCTGTTCCAGGCATCCATCCAGGGTGAGATGTGAGAAAACCCAAGCTAAGGTGAGGTGCTGCTAAATCCAAGCTTTTTATCCCCTCCCTGTCTCTCAATTCCAACACCCTTTGGTTTGTTTTCTCTCTGCCTGCACTTTGAGATTCTTGGTATTCCTGTTTTTCTTTAGATTCCCATCATGCAGCACTGCCAGGAGTTCCCAGTCTTTTAATATGTGGTGACTCACAGGGGAATTCCTGCTCCTCAAGAGGACTCTGACCAGGCTGGAGAGCTGGTGAGGCCCCAACTGTTGTTTCCAGGAAGTGTTGCTGATGTTTCTTAAATGAGAAAAACTTGGTTTGAAGTGTATAGATTTCCTCTGAAAAATGTTGGGTTGGTTTTTTTTGTTTTTTTTTTTTCCTTTGAAAAGTCCTTTGGGAGACAAATTTGCCCATAACCAAGCAGCAGCCAGCAGGGAGATTTGCTCCAGCACTGTCCTGCTGGCTCCAGTCTCCCTGGCTCTTGGGATCTGCTGCAGGAACAGTGCTCAGGAAGAGCTGGGGCTGGGGTTCAGGTAACTCAGTGCCACCTGCTACAAGGAAAGCTGCAGCATCCACTACAAAAAGAGGTTAAAAAACCAATCTGGCTTGAGGAAGGGTTACCTTTAATTAATTAGGAATGCACTGGCTTCCCAAAAACCTTTATGCACCGAAGGAATTAAAATAAGGCCAGAGATTGAACCAACACTACCTGGTCCAGAGTGTTTAAAGCAGATTCAAAGGACATCCTTTGGCAGATCAACATGATCCAAACTTTCCCTGGAAACCCTTTGCACCCAGGCTGTCACACTGCACAGTGTTTGGTCAGAGGCTGCTGCTTCCTCAGCCCAGCTCAGGAGTCAGTTATCCAGGGTGGGAGGCCAGTCCACATCCACAGACTAGAAATCAGGGGAGGAAGGAAAGGCAAAGTCACCAGCCTTGGTATTTGACACTTACCAGGAGTCATAATTCCCTTTGCCACTAATTGTATGTTGGGCTGCATGTGCAAAGTGCCCAGAACTCTCCTGGGAATGTGAACTGTCTCCAGCTTCTCCCCATCCTGCAGCTGGGCCTCCTGGTGTGAGAGCAACCAACCTGCTGACTGGTGACACTGAAATGGTCAGGTATTGGGTGGTGCAGACAAGGCTTCAATGGAAAACCATCACCTGTCCCCAGATCTGCCTTCCCAGCAAGGAAAACCAAAGGATCAGGAAACTCTCCTGCTGTCATCCTACAAAACAGATGCAGAATCTGCAAACTGACCCATGGGCAAAGCTTTCCAGGAATCCACAAGGAAAAGCTCATTGATCACTGGCTATTGAAATGAACCCCCTCGTTTTCAATTAACCACCAGGTTAGGTATTAAATCCAGATCTCTACTTAGTCTTTTAAGCCAAACAAATCCTGTGCTTTCCACCTGACTCCAGCCAGTGAACAGACAGAATTTGTTGCTGTGTTTGAAGCTGCACTGACAGAAGTCAAGTCTCTCCTCTTTCCCATCTGACCCCACTTTGGAAAGCAATGATGTGGTACATGGAAGGTGCTGAGCTCTGTTCCAGTGGGTGCTGATAACCAGTGTTATAGAAATTCATCTTCTCTCCTCCCATCCCTCCCTGACAGAAATTTGGAAGAGGAAGCCTGGCACGTGTGGCACAAACCACCGTTCTTACATTGACATCCATTTTTCTCTTCCCTGTGGTCAGGAATGTTGGTGCACTGAGAGCAATCCCATGGAAAGCATCTCACAAATGCAACCACTTTAGTAATTTCCAGGAAGGATAAAGAGCAAACAACTTACTTCTACATCCAGCTCCAGAATGTCAGCAGTTCTGTTCAGAAGGGACCCAATATTGGGCTTTGTTCTTCCGAAGTCTCCATGCACGAATTCTTTGATGTAGCTGGAAATTCTGGCTAAGGAGAGGTGCATTTTACAGCAAAGAAATCAAAAGGGGGGAAAAAAGGTGTGCTTTTTAATCCTAAGCCAATTTTTAGTTAATGTACTGGTAAACTCATACCCATCTTTGAGAAAGCTCCTAAGTCTTGCCTTTTGAGTCTAGTGCCAAACCCTGCACTACTGACCTTTATCTTCTGTTTTATTCTAAAGTGAGTGGTGACTTTATGACAAAACTCCTAATTTATAAAGAGCAGCAATCCACAGTCTGCACTGAAGTGCATTAAATATTGTGGAAAAGCTCATTTTCCGAGGTGAAAAGTTTTCAGTTCCATTAGAAAAAGTTTAAGTGTATTTTTAACCAGCATATTTTTATAGCTGTCACACACTTTAAAACTACCAGAGATAGATGGTGACCTTTGTGGGATCACAAAGGGTATCATGAGAGGTCAGCACAAGAATCTACACAGACACAAGTGGAGTTTGTGAAGGAAAACCTCAATGTGAAATTGTGGTGTAAAGGCAAAGACTCTGCAGGAACACCAGAGAGAGCAGCGATTCCGAACCCCGCCGGGCTCAGAGCAGGAGAGCTCCCGTTATCCCCGTGCTCCAGCCGGGCGCTGGGGAGCAGCCAAGGATACGTCCCTGCCTGCGTGGTGAGGCGCAGGCGGAAGTGGTGCGGGTCCAGGAGCTGGGCGCTCATGGCATGGATGCGGCGAGAACGCACGGCCAGCGGCCGCCGGTGTAGCACCCGCAGCGGCGTCTTCTGCTCCAGCTGCAGCTCCTGCCACGGACAGGGAGCGAAGGGGAAGGGACTGTGGCACTGCACGCACTGGGGATTGAGGCACCAGTGCTGTGAGCCAAGCACAGCTCTGTGTCTTGTGTTCTGGTAGTTGGGTAAACTTGAGGCAAGGCTGTTTTTTTCCAGGTTTATCGAAGGAGAAAGCACAGCCATCTGAGGCTGAACGAGGCCTCACATGAACACAACAAACTAATGGAATCACAAATACAGAGGAATAACCTTGAAATCTCCATAGCCTTTGCTGGAATGACTCCAGAACTGAGCAGCTCACTGAGAGCCTCAGGGCAATCAGGAAAATAAAATCTCACCCACAAAATGCTTTGCCTAAGCTACAGCCAACCCCCTAGAAATAAAAGTGAGGGAAAAAAACCTGAAATGAGATTAGATCTCAGAACAATCTTTTCAAAAGTTCATTCCTCATTCCCTTTCCCAAAGGAGATGCTGCCGTTTGAAAGGCAACTTTCTAGGATTGAGGGAAGCTAAAGGAAGAGCTTCCCAAGAATTGTGTCCCTGAGAATGAGGTCATGGGCAAGACCTGTAGGAAATGGGGCAGCACAACAAAAACTGAACCCCCTTCTCCATCAGCCCAACATCTGGAGAAAGTTCTCATTCCAGAGAGTGCTGAGCCTTCCTCAGGCCTCTTTGCACTGTCAGAGACACTTCCAAGTCGGAATTGTGGCCACAGGAGAGCAGCTGTAGAGCAGAACAAAAGCTCTGCCACTTCTGCTCCCACAAAACACTGTGCCAGGTAAAGGAAGGGGTGCAGGTGCCAGATTTCCTCCTCTCCCATTCACTGCTGGATTATTTGGTCTAGTGGAAGGTGAATCTTGCTCAAGGATTTGTTGTCCTGGCTCACAACCAGCCAGCTGTCCTGCTTGGATGACTGTGGTGAAAAAAGGAAGGTGGTATGGAAATCCCTACAGCATAAAAACCCCAAACCCAGAGGAGGAGACCTGCCCATGGGTGTTTAACTCTTCCCTTGGGCACCAGGACCAGAACTACTGAAATGAGCAACAGGAGCTCCTGATACCTTGATACCATCCAGAAACTCGATGTCTTCTCTCTGGATTGCTTTGTCTGTCCATATCAAGGCACTGTAGGTCTTTGTCTTCTCCTCTTCACCTTCCTTCATGCGACCAATTGCCTCTCTAAACAACAGACATTACTCACTTCACACAAGCACAACTACCCCAGGCCGTGGGCAGGAACACCTGCACAAATCCCCCTAAATACTGACCTGGTGACAAGCTGCAGATCTCGGACCTGTATTTTGTCTGAGGAGCTGTTAATTGCCTGTGGTATTTAAAGCAGAGCCAGTGAGCAGAACTGCTGGGCTGGAGAGGCAGCAGGAGAGGGGCAAAGGCTTTACCTGCTGCAGCCTCTTCATGTCCTCGGCAGTGAAGTGGATCCTCCGAGGATTCACGAGCTCCATTGCAAAGGGCCTTCCTGGCAACAGGCACAGCCATGAAACAGGAAAACAGGTTGTTCTAAATGAGCACTGAAGTGACACGGGGAGGCTGAAGGTGTGAAGCCTGTCTGCTGCTACACAAACAAGGACAGGACTTGTGGGCTTAGGGATGTGGCATCAGATGGAAGGATAAGGAACAAGGGACTTCTTTTTGGCCACTAAACCCCAGTATCAGCAATAAGTGCAAATTATGACTTCCCAGAAGACATCTTGTACAGGTCTGTGCTAATTAAAAAATAAAATAAGGAAAAAGTTAATTAGCTGATTTTCTGTCACCTACAGCAATGCCCAGGTGCAAGATGATGTTAAATCCTCCTCCCTCAGCTCAGCATCTGTTGCCAGAGTTGTACTCTCTGTGCTCAGGGCCAGGACAATCCCCAGCACAAGCAATGCCAAGAACCACAGCAATCAGACAGCAACTGAAACATGCAATTGTTCAGTTTTACTTTTTCTTTCCCTCTTCCTTTGGCTCCAGCAGCTTCAGTGTATTGGAAAGCAGCTGACCTTCCCACAGGAGCCAAGCTCAGATGGGAAATAAGGCTCCCCCACACCACAGTGCCAGTGAGGGAACAGAAAACAGGACAGGAACCAGTCTGACATAAATGCTTTAAAAGCAGGGAGTGAATAAACCCAAATACTCCCACCCAGCTCTGCCTTTCCATGCAGCCAAGGCCACGGAGAAAGGGCTCTTCTTTCAAGCTGGTTTTATGAAGCTGTTTGGGAATAAATATATAAATATCACTGCAGTGTGTCTGAGATGAAATTGCAAAGCCTGCCTTAGCATTCAGCAAGAGACCTTCACACAACCACTTCATTCCTGTTTCACAAGGGATTTCCAAGCCTTACCATTGCCCAGTGTCCTCACATCCACATCTTCTCTGCCAGAGGAAGAAAAATTAAAGCCTGTAACAGATTTAAAGAAGGCAGGTGAGATTCTATGTTACATTTTTAATACCCTCTACAGCTTTTAAAAGGTGAAATGTTTTCTTTCTGAATTGGTTTTGCCTTTACAAACTGGAGCCTGCAATTCAGGGACAAAGCTGGGATGTTGCTGTTCGTTCACAGGTTTCTTGAGGAGCACTCCCAGTTCCTTGGCCTGAATGAGATCCCACAGCCAGACTAACACACCCACAGAGAGGAGAGGAGAGGGAGGCAGCAGCACAAGTTTAGTTTTCTCCAAACCAACCTTTAATGCAATTTTTCCTTGGGCTTTCTATGTTTTTAATTCCACAAAAAATGGGCAGTGATTATTCCAGCTGGATAATCCCTGGATAAGCATTGTCTGCACCGAAGGAAATGAATGAATGAATGAAGAGACAGGAAGGGTGGAAAGCCAGGCAGGTATTACAAAGTGCTGGGGGCAAACCCCTTCTTGATACAAGTCACTTTATGAATCACCAACCCATAAGAAGTTTGGTTGGGCAAAAACCCTACTACATGAAACCAACATATTTGCATCATCAGATGAACTGAAGAGCTACTGTAGCAGGATAGAAGGGTCTAATTACTTACTGATCACAGCTAAGAAAGTTTACAAGCTTTGACTTGGAGGGATAAGAGAGGGATAAAGAAATAGCAGCTTTTTTCCTTCACACTCTTGGATTAAGTGGGTAGTTACTAAGGAAAAATCTTCTAGTAATGATGAAAAGTATGTCTGGTAAGAGATCTCCTACATACTTACTGTCTGCTTTGAATTCTGCCATGAGATGCTCTGAAATCAGTTCTTCCACAGAAGATTCCAGCTTCCTCTCCCCATCAATAATCCAGGGGGTCTGAGGCAAATTCCTGGAATATTTGTTGTACCTTCCTGTGAAGAAGAACTGTGTTACCTGTGACCCCTCTGAACCAATGGAGAAAAGCTTTGAACACCTTTAACTTGCACTGGAGCTTTGTGCAAACTTGTGCTGTGGAGGAGCATTCCAACATCCAGGGGAGCTCCAGTGCCCAGGATGGCCACCCAGAGGGGCTTGGAGAGCCTGTGCCTGCAGTCCCACCCTCTGGGATTCAGGGATAACCCTCCTGTACTCAGCAGTTCAGGTTCCAATCAAATCCTGCCTTGTCCAAAGGCTGAGAACAGAAATCCAAACTGCAATGCTTTGGCTCACAAGGAAAACCATGTGAGGAGCAGAAAGTGTCACTGACAAACCAGGGGCAATGTCAGGACCCTCGTGGAGGTGCCATGGAAAGAGACTGGAATCCTTGGAGTGAGCCCAGGGAGGTTCTCATGGCACAAGGGCTGCCCTAACCAAAGGCAGGGATGACCACCAGGAGCTTTTTTATGGACAGGTGTGGTAAGCAGTGAAAATATTCACAGAGCAAGGCCCTCACTGCTGTGAAACCATGAGCCAGAGCCCAGAGCAGCTCTGTGCAACTCACTGTGCTCTGGGTTTGTATCATATTTTCCTATCTCAAACAATGTTTCCTTCTTGCATTCTGACCTGCAGAAAAGCCACACAAACAAATGGGGAAACTGAGTAACAGTTTCACCAGGGCACATCTGAAAGTGGGCTGACTCACCCCTCACATGCAGCCTCACACTGCTCAATTCTACTTCCAGAAAATGGAAAAAGGACAATAAAATTGGCTGCTTTTTTTTAACTCTCAGCTCCCCAATTCTAATAATTTTAACTTTTGATCTGAACAAGAGTTAAATAAAACACAAGGTGTTTCTTGGTTTGACACCTCCTGAATCCTTGAAACAAGATTTGGGGTGGGGAGTGATCACTGAACACCCAAGGTTGGGTCAAGAGAGCAATGCCAACTCTGTGCTTACTACTTAAGATTCTGTCCCATTTAATAGTAGCAAAAGAACTGCACTGAGCTCAATAAATTCTCTTCTGGATTTAAGTCTGAAAAATAAAAAAATCCTGCCTGGATTTTTTTTTTGATTGGATATAAACTGTAAATCACAAGCCCAGTGTAAAATGACATGCAGAAAGCAAACCCTCTGTCCTGCTCTTCATACAGATGGATTCTGATCAAACCACCCAACAAAGCAACCTCAAATAAAACAGTGTGTTTGGAAAAGGCTAAAGGGGACTGGACATCTTGGATTCACAAAAATGCACATCCAACTGTCTAATCAATAACTAAAAATAAGAAATGGGTGTTTGTGAAACACCAACCACCCTGCCACTCACTTCTGCATTCTTCCATTTTCCTGCATTCAGGATTTTTATCACCCTTTTAAAACACAGAATGTTGGATTTAAATTACATGTTGGTGTCTTTGATCTGTTTGCACACATTTAAGTAAGTTGTTTAAACACAAGCCTGGGAGAAGGGTAGAAACTCCTGCAGAAAGAGGAGATCTGTAATTTCCCTCCCCTTTCAAACCCATTCCCTCCTGGCCTGAGCTGGATTTGTTTCTTTGCTCCTTACACTTAATTACGGGAATTAATGAATAGCAAGAGTCTCTGGGTCTCGTGGCAGTGTTAGAAAGTTCTGGTCAAGACAACAAATAAATTCATCACTTTACCAGCCACAAAAACTGCACCATTATTGCACTGAATCTCCAGAGCATCACAGGGGTTCTTTGGTGAACTTGGGGGACATGGAAAATGCCTGTATAAAAAAAAAAGAGTAAAAAGAATACTAGTAATACCAGGACATGATGGAGCATCACCAGAGCAGCACAGAGAAAGAGTTCCTTGATGGCTTCTCACTGAGTGTGACTTTGATCATATTATAGCTCTTGGTGCTTTATTAAAACTCAACTCCTAACACTTTGGAAACGTGGGGAAAAGTCTTCTTTGTAAAGGGAAGCTCATCTTACAAACTTGAAATAATCCCTAATTAAAAGATCAGCAATGATTTTCTATTACCAGAAGAAGAGAAAACCTATTTTAAGCAGTAAAACAGCAGAATTGACACACCCAGAAGTTCCTTTACAGACACCCCAGAGACTGTTTTCCTCCCCATCCTAATGCTGTACAGAAGCACAATACCAAGAACCAGTTTCAGCAAATACTTACTTGAGAAAATCCTCTTCCTTTATCTTCTCTAGGGCTTTTATAACTGCCATTCTGGTGAAAACAGACTGCACAGTGAAATAAGAACATGAGTCAAGAACTAAGAAAAACCAAGACAGGAGATGCCTCAGGGAGAGAAAAAGCACTAAAATATAGACGGGGTGGAGTTTTTCACGTGGGAGCCCAAATTTGCAAACTAGTGTAAAACCAGAATCCTAAATCCATGAACAGAAACCCAAGTGATCCTCATTGTCAAGAGTTCAGTGTCTCCAAGCCCCAGGTTTTATCTCAGGACAGCCAGGGCTGGGCATGAGCCTGTCCAGGAGGGATCTGGTTCTGAAGTTCAGTCTCTCCTCTGAGCTCCTCATTTCAACTTCTTTCTGCTGCCTCCCATCCTCCCACTGGCCCTGGGAAGGACAGCCTGGCTCCCTCCTCCCATCTCCACAAGGAGGAGATTCACTTGGGCCCCCCAAAGCCTTCTCTTCATTAAGAACCTTCCACCTGGAGAAGTGCAGGTTCCTCTGCCTCTCCTCCCAGCTTGGCTGCTGCATTCCCAGTTTGATAATGTCTTTTTTGCAAGCTGGACTGGGGATTTGGGGAAAGAAATGGGGCACTGTTGGGACAATTCAGGTCTCTGCTCTAACAGCTCCTGGGTGCCTTCAGGAAAGCTGCTCTTTGTCCTTCTAAGCCCAAATCAGAGATAAAGACACTTCCCTTCCCGGGGGAACAGATGAACTGGAAAGCCCTTCAAGCAGCAGCAGGTTTAAATAACTATCTAGAGCACATGGCACAGAATTTTCCCCTCAGAACCTGGTTTTACCACACTCCTCTGGTTAACACAGCCCTTGATGCTTCCAGCACAGCTGCTTTGTGAGGACAGGCCTCTGATGGCTCTTCAGAGCTCCTGGTTTTGCTTTAGATTCCCCAACATTTTGTTGCTGTGTGGTTCCAACAGCCAGGCCTGATGTGGGATCTCCCCCTTTTAAAGGGAAGCAAAGCAGCAAGCAGGGAGTTGTAACAATACAGCCCTTCTAAAAAAAGCCTTGCATTTATTGGTCTGGTGGAGAAGAGTGGGTGGAATTCCTGGGTCAGCTCCTGCCTCTGCCAAATGTTGGTGGACTGTTCTCCAGGAGGGATAAAAGGCCTTGCAATGGCTTCTGACAGAAGTCACTGTTCTCCCTCTGATCATACCAACTCTCCTACTTGTATCAGTTTCTCTCCAGCTGGTTCTTTATCCTTCCTGCCCTCTTTTCCATCAGTGACTGTGTGTGCTCAGGGCTTGCAACAAGTGGCCAGGGCCCTTTTCTTCCCTGCCCTCCTCCAGAGGCAGAGGGATAAAACCATCCTGCACAGATCAGGGCTTGCAGTCACATCAGAGGACATGGAAACTGCAGTGGGATCATTTCCCTTCTGGCTGCAGAGTCTCATCCTCACAATGGGACTTATCTGAACTGCTGCACCCACAGAGAGCTGGAGGAGCATCTTTGATGCTGCTTTTAATGCATGACCATCAAATCCCTGGATGTTAAGGGAGGTGTTTACAGAGACCATTCCTAAAATTATGGCCTTTAGACAGTCTGGAAAATGCACAGCCCAAAGGAAAGCACCAAGCTCTTAGTTTTCCTAAGCTGGGAAATGTGAAGGGAATAAACTTTATTTTCAGGCAACTGAAAACTGGAGAGATTTTTGATGAAGGAAAAGCAGACACTCAACACTGAGTGAATACCCAGGTAAGTTCTCTGTTGTAGATACTGCTGTGAAATTCTGAATGTCAGAAAAGGGCTGCAACAATGATGAGATCTTACCTGTTTGTTCTTTGCTGGTTTGAAACAGTCTGGACAGGTTGTGGCTCTAAATACAGAAATGAAAATTAGCTGCTCCCCTTACAGAAACAGAGATGAACAGCCAGACTCAGAAGCACAGCATGTAAAGGGTTTTGCACCTATCTCCAGGGTCTCACCTGCACAGCTCAGCTCAGAGCAGGGTTTAAAACTCACTTACTCCCAAACCACAAAAGGTGCAAGATGTGCTTTGCCTAATCCAGAGAGTTCATGGACAAAAGGGTGTAAATCTCATCTGCTTTGACCAACACAAACATGGCTCAGCTTTGAGATGGGGTGGAAAAGCACACAAGTTTAACTTTCAGTCCTTTCCAAGCTTTCTCAGTAAAGGTCACCATTAATGTTTAAGTTCTATGCAAGATGTACTGAGATCTTGCAATCTGTGCTTGCTCTTAGACAATGCCCACTACAAACTCCAGATTCAAACTGCCCCTTCTGGATAGGAAAATTCAATTTATTTACTTCACCAGAAAAACAACCCTGGGTGTTCAACACCATTTGTGCTTTGCCTCTTCAAAAGGAAACTCTGAGCTGTTTAACAAAAGTGAAAGCCAGGGCAGTGAAACCCTTTTCTGAGTACTGCAGAGGAAGCTGCTGTTCCTCTTAATGGATTTCTCTGAGTGCACTCGGGGAGGATTTCTGGATTTCTCTGAGTGCACTCGGGGAGGATTTCTAACCTACAACCCAGTTTTTCATTTCTTGCTGGGGCTTTTCAACATCTCTGTGACTATTTTGGACTGGAAGGCAGCAGGTCCTGCTGTCTCCATACAAGTGACTTCCCTGGCCAGTCTGCCACACAAATTCTCTCTTCCAAAATTTTGGGATCACCTTATCCTTAAACATAAATCTCCAAATATGAACTAACCAAGTGCAGAATGCCTTGGCACCTCAGAAATGACTGTAATTAAAAAAACTAAGTAAGAACAAAAGGGTGCAGGATCCCCAAACACTTCCATTTTTACAGGACTGCAGGTACCATTATTTAGAGCTGTAGTTTGGGCCTCCAAATTTCTGCCTCTTTTGGCCAGTCTTGGAGAAGCTGGAGAGGAAAGATGTTCAGCAAACACTGGTGCATCTCCAAACCTCCATTCCCTCAGCTCCCAGCCCAGGGCATTGAGCAAAACCAACAGCTGAACATTCACAGCTCTGAAACTGCCAGAGGGGCTAAAATCACAGGGCAATATATAAAGGCCACAAAAGAAATCTCTGGTCTTAAGAAATTAATTCACTGTTCAACAAAGACATCTCTGCCAAACCTCCTCCTATGCTGACACTTAAATGGCAGCAGGTGCAAGTTAACTGAATTAAGCTGAAGTTTTCCAGGAAGCATCAGCAAACAGGAAGAGTGAGCCTAATTATCTATAGCCAGTTTTTGAGAAACCTGACTAAATGGCACCTAAATTCACAGAAATATTTTGTCTCTGTGTGTACAGCACATGCCCTACTGGGCCAGGCCAAAGGGAACTTCTGTTTGTTTTGATCAAGCAGCTAAGTTGGATTAACTCACTTCAAAGCCTCCCCTCCCATCTGTGTCTCCTACAAGAGCAGGAAAACCTTTTGAGCATGACCTCAAAAGATTCCCCCATGTGGTTTGGATTTATTTTTTAAAATGATACTGGGAATGACTTGGAAAAGGCTGACACTGAGCATTCTCCTTCCAGTTCAAATCAAAATTCTGGACGATTTTGTTTATTGGCATCAAAGCCCAGAATTAACCAGAGATGATGTAACTTCAAGCTCTGCAACTTTACGTGGCCATAAGGAAGTTTAGACACAGGCCCCATTCTAGTTTATAAACACTGCAGCTGTAACAAATCCAAACCAACAATATTGCACAACATGCAGATAAAGATCTTTTTGTTATTTATATAAAACTTACAGGAAATGGCACTCCTCGTCTGTTTCTGGGTGAGCAAAGACGACGCTAACTTCAAACAAACTCTAAATTACAGACAGAAAAAGAAAGAACAAGAAGGTGGTAATGGTTTTCTTTAAACAAACAGGGAGGATTTTCTCAGGCATCGCTGTTGTAGTTTTAGGAAAACAGTAAAGAGAGAGACAAAAGAGATGATAACCCATTTATTGGGTAGCTATAAAATGTGTGCCACAACAGCATTTGCATTTCTGCAGTCCCCAAAGATGAGCTGAGAGCACTTCACAGCCAGGAGGGACCCGAGTCAGGGACAGCCCCTGCTCAAAGCCCCTCAGGGTCACTAAACCAATGCCCCAAGCCCTCTGGGAGAGCAGGAATAAAGCCAAAAGCCCTGCAGGAGTCCCCACTGTCAAAGCCTGGCAGGGGCTTCCTGTGCAGTGAGTGCAGGGCCCTGGGGCAGGGAGAGGCCGCCCGTCCTCCTGCAGTGACAGCCGGCCCAGGAACTCCGGGCCAATCTCACTCTGCCTCAATTCCCTCTCTGGCCTGGGGCAGACAACACTCATTACTGCTGTTACTCAGACACCACAGCACCTCCAGGGGCTGCTGAACAGATTGGCTGATATTCAAGTGCCTTGTAGATAGAGAGTCCTGGAAAAGCAACTTTTATGGTCCAGGGATGTCTGAACTGGGTACCTAAGAAGTTGGTTTCTTCCTGGAGCATCTCCAGGGTAACTGAGTGTTTCCCTCCCTGCTGTGAATAGAAGATTAATGCAACTTTATTTTCTGTTAATAAGGAAAAAGGAGATAGTTTTATTCCCCCCCATAAGTGCATAAATACATATAGACACACACATATAGGGGAAAAAAGATCCAGAGAAAAAGATGTTTTCTTATTTATACAAAACCTTTCCATCAGCAGGAACACCCAACTCTTCTGACAACTGGGGATGGATAATCCACTTATAAGCTTCCTTCAGCTGAACAATGTCATCCTTTTCCAAGGTAAGGCCCAGATTCCTGAATCACAAAGAAATAATAACTTGCTCAGGGGTCTGGCAAAGATAGATACATGACACAAAACATTTCAAGAGGAACTTGAGTGCCAAGTAAAACATTCCTTTTTTAATGTGCAAAAAACCATGCACTGAGGAAACTCATGCCAGGGCTGCATGATAGTTACAAAAGTCTTTCCAGAGTCCACCTGGAGCAGAGCTGAGAAAGATGCATCTCAAACCACTTGTTTGGGAACTTACAGAGCAAAAGAGATAAGAAACCTCAGTTAAGGTCAAAGCACATGAAAAATAAACCCCAAACCACACAAAACCAGCTGCCACCTTATTCTTTGTAAGCATCAGGTCTCTTGGGCAGGACTGTAAAATCAAATTCTTGCCTGCTCACTACTTATACAGACTGATGTCTACAAAGAGTTCTTGTGAGACAGCAAAAGGACAATAAATAATAAAATAATAATTAAAAAAAATAATGAAATGACAGCAACTCCCAATTCTGAATTTCCTTATGATTAGTTTTGAAGGTACAAAGTAAATTAAAATCCTGGCCAAGGACACAGGAGGTGAGTCTAATATTGCCCAGGTGTGAGCAGAAGTGCCTTTGTATGAAAACAATGTCTTGACCTCCAAAATACAGCATGAATTGCTTGGTTAACACTCTCTGCATAAAGATTTTCTCATTTCTGCTGCACTGGAGAATAGTCCAAGTAGCTCCTCCTGCCCTGGCTCTGGGGATTCTGGTGGGAGTGGGATGGGAGCTCCAGGAGACACCACTCACCTCATGTCCTGCTTCAGCCCCAGCCAAGCAGCTCGCTGAGGTCCCAGCCATGCCCAGCAAGGAGACAGCAAAGAAAGAAAAACAAGAGAAATTAAGGCTCAAAACTCCCAACAATCTGAGAGGCTCTGCAGAAGGGAAAGTGTTTTAAAAACTCAGGACAAAAAGGAAGTGTTAAGAATTTATTTGCTTCAGAGGTGGAGAGATGGAATTGGTGTTTGGTGTTATTTTTAAGACATCATTTTGCTCTTCACCTCAAATCCCATCTGGCTTTAAACCAAACAACATCAGGGTTCACTGAACAATTTAGAACTCACTATTAACATTGTATCTAGGAAAAGACTGACAGCCTAAGTCATTAGTTATCTCCCACACAGAGAAAATGCAAAAAAAGGTCTCTCAGTGAATGGTCCATGAAAACTGACTGACATATAAATGAATAAACCCCCCAATTCAGTTATCATCCATTAGAAAAAGCATGAAATAAAAGACACACTTGGGCTCATCATCACAAAGTCTTTCCCTGAGAATTGCCCCCTTATCTAAAGCACAGCACTTAGTTTGGGAGACAGGCTGAGTATGGGAAAGCTGAGGGCCAGAAATCCAGAAATCAGAGCGAGCTTTTAGTACAAACACTCCAGTTCACTGATAATGAATAAGAAGCAATTAATAAGTAGAGGAAAAACTCCCCTGAAAACTTCCTACAGTGAAGCAACAACAATAGGAGGAACCACATCATAGGTCCCCTTTACATGGTGATAGAGGAACTCAATTAAACAAAAGCTTATTATCTTGCCTTTGGTACATCCAAAAGAACGAAGGAGCCCTAAAACCAGCGCTGAGAGGGCAGAGGGACGGCAGGGAGAGGCCATGAACTTTGTTAGATACACGATACACGAGCCCAGAGGCTGCTGAACAAAACAAACCCAGTTGTGGTGCTGCAATTGTGTTTGCTCAGACTCCCTGTGATTCATTCTCCTGCAGATGCAGACGGGCTGAGTAAGGTGTGAGTAAGGCTCCTTCACTTGAAGGATATTCTCATCTCCTTTGCATAATGACCCAGATAAGATCATAAATAAAAATAGCTTCCAATTCAAATTCCTGGAACAACTCTCAGATGGAGAATTTGGCAACCACAGAATTGGGCCTAGAAATCTGCATTTGACAAATGCCAGTTTAAAAAGCTCTCCCATGCCTTGACTCCAAGCAGGGCTGGTACTCTGGTGCAGCCCATCTCATTCCTTTCCCTTGTTTTCCAAACCAGACATAACTTCTGCATGGGAGCAGCTCTGCTACAATTGCATCTCCCTTCTCTTGACTTGCAGATTGAAAGAGAATTAAAGAAATTACTTTCCCCCTTCAATTAAGGGGAAACAATAGACGAGGGCACTGCGAGCACAGGAGCCAAAAGATCCCAAATTCCAAATCCCACTGAACCACCAAGGCAGGCAAACCCCTCTGCTCTGTGCCAGCTGCACGTGAAGCAGGGGAGCAGATCCCTCCCCTTCCTAATTGCTTCATGTTTGTGGAGGGGCTGGAAAATGCCAAATGCTCATTACAGAGCTGGAGCCTGCAGGGCAATGCTGAGCAGCAAATGCATCTGTGAAATCCTGGGGCTCGGGCACCGCGCTGATCCCGAGCTGCAGGGACTGTCACAGTGGCAATCCCAGCCCCAGCACTGGCCCACTCCCTCAGAACAGAGCTTGGAGATGGGGCATTCCAGCCAGTCCTACAGGGAGCCATGGCTGCAGATGTTATTTGCATCCATGTCCTTGGAGCAAGGACCAGGACTGATGGATCACGGCCGAGACAACGCACAGAGCTCAGTCACCCTTCTGAAGGGCACCACTCACTCCACATTCCAGCAGAGCTGTCTGACATAAACTTGGGACTCCTTGTTATGATTGATTTCAATCATACCTCCTGCCTGTGGGAAGAGGCAGCAGCTTCTTTGCACCCCAGACACAAACACCATGAAAATGGCACTTTTACATCCTGCTCCTCTTTGGCTCCTCTTGTGCAGTTTGCACTTGGCAGGATGACAACTGTCAGCACTAAATGAGTTGGAGGTGATACTAAAAGGCAGTTTCTGATTCTTTTTTTGTTAAAAAGAAACTCTGTGTGTCACACCAAAGGGCAGTGGGAGAGAGGCTCTCTTTGGTTGCCCTTTTAGGGTCAGATCACACATGTTCTTGCACAGAGCAGTTCAGAGAATTAAGAGCAGAATTTAACAAACAACCTCTTTCCAACACAAAGCATTTAGAGATATTTTGATATTTGGTTTTGATATTCATTTTGATATATTATATTCCTGCTTTTCTGTAACTGTAAAACAGGGACTGTTTATACCAATTTTTAAGTGATAAACAGACAGGTGGGAAATAAACTCCTCTGATTTTTAAAGTTCTTCTTCCACCATCACCCATTTCCACCCCTGCAGCTGGAGCACAAAACCAGCTGGTTTAGCATTGGGCAAGGCTGAAGGGATGGAATGGAAGGGCCAGCAGGAACTTCCTAATGCAAACTCTCCCAGCTGAACCAAAACTGCTTCCAAAGAGAACAGATGTGGGTTTGGAGCTTCCCACTCACTCATTTCACTCCATCTATTCTTTTCTGGACCCACACCACAACTTTTATTGCCTTGGCTGTCCCAGGCACTGCAGGACTTGCTTTGCTGGAACACAAGGACAGACAGTGTGAGGACATCCCTCACCTGAACTGCAATGCAACACCACCCTCTACCGAGGCTTCCTGGCAAACACCAGGGGTTTCCAAGCCCATCAGAGCAGACCTGACCCACACCTGGGGCTCCCCAGAACACCACAGGCACACACACAGCAGCCACACACTCACCTGGGCTGCAAGAGCTTTCTAGACACATTGCATGGCCACAAAATCAAATAGGAATAAGGGCAGTTCATCCAGCCAGAAAGCACAAAGCAATTTGCTCTGCTCTTATTTTACCAGGCCCTGTGGCAGCTGCAGCAAACACAGCAATTATGCTCAATTTAAGATGGGAAGTAGAGAATCTTATGTTCAAGAAGACTTACAAGTAGAATATATGATTGCTGTTACACTGGCACTTGCCCAGGATGCAGAACTAACAGCACAAATCACCACAAGTGTAGCAGATTATTTCAGAATCAAACTGTGTGGCAGCAGAGGAGACTTCCCCACAGGTTTATCCAGAAATCCAAGACCATCCACACTTCTTTCTGCCACGCTCAGCCTCTGTCACATCTTACCACAGCAGGCATCTCTCAGAAGAGTCACATTCTGCCCCTTGGAACAGGACTTTTGCATCACTTTCTACCAGCAAGGAGGGGAATGTTGTAAAACACAGCTTAGCAAAAATTTGGGCTTTATTGATCAAGTTATATTATGCTGAGTATTCTCCCTCAATTTCAAGTTACCAGGATTATACACTCTTCAATGTTATCATTATCCACTGTAATTAAATGAGTGAAATGTAAACAATTTGATTACAATTACCATAAAAATCAGTAGTTTTAGGGTGCTATACACAATAGATTTACAAATCTAGACTTCCAACAATGCCCAAGACAGGTGATGATTAAAATGTGTATTTTCCCATAATTTAAAATGCTGACCACTTAAAAGAGTTCATCCTCAAATTCCTCCATCTGTGTCCTGCACTCCCAATTACCATTCACTTCAGGAAAGGCACCAGCTGTGCAGTTCCACCTCTGGAAGGTCCACAAAGCAGGGCTGGCATCTCTGCCAGAGGGAACAACACACTGAGGGCTTAAAGAAACTCCTTTTAGGATTTCAGGTGCAAAGGAACCCCTGGGCTCACTGCAAACCAAAGTGACTCAATCCCTTTATTAATTAAAATAACACTCACCCACAAGTAAAGGGAGAGCAGACCTCACTTCTAGCATGTTTCTGGGGGTTTTTTTAAACAATAACAATCAAAAATCAAACCACCTCCAGCCTGTACATCCCACAGTCGCTGTCTTTAATAGGTGTTGAAGTTGTTTCAGTTACTCACCTCCCTCACAGAGAGCTGGGGGGGCAGTGACACTGAGAACACAAAACTGCTGAACTGGTAATCAGCAGAATGAACTTTCTGGCACACCTGGAAGAGAAGGAGTTTATATTAAACCACAGCAATGGCCCTGAGCTGATAATCTGTATTCAACCACTATGAACTCATGTGAACACACATTCAGAGAGGTGCTGAACCACAGGAATCACTATTAGTGAAATGCAAGGGGTTCTGTCCTATTAGAAAACAGTTACTAATAAACTGCATTCTTATGGCTATAAAACAACAAAACTAACTATTTTAAGGCCAAGACCAACTGCATATTGAAATCTTAGTCCAACAAACTTCTCCACAGTGAGCAAAGACAAGAACAGCTGACTTGGAGTGTCCTCCTTCATGGCAGTGACACAATTAATTCCAGGGCAATAAAAATGTCTGTGGTCCTGGGATAAGACAGGAACAAACAGGAATCCACAGCGTGAATCCCTTCTAAAAATCATGTTTGTCACTGGAAATAAAGCAGGATTCCAAACACACATTAAAGATTTTAAAGTGGGCCAGTGAGAGCTGCTGGTGAGATGCCAACACACATGGAGAAATTATCCAAAATGTCAGTGATTCCAGGGAATGGTAGAGGAGAATTCTGAGCTCTCAAGGTGAAATCAGCATCTCAGGTAAGGAAATTCAGGTATAAAATAATCAGGTGTTGCAGTGCCCTAACAAATGCTGACAGATTTTACATTGCTACTGAAAAGAGTAACTCTGAAACAAGTCCTGGAAGTGGAGTCTGTAAAAAGATACAAATTTTGCCCATGGCAACAAAAGACACACACAATGCACTGTAACAACAGAAACCATATCCTATGCTTTCTGTTCAGTCCCATCTTTAGATACATTCAGGCTATTAAAGCAAATTCTTTGCTATTCAAACTCTGTTCAGCACCCCAAGTGCAAGTGTGAGTTTCCCGGCTGATATTTCAGTTTGTCACATGAGCAATTTCACTGCTCAGAGATGATGTTTCTGTTGTTCTGGTTATTCACAGCCTGTTGTACCACCAAAACATCTCCTTTCTCTGTGGCTCTCCAGATATTATTGCTTCCCAAAGACAAGTTCATGCTGTACTAGAAAGGAGTTAAGAGGCCAGCAGGTGATGGCTCCTCATCTTCCTGGCACATCAAAAAGTGAAGGGCTCACCATTTACACTGAGGTTTTCCTTGGAAGCAGCTGAACCTCAGGTTACCTCCTAAATTCATGTGACCACACATCTCTTAGTCCTTTTCTTTGCCAAGTGTGCTCCCTGCAGTCATCCCACTGCACCTGCACTGCTGGGTTTTAAAACACTGTGCCAAAGCCTGGGCCAAATGTGGTTCCACCGCAGGTGGAAAGCACTGCCCAGGAGCAGGATGGACCTGAATGGTGCCATCTACACTTCAGATAGTCAAAGTAGGGAGATGTTTTGGTTTGTCTTCTGGTCTCTTTCTTACAAAAGGAAGAGAAAACATCTCTTTCCAAAAGAATCCCCAAAAACCAGCACAGTGTTTGCAGTCACCACCCCTACACTGCAGGCCCCAACACACACAACCCCAAAAAACAGGGATTTACCTTTTTAACAAAGTCAGCCTGGCAGAACTCCTGGAGAATTCCCAGACACACATTGCAAACCCCCCCAGCAGAGCTCTCCACTGCAGCATTCCCATCTTTCCCTGGAGGAACCTCGGGGAGGGCTCCGTTGTGGTTCAGACCATCAGCACCTTCTTCCATGTGCCTCATTCTCTTACAAGGTGGGTCAGCTCCATCCAGGCCAACTGTGTCTTCTTTTCCTTCATCCTTTTTCACAAAGTCTTGTAAATCCTTCAGCAAATCCTGACACAAACAGAGGAATTGTTGTTAGGTTTGCCTCTTTAACAAACACAATTCCATAAGGCAGCACCAACCATTGCAGCTGAGCCTCAGGGTGTGTAATTAACACCTTGGAATTTATACCCAAAGACATCCTGAGGACACAATTAAACAGCTCCAAGCTGCATTTCTCTCAAAACAGACACTTCCAGAGAAACTGTTGCTGAACAGACTTGTTTGCCAGCCCAGAGTGAGAACATTTTCCAGACCTGACTTGCAGCAACACACTTCTCATTGCCCCATTGCTTTTCAATGAAAATAGACATTTGGTGCCTTCTTGCAATTTAGATTAGGTGAGAATTTAATTTCTCCAGCTCCATTAGCCCAGGAGGAGACTTGGCTGGTATAAAAAGAAAGTGAGAGCAGATACAGGTTGAGGGGGAAATTAAATACACAGAGGAAGAACTTTGTGTAAGGAAAGAAAGCCTCAAAAATTAGGAGGAGGTGCTGGAGAAGAGGGAGAAGAACTTGCATGTCCCTAAATTTGTGGAAGGATGAGAGACAAAGACACAGTTCAGAAAGGATTTACTAAAGGATTTCAGTAGGAAAGACAGCAGTTGCAGCTCAGAGGAAAATTAGGTAGAGATGCAAAAGAATAAAAAATGGCACACAGGACAAACACTGCTCAAGTAATTAAAAGAAAATGCAAAAGGACAGGGAGTAAAAACCTTAAGAATGTGTTCTGGAGAGTCTTGAACAAAGGTGAAACAACCAAGACAGACACCAGCAGACACAAGGGATTAGAGCAAGCACATGGGGATGTTTATTTGATGTTTATTTGGCCCCTACACCGTGGGACAGGCCTCAAAGAACCAATACAGGGGATGTGCAAAGAGCCAAACCCAAGCTGAGGAGTTTCCAGCACAAGAACAAAGGCAAGGAAGGCTGTGCACAGGCAGGAAAAAAACAAAGAGCACTGAATTTCAGCACTAAGGTCAGCTAAAAAGGATGTTTAGCAACAGCTGCATCCCCTACCAGTTCCACTGAAGGAAGAATGAAGTTTAAAGCAGAAGAGTCTGGAGCAGAGATGGTTCCTCCTCATCAGCTGCACTGCCCACAGCCCCTTTGCTGCTTGTCACAGAATCATAGAATGGATTGGGTTGGAAAAGACCTCCGAGATCATCAAGTCCAACCCTTGGTCCAACTCCAGTCCCTTTACCAGATCATGGCACTCAGTGCCACGGCCAATCTCAGTTTAAAAACCTCCAGGGATGGGGAATCCACCCCCTCTCTGGACAGCCCATTCCAATGCCTGAGCACTCTCTCTGCAAAGAAGTTTTTCTGCTCTCCAACTTCAATATCCCCTGGCAGAGCTTGAGCCCCCCGTGCCCCCTTGTCCTATTGCTGAGTGCCTGGGAGAAGAGACCAACCCCCACCTCGCCAGAACTTCATGTTAAGGGAAAGAGAACAGAGGGGACAGTCACAGCTGCTCTGCCTCTGAAGTGACAGCAGCTCTGCAGCAGCTCTGGTGCCCTGTTCTCTGGTGTTTCCAGGCAACTCTCATAGCCAGACTTAACGTTTAACCCACAACAAGTGTTACATTCCATGATTCCTGCAACTCCTCCCAACTGTCCCGAGGAGCAGCAGCCACTTCTCAGAGCTCCTTGTGCAAAGCAGTTTCCCCTCAGGCAAAGGGCCCAAGAGCACAACCCCCCTCTCTCCTCCGTGTGCTCCCAGCAGGAATACAAAGGGCAAACCTTGTCTGGATGCCTGTAAAGCATCTGGGATCCCACACAGCAGAACCTCAGCACACACCGTGGGCAGGTGCCAGCGCTGAGCAAGAGCTGCACAACCGGCCTGTCCTTTTCTGCCAGGGCAAACATGCTGGGGAACTCTAGAACTGAACAAAGAAAAGGGAAAACAAAGCTCAGAATACATTCAGAAATTCAGCAATAAAAGGACACACTTAACTGCACTATATTTAAAATACCTGGATTTTTTGTGCTCTGGAGAAAGTTCAGGATACATTTTTGTTTTAAATCACAGGCACAAGAGAAGTGGAAGACCAACACAAAAGGATCAGTGACTGGTGGAAGAGCTTCTGTACTTCCCAGGTTTTTCCTTGAAAATCCTGAACTCAGGAGTTTTGACAAGGGAATGCTGAGCTTTTGCCCAGTTTCACCTTAGATAAAGTGCATTACATGACATGTTAATCTTACTAAATAAAAGGGTGGAGTTACAACACATTAAACCCAATTTAAAATGCAAATTCCTCCTAAAATTGCAGAGACTAAAGAATCAGTGTGTTAAAATCACAAGGGGGAAAAAAGAGCCTCAAAAAACATATGCCAGCCCCTTTTGTCACAAAAGCCCTAAATCCCTGCAATATTTTAAGATTTCTTATTTCCCATCTCAACACAAGACTGACTTTTTATGAGAAATCTCTTAATGCTTTTCCTCCCTCACTACAATATTGTGGCTAATTTGGTTTCCTGTCATTCTCTCTGCCCAGAACTTCAGAACTGACTGATTTCTTTGGCCAAAATGTAACAAGGGATAGAACTGTCTTTTTTTTTTTTTTTGAAAAGCAAGGAAAAAGAGATTCCCAGCGAGGTGCTCACTGGAAATGCAGGAAACTTTAGGAGGCACATGGGAATAACCACAAATGTTCAGAGCAAAGGTTCAATGAGTCTGTTGTCAGCCAAAGCAGGAACAAAGAGGTGCCACAGGAAAACACGTGTGTGCAGGGCACATTCCTCTGCCTCCAGTTCTTTCGGGGTTTGGGGCATCCCTTTGACCTGGTGTGTTTGTTTGCCAGCTGGGAAACCTTCACAGGTCCTTCCTCCAGTGTCTCTTGGAAATTTAATATCCAGTCCTGCTTGGAGGTACCTTGCACAGAAAGATTACAGCCATGGAACCAACTCCACAGCATGGGAGGAGTTATGAATGGATGGATGGAGCTCAGCACCCCCGACAGCTCGGGATCGATGGAGCTCAGGATTCCCGACACTGCAGGCCTGAGGGGGGACCCCATCACCCCCCACACTGAGGGGCCGCGAGCGGGCTGAGACAGGAGGATGAGGCGAACGGGGCCCGCTCAGCACAGGGCCGCCCGCTCGCAGGCCGGAGGCGCCGTTCCTGCCCCATTCCCATCCCATTCCCATTCCATTCCCGTTCCATTCCCATTCTCATTCCCGGTCCCGCTCCCCTCACTCACCCTTCACTCCGCGGCCCGGCACAGGCTCGCTCAGCCGCGCTGCAGAGCGCATCGCTCGGCCGGCGCGCCGGAGCGCCCAGCCCGCAGGGCGGCTGGCCGAATAGCTCGGCGCTCTCGCGTGCCGCCTGGCAGTGGGCGGGCCCCACCGAGCGGAGCCGAAGCTGAGCGGAGCGGAGCCGAGCGAAGCCGAGCGGAGCCGAAGCTGAGCCGAAGAAGTGACGTGCTGAGCCGAGCGATGCCGAAGCTGAGCCGAGCGATGCCGAAGCTGAGCCGAGCGGAGCCGAGCAGGCCCGAAAAGGAGCCGAGCGGAGCCGAAGTGGAGCCCAGCGGGCGCGATGGCGGCGACGCCGCCTCCCAAGCCCTGGGAGTCCCGGCGCCTGGTGGGCACCTCGCCCGCCTTCCAGTGAGTGTGGGCGTCCCTCCCCGGGTGTCCCCGCCGCGGCGGACACGAGTGTTCGCCCTCTCGGGGCGGCCCGGCCCGCTTGCATAGGGCGGGCTCAAAGGTCGGGCTCGGGCTGGGGCCGAGCGCGGCCCGGGGGGTCCCGCTCCGTGAGGGGATTCCAGAGGGTCCCGTTCCGTGAGGGGGCTCCGGGGGTCCTGCTCCATGAGGGGGGGTCCCGCTCCATGAAGGGGGTCCCTCTCCATAAGAGGGGTCCCGCTCCGTGAGGGGGTCCCGTTCCGTGAGGGGGCTCCGGGGGTCCCGCTCCATGAAGGGGCTCAGTGTTGCCCTGTGGGGAAGGCGAAGCTGTGGGTGTGGGCAGGAGTGTGCAGAGCGCGGGGTCCGTTGCCGGGGTCCGTTCCCGGGGTTGCTGTGGCTGTGGAAGCCCCGGGAGCCGAGTGTCCCTCCGGGGCTTGGGAAAGATCCGTGTGTGTGACAGTCTGTGGGAGCTCTCCCAGAAAATCCAGCCTGCTCGTTGAGATAGATGGGCAGAAAGTGTCTGTGAGCGCCTTTTCTATCAGCAGGCGAGGAAAGCTCGCTTGGTGGCTGAAGATCCGGCTTGTTTTTCTTTTGCAATTACAGCTGAAAGTGGGCAAAAGGTTGGCCCGACACTAAACATTGCACAGACACTTCGCTGCGTTCTCCGTTTGCTGAGCGAGCACGTTCACGTTAATTTACCTTGCCGGGTTTATTTACCCCGTTTTAAATGCTTCAAGCACCTTTAAAATGAGGTGTCCGAGCTGACAATTGAGAGTGACTTACCAAGTTACAGGAGCTCTGTTTGCTGTGATAATGACTTATTTTTGCCTCTGTTTTTAACTACGAAGAGGGTTATAACCTGTGATGGAAAAAGCAAGCAGTGTAAAGATATAAATGTTGTTCTTTGCTGTGGAAACCTTTAAGTTTTGCTGAGAGGAGGCTGTTCCCTGCCCTATACAGAAATAGCAGCACCAGCTCCATAGCAGTTCCAACTTGGCATTTTTTTCTTCTGCCCTTTTTTTTCCTGTGAATTTAGTGGACTACAGAAGTGGGAAGTCATGGGATGAGGCAGCAAACATGGGAAGTAACCAGAATGTTTGACTTTTAGGGTGATAATCTGTGATTATTTTTTTAATGAGAGGCAGAAATTGGACAAAAAGCTGCTTGAGAGAATCCAAATGCCAGTCAAGTGCTTGCAGAGGCTTATTACAATTAAATGACTTGAACTTATGGGCACCCAAAGGAAAAAAAATTATTAAATTAAAAACAAGTGGTGGACTCACAATACCTCTTTCTGCTAACAGGAATAAATTCATATCGATTATCAGTACTAGATTCAATCCCTTGATAATCTTCACAAAGGTAATAAGGCAGTTTTGGGTAGAGGAGAAAATTGGGGACCCAAAGCCTTTGCACATGTTGTTGCATAATTAGCTGGATTCTCAATTAGGTAACACCACCCTTTAAGGGTGGATTCCAAGCAACTCTAAGGCTCCTTCCTGCTGTATCATTGGCTCCTTGTAGTGTTGGAAATAAAGTTTTGAGTTGGAGAAGTTCATGAATATTCTTGGTGGGGCCCATGAGAGGCTTTCGTGTGCAGAAGAATGACCTGGGTGTAACAACAGGAGGTCTGGTGGCTTTAAAATGTGCATTTCAGGCTTTCTTTGTCAATACAATAAAGACACAAAAGTTTTTCGGTGTGTTCATTCCAGTTCCATGTTTACACTGAATGTTTCATTTTGTTTGTTTCCCCTGAAAGACCTGAATTCCAGACCAGATCTTTTACTTCCAGCAAACATTGTACAACACACTGTTTGGCTCCCATGTTTCCTGCTGAAACCCACTGTGGTATTTATGGAGTTGTCTACGGGCCCTGGGGAAATGAAGATCCAAACTTTGGGTCCTGATTCTGCCTGTCTGAATTTGTTTAGGTCTGCTGACCTGGCTGACAACCTGCTGACCAGACCTGCACAGCCCACCGTGGCACGAATCCCTCCCCCCATCTTGCCAAGACCATCCCAGCAAACGGGAAGCAGCAGCCTGAGCACTTTCAGGCCAGCTTATAGCAGTTCTTTTACTCCAGGCTATGGTTCATATGGAACCTCTTTTTACGGGAGCTACAGCCCTTACAGCTACGGGTACGGCGGCCTGGGGTATAACCGGTTCTGTGCCGAGGCCATTCCCCCCAGCAGGTTCGTGCAGCAGGCTGAGGAGAGCAGCAGGGGCGCCTTCCAGTCCATCGAGAGCATCGTGCACGCCTTCGCCTCGGTCAGCATGATGATGGACGCCACCTTCTCCGCTGTCTACAACAGCTTCAGAGCCGTGCTGGACGTGGCCAACCACTTCTCCCGCCTCAAAATCCACTTCACGAAGGTGTTCTCGGCGTTTGCCCTGGTGAGAACTATCAGGTACCTGTACCAGCGCCTGCAGCGGCTGCTGGGGCTGCGCAGCAGCTCCGAGAATGAGGATTTGTGGGCTGAAAGTGAGGGCAAAGTGGCTCGTGCTGGCCTTGAAGACAAGGTGGGAAACTCTGCCAAGTCCTGGCCCATCTTCCTGTTCTTTGCTGTTATCCTGGGAGGTCCCTACCTGATTTGGAAGCTGCTTTCTACATACAGTGATGAAGAAACAGGTAAAGATGATGAAGTGCAGCATTATTGTTCCTTTCACTGTTGTCTGTACAGTGATTAATCCCACACTGCAGTAATAGTAATTAATAGATACTGGGGCACAATACTGAATTATGCAAATGACAGCCTGTTTAAGTAGCCTGTTGTTGAGTTAGGATTGTGTTGAAGCTTTGTGTGATTTCAGTCTCATGGTTCCTCTCTATTTCTGGTTCCTTTCTATTAGATGTGGCAGTGTATTGGTTGGATTAACTCAACAAGTCATGCTTTGCTTGTTACTTGTGTCAGTTCTCCACTGGAAAAGTTTTAACAAGGAAGTTGAAGTGCTTTTTTTCCTTTTCCTTTTAAAAAACCACACCAAACTCAGTAATTCAGTGCAGATAAACTTTTAATGTCTGTTTGCAAACAGTGTCCAGTAACTGGGCAAGTGGAGAAGACGACCATGTAGTTGGAAGAGCAGAATATGATTTCAATGCTCTCTCAGAAGAAGAAATTTCTTTCCGTGCTGGTGACATGCTAAAATTAGCACCCAAAGGTAAACTTTCAATTGTGTGTTTATTTTCTATTCACATGTGAAGAAAGTTACAGTGTTACAGTCTGAAAATTAAAAGTAGAAAACCAAACCCACCTTATTTGACTGAAGTCCTGCCCTGCACTGATTGTTTTTCTCCCCACCAAGTTATTACTTGCATTGGAATTAAACTTACTGAGCAGCTTGTTCATGTTGTTGAATAGTTTTGTAACTTGATGTGTTTGCATTTTCTCCTTCAGAACAACAACCCAAAATCCGTGGTTGGCTCTTGGCCAGTTATGATGGCCAAACAACAGGACTTGTGCCAGCAAATTACATCAAAATCCTGGGCAAGAGGAGAGGTAGGAGAGCAGCAGACCTGGAAAGGATTCCAAAGCAAAGGCCAGCCTTTCCCAGCACATCTGGCAGAGGAGCCACTGCAGCTGTGACTTTAGAGGAGCAGGAAGCTGCTTTTGAAACTGTTTTTGCTGGAAGTAGTAAAGTCCCCGTTGCATTGGACTCCACTGTGGGTAGTGGAGAGAAGCAGGAACTCTAATGCACTTTGATCAACAAAGCAACTGAACTGTGCTTGATTGATGCAGCTTAGGGGGTTGTTGAAAATCTGGTTTGTAGTGGAACACTGATGTGTCTGTACCAGTTCTTGCTGCTACTGACTGGTGAAGGGGTGGAGAAATGATTGCTCAAATTTGTAGTATTTATTTTGGACTCACCTAAGGCTGTTCATTAGTGATTCTGTCCAACCACCTGGCAGCAGCTCTCCAGATAAGGAGAATTGAGGCACTTAAAGCAAAGCAAACAAAGGAAAAAAGTAGAGACTGCCCTATTCTTGTTAAGAAGACAAACCATTGATGAAATGGGGGATTAGTCTCCATTAGAGTATTGGCTTGACAAGAGGCCTGTTCAATAGACGTGCAAAGGGAAGATTGATTTCTGTAAGGTGTCTTCCAAAACTGCAGGCTGAGGACCCTAAAAGAGTAATGGCCCATGTTTCCCTCTGAAAGGAGGGAGAACTGCAGGAGATTTAGGCAACAAAATTGAATGGGTACAGGTTTTAAATTGCTTTTCATTAGTAGCAGGGCTCTGTCATAAAGACTTCAGCTCAGAGAGAAAAGGGACTTGTGAGGGAGAGAGGAGAAATAGAGTTTACAGAGGGAGAGGACATTGAGAGGACATTGGAATCAAAGGTATTCACAGGCACTTACTAGTTGTTACTCCCTTCTGTGGTAAATAACTTTGCCTCACTCTTGGCCGGTTTGTGTTGTAGCCTCTCAGCTGCCCATCCACACTCTGCCTTCTGCATCTCAGCTGGTTTCTGTTCCTTATTGGTTTGATCTGAATGTCAAAACACCTGGCCTGCCTTTTAGTGCAGTAGCAAAGCATCGATTTGGGGGAAGTCAAAAGTAATTGGAGCAGCACAGAAAAAGTAACATTTCTTGCTTAATTGTCTCATGAATGTCTTGGAGTTGGACAAACTCTGCTGCCTTTCAGGTGGTTAATTTTGCATCTGCCCATAACATTTGAGGGCTCCAGTTTATCAAAAGCCATAAAAATATTAAGACTCTTCAGAGTATTTAGTATTTTCTTCATATTGATGTTTGAGAATTCTGTCCTGAAATACCCTTTTGCTTTTTTGTTAAATGAAGCAAAGAGAATCAAACCCTTTTTCCTTGTATGTATAACATGTTGAACTTCTGAAGGTCACATCAATGGATTAAATAAGTTGTCTTAATCATTAAAATAGCTTTTTTTGTTTTAAAGGTTCTCCAGAGTATAAGTAGGGCACATGCCTTTGCTTAATGGATCGTGTAGTTGCAGTTTGGCCCTTCCTACAGAGGCCTTCAACACCCATCATGTGTTAACAAAGCTTTCAGTATTTATATTTTAGTTGCATTTACTGGCTTTGAGTTTTCATCAGGCTGTTCAGCACAGCAGAACTCTGAAATGAGCACAGTTTTGTTGAGGTAGAGTGGCTGAAAAGACAGATATCATCTTGGAATCTTGAATTTTTAAAGTCATCTCTGAATGCCTGTTGTTGATAACCAGCAAGAAGTGAAGTGGTTGTGCTCAGGTATTGGGAGATGGTGATTAGAATAATTTATACTAAATTGTTAGATTTTCAAGTGCAGATATAAAGGAAAGAGTAGTTAAAGGGTGAGAAACTTGAGACTTGGTTCAATAGGTTTAAACCAGAACATGTTCCTGAGATGCTTCCCTGTGTACCAGGGCGTAGAAGAAAATCATCTGTATTTGGAAATTTAAACTGTGTTGGAATGAAAACACCCAAAAATTGTGAAATATAAAATGGAGAGGAGAAGAAAAAGGGGGGAGGGGGTGTAAAGTGTCCAGTTCTGTTTGCAGTGTGTGTTCCTGGAGGGAATTCATTTACTGTCATGAGATGTAGTCGATGGGCTGTCAGCCCCCCTTGTGTCAGTGAGAGATGTCAGTCAGAGGAACAGTCTTTAAATAAAGGAATAAATAAACCCCAACTTTTTTTTTTGTATAGTATCCATTTAAGGAGATAGTTTGTTTTCTGTTTTTCTGTTTTCTGGCTCAGAACAAGTTGAGAAGACAGTGCCATGATACTTGTTGGAATGTTTAAATCTTACTGATTTTTTGAAAGATGAGTTTAATTTGACTTTCAAGTAATGCTGTTTTGAAAACAATTCTTTGAGCAGGAAGATGGGTTATTCAGAATTTACTTGACTTCTCCTTACGGTAGTTTGTCTCAGCCTCCCAGTCACTGACTGCCATCATTGGAACTGTTAAACCTCAACAGGAATTCTAATCCTTTCAATCTTGCAATTACTTCAGTTGGAAAAGAAGGCTCTGAGGAAATTAAGTTAGTTATTTAACTCCCAATTAATTGTACTGATTGCAGAAGGGTATTAAAGTTCATTGAAGTAAAATATATGCTGTGCTTTAAGTTTTTTTTTTTCTTTTTTGGGGTAAAAACTGAGAGTCCTACAATTCACTGTCTGTTTTTGTCCATGTGTCAGGCTACAGAAACAAAGAGCTAAATGAACACTGGGTGGAAAAGGAAGGCTGGTGGACAGGCTGCTCAACACTTACCCAAGTTTAGGAAGGGGAGAAGACTAAAAGGAGCAGGTGTGGCTGCAGCAGGAGAGTGTGGAAGAGGAGATCAGAAAAGACAGGTTGAATTATTGCTCAATTTCTGCATTAGGCAATCAGCTCTTATGTCGAGGTCTGTACATGCTGAGGGAGCTTTATGTTACTCTTTGGAACTGCTCATGTTCTTGTAGCAGCCCTAGTTTTTAACAGACCTTTGAACATTTGTTTATATAAGGTTTGAGTTTGTTCCTATTTTAATCTTACTGATATCAAGCACTTTGTGTTTGAATACCATGAGCTACAGATGCCAGTTCTGATGGTTCTCAGGGTGCAAGAACAATCAACATGCACAGGCTCAAAGCTTTGTTCAGGTTTCTGAGTTATTAAAATACTCTGGCTAGGAAAACTTAATTCCCACTTTTGCACAGATCCAAACCCTCTTCTTTGTGTGGAACTGGACTGGATCTGGAATATCAATGTGGTTCTGACTTACTTTGTTGTCTTGGTGAAATTTGCTACTGAGGTCCATACAAAGCAAAACCAGTTTCTTACAAATCTGATCTGTTTGCAGTGAAAATTTCCCTGGGATCTGTGGCCACACTGAACACAGCCTTTAAACAGCCGGATAATCTCTCCTTGGAGCAAAGGTACTGGTATAACTGGTTTAACTGGAGAGGTGTGATACCAGTGCAGGGCACCCCTGGATCTTTATCTGCTTTGAGCTCCTGAAATTCCCTAAATTTCACAATAGTCCCAAACTCTGAGACTTGAGCAAATGACACAGGTTATTTATGCTGGCAGAGGGCATCTGGGGAGATTTTTTGCTTTAGAAATGGAAAATGCAAACAGATAGTTCCAGTACCTTTGAATTATGATAACTGATCAAGCACAGTCTCTAGAATAGCAAATTAGTAAAATTTAAGATGTAGGGGGGTTTTATTCTCAAAAACTGGTATTGGTAGTTTGTTCATTAAGAAAATAAAACAGGAGGGACTGAACTTCTGCCTGAGAGCACAGGTAAGTTAAAAAACCATGTTCCAGTTCTCTGACATAGCATCAGGTTTCTGTTCATCATGAAATAACTGAATACCATCATAATCCAGTAATATTCCAGTTTATTCTGTGGATTGCTGTGGGATGGTGTGAAATGAGTGTTTTCTGCTTGCACTGAAACCCAAGGGAAGCCTTAGAGAGCTGGGATTTCATACACTTCTCTTAGTTGGTACAATCTTTTTTTTCCCTGAACTTTTCTCTGGTGTTTTTGCATCCCCTGCCCTCATTGTATTACTCCAGAGTTTAGGGGTGGGGTTTTGGGAAGAAAACAGTCAATATTGGTGTTTCTTGCCAAAATACCCACAAGGAACAGAAGGTACATGGCAAGACTGGGGAGGACTGTTATGTAGGAAAAGGGGATCTGTGCTGGTCCTGGGCAGGCACAGGTGGCTTCCCAAGGGAATATTTGATGCAGTGGTAGACATGGTAGGGAACAGCCCAACAGTGGGTGGCATGACAGGACTGGGACTGTGACCCTTTGCAGAGTAACTCTGGTCAAACTCTCCTGGTGCTTGGGCTGTTCTGTGTGATCAGCTCAGAGTTCAGCGTTGCTGCTTTTATCAAATATTGAGATCAGAAAACTGGGAAAAGCCAAAATTGAGGCTGCTTTGTTCAGCCTCTGCGTGGGCACAGTGCAGAGTGATTAGCACGTTCCTGCTTAATTAACGTGCTGTGCTAATGGCATGAGACTGCTTCTCTTGTGTCTGATGTGTTGCTTTGACAGGCTTAGATAAGAACCTGGTGTTTCCTTCACCGCAGTTATGGCATGTTGGAATTGTGGGTTTCACTGCAAAAGTGACGTCAGAGCATTCCCTGTGGGGAACTGCTCTGCAAGCCTGGGCTGGGCAGGATGTGGGTGCGGGCAGCGGAGGGGAATGGGCGGTGTGACGTCATTTGTGGGCTTCACCAGTTCCGCAACGAGTCGGGACTGAATGCGGGGTCGCGTCACAAGCCCCGTGACGTCGCCGTGACATCACGTGAGGGGGCGGGGCGTTGCCGCGGCGACCGGACGCCGCGCACGCGGCCGCCAGGGGGCGCTGCCGCTGCCGCTGCACTGCGGCAAGGCGGGGCCGGCGCGCGCCCCGGGCGGGAGCGCCCCACGCCGCCCCATTGGCTCCGCCCGCCGTCGGGGGGAGTGGCCTAGGCGAGCGCCCGGCGCCGATTGGCTGGAGCCGCCGCCCTCTCCTCCCCTCACGGTGCTGCCGCCCCTCCCTCCCCGTGAGGGCGGCGCCGGCGGGTGAGGGCGCGGCGGGCGCGGAGAGGAACGGGAGCCGGAGCCGGAGCCGGAGGGTGTCTGCGGGTGCCGCTTGTTCCCCGGCGGTGCCGCCGCCCCCCACTGCCTGAGGAGGAGCCGCGTCCCGTCCCGCCGACCCCACGCCTGGGAGCCGCCAGGTAAAGCCGGGAGCGCGCCCGCGGCGGGCAGTCGGCTGTCCCCGCTCTGAGGGCACCGCACGGGGAGCCTGCAGCGCTTTTAAGGTCTCGACCCTGGGAGCGGCTTTTATTTCTTTATTTGTTTACTTAAATTTAAATAGCTTATAATTTTTAATTTCGGCTCGTACGTGGGCAAGCCGCGAAGTTGCTGTTGTTCCTCATTCTGCACCATCACTTCGCTGCGGTTCAGGGCTGTGGATGGAGCCTCGTGCCCGTCCCACCATCTTCACCTTCCCCCGGATTATGCACGTGCAAGGAGGAGTAATTCTTCATTTTTATATTAATTATCTGCTTTGGATAGTAATAATTTTTAAAAAGTCAGGCTTTAAAGGGACGGTACGTTTCCGTAATGCAAACCAACTTCCTGCATAATGGATTAACTCTTAGGAATCCTTTGCACCACTTCATTTAGAATTCTGAGTATTAATAGAAATTCCCGTTCTCGTGTATCTTTTTGTATTGTGTTTCTCAAATGAGTTGGTCAGAGTTAAATAATTCTGAACCTTTTTTCACTCCCATTTCCATAGCTGAGGAAAGGGTTAATTTGGGCTTTCCTTGCAGTAATAGAACGGAGAGGCTCTCTAGAAGTTGCCTTCTCTCTTACAATATGATTTATTACAGGCTTTTTGCTGCTTCTCTTACAGTTCCTGCATGTCTTTAACTGTATTTCCGACAGGATTTCCTAAAGGACAAAAAGGCAAAAGTTATACGTCAAGTATAAAGCTGCCAAGAGGAGTCCTGTGCCCTTTCCAGAATACAAATAAAAATAGTTACCTTCTGTACGCTTGTAACTAAGTCTGTTCTTTTGTTTGTCTTTGCAATAATAGGCATGTACAAAACTGTGTTTTAATGTGCAGAAAAGCAAGTAAAAAAATACATGAGAGCCCAAGACTTGATTCTCTGTGAAGGTGTCACCACGTTTTAGGGCACCTGTCATCCCTTCACGCCTGGGTTGCTCTCAGGGCTGATTGCAGTAAACTTCTTACCACTGAAGCACTCAAAAATTTCCCCTGTAAATTATAGATTCATAACTGCTGCAAAACAACTGCTTTTCCTTTCTTTCTCTGCTTGCCCAGTGTAATCATCCCATAGAACTCGTCCTCAAAATGCTGATTTGTGGCATGTTGACAGTGCTGGTAATTTTACGTGCATTAAGCCCATTTCATGGTGCGAGATGAAGGGATTATAACACTCCATCACTGACTTATCTCCTCCAAACATATTTTTAAACCAGCTGCTCCAGAAGGATGAAGTAGCACAAGAAATCAGCCTTGGATTTTATAACCACTGAGGTTTGCCAGTGGTGCTGACCTGTTCCGGCCCGGTCATTTCTTCTCCCACAAGCAGAAATGGGGGATGTTCAGTGGCCTAACTGTAATTGGTACTGACGGGTGTCTGCACAGTGACAGGGAGGAGTCCCCACCACAGAATGGCCACGGTGACAGGGAGGAGTCCCCACCACAGAATGGCCACGGTGACGGGGAGAAGTCCCCACCACAGAATGGCCACGGTGACGGGGAGAAGCCCCCACCACAGAATGGCCACGGTGACGGGGAGAAGCCCCCACCACAGAATGGCCACGGTGACACTGCTTGGAAGTACTCAGGGTGAGGGATCAGGACACAGTGACTGCAGGGAATGATCTGCCTTCATCTCACAGTACCATCTATCTTGAGTGGGAAGTTTGGGCTTGTGTCGCCTCTGAAGGAGTTTTGTCCTTTAAGATTGGTTATCTGTCATGTTTTGCAGCAGATCTCACTTAGACTGAATTGTTAAAATGGTGTGAAATCTTCTGTTGGACTTGTTTTCTGTTTCATGTCTTTTTTTTTCCTGTAGGAAACCTAAGAATTCTCTTGGTGGGTTTGGGGTTTTTTCTTTCTGATTTAATTCAGCTGTTCTTTTTAGAGGATGGAAGTTTAGAGTTACCTGCTATTGTGATTTCTGTTTCTACCAACAAAACAAACAAACAAAAAAGTGCTGGAAGAGCTCCTAGAGGCAGAAACAAAATCCAGGGCTATTTTGCCTGTTTTAAGCATCTTTTCTTTTAGAAAGTGGGTGACACAAAAGAAACATTTATGTGTAGTATACTTTTAGTATCAAGTGATCACTTAAATCCACTACTGTTTAGGTGTATGGTCTCTGAAATTCTCTGTAATCCTTGCTTTGTAATTTATGTGTGGCTTTTGACTTCTGTTATTTGTTGTGATCTGTTTAAGGTACTTCAGAAAAGTTGCTTTCCAAGTATGAATCCTTACTAAGCTCTCAGGCTGTTACTTGAATATGAAACTCTTGATTAATGCCTGCAGTTTTCTCCCAGCACATGCTAAAACACCACTTTGTTACTGTTCTTTGCCATACATAAAATCCATTTGGAAAAAGAAACCAAGCCTAAATACCCTATTTTCAAAACAGGAGAGCTGATATTTTTAAGATGTTTAATAGTGTCCACATATGCTTTTTCTGGTGTTCAGCTTGAAGCTGAAGGAGTAAAGGTTTTTGGAACTGATAATCCCAGCTAATCAGGGGTTGAGGAGGTCTTAGGACAGCTCCAAAGTCAGGTGTTCAGGAGGAGAGGGGAATGACATCCCAGTGTTGTGTTTCCTGGCTCCAGAGCATTAGTGATGGCCCCAGCTGGGTGTCCTGGGCTGGCTCCCACCTGAGTACAGTCAGGTGTGCTACAGAAGTGGGCAGAGCAGGAGCAGAGCAAAGCTGAGGGTAGAAAGTCTGAGCGAAGAGGTGACTGTGCTTGAATGTGAGTAAATTTGAACTATCCCTCTGTGCCTGAGGCTGTTTATTCTGAGATTTTAGGAAGCCTTTCTGTTGGATTTGAGGGCTCTGTGGTGTGAATCCCTCCGGGAAACAGAAAACTCAGAGGAAAGGCAGGTAATTCCTGCTGCTGTTGGGTTGGGTTTGGGGTGTTTTGCACGTTTGGTTCTCCCTCAGGGTTTTGAGAACACATGAATTTTGTCAACTCAAGCCTCACTGCTTGCCTGTAATGCCACAGTAAACACTTCCCACAGGGATTTATGCAGGTACCAGAGATGGAGCTTTAGCAAACCACGCAGTGAGACTGGCTAATAACTCTTTCTCTTCTAGGCTTGAGTAGCCAAAGATGAGTCGTGGATTTTCAGAAAACAATAACTTCCCCTATGACAACAACCAGATGGTTTTGGATATGATCCTGTGTTCACTGATGGGCGTTCCTCAGCCCATCAACTGGGACAGTGTGGCCAGGCTGGTTCCAGGATGCACATCCAAAGAGGTGAGTTCACTCATCAGAGAATTTGTGTTCTTCAAGAAATGGTTTATGGAGAAGAAAACATTTTGGGGTGAGGGAGGGAACTGGAAGTTAAGGGATTTTTTTTTTCTAAGATAATTTATGCCTAGAGAATTGAAAATGTTAAATGAGCAGTAGATTGAAAAAGATTTTTTTTTGTTTCTACAAGAACCTGAACATTGACATTAAGAAATGCATTCTGCATCTTCCTTCATTAGAAGTGATACAGAAAAAGAATAAAAAATTAAATTAAAGAGTGGAATAAAGAAAAGTAGCTGTGCTAACATATTTCAAATTACAGAGCCATGACTTTGATGAAAGAATGCCAGTACCCACAAACCTCCTGCAGGTACTACCAAACCTAATAACTGTCTATGCTGTTTGTTACAATTCTAAGGAAGGAGGAGTTCCTGACCTCTGTTAGGTACTTAACAGTTCAGTTGCCTCTTTCTGATCCTGGAAGATGTGGATTTTTCTTTCTTTGGTTGGAATAGAGCTGGAAGAACCTTGTACACTTCTCTTTCTGGATTGCTGAATTTCCTGGTGAAACACTTACTGGTTTTTGATAATAACTTTGACTTTTTCATTGCTGAGAGGTTGTAAGCTGTGAGAGCAAAATGTCTTTTGCCCTTGTGATTCAGCAAAGCTGAAAGAAAACAAGCCAGTGGTCTTGACTTTCTTGCAAACATAATCAAATGTGTCAGCTCACATTTATAGCATTGCTGTAACCTTGGATTGGGAACAGAAAAATGAAGGACTGGGAGTAGAAGCTCCTGTGGAATGTTGCTGCCCTTCAAGGGCTTGGCAAAGTGCTTGGGGATGTCCCTACTGCTCATCTTTGAATATGCAGACAGTACCATGCACATTGAGCAAATGAAATAACTGTAGCAGTGAGCTCTCTCCTCATGTTAATTAATGATTGATTAGTACATGCCTGATTGCTCTGCTTTAAGAGAACTCACATACATGGGGTCCCTGTTTAAGGCAGTTACATCAAAGCATGGGTATCCACGGAATCCCCTGGTGTGTTAAGGCATCATCACAGATTTGAGCCATGAGTATGAGAAGGGTGTCACTGTGTGCCCCTGGCCCGGAGCAATTGCAGTTAATTCAGACCAAAATAAACCAGTCAAACCAGCTGCTTGAATGGAGCCCAGCACCAGTGTCACAGGAGGGACCACCTGTGCAATTAAGTAAATTACTTTTATGTCCAAATTACCTGTGTGTGGGATTCTGCTGAACCAAACCCATAGTTGTCACTGTACTGGTGCAAATCTACAGAGTGGAAAGACTTTGTAGTTCATCAAAACAAGGAATGGGAAGGTCATAGAACTGTAGTGGGAGTGAGAATTAACAGAACTGCAGTGGAAATCACTGATCGCTTTTGTTCAAATCCAAATTGAGGTCAAAAAATAAATAAAAAATAGTAATTATGAACCAATTGCTATAGCTACAAATAATATTTGACCATATTTCTGGTAAAAGAACTAGTTACAAAATAAGAACTCAAACTCTCCCCATAACCTTCCATTTTGAAAATTGGGTTTAAAATCATGGTATTTAAGGAAATGAATGTTGAAACAGGTTCTATCTATTTCTTTCTCTTTCTGTTGGAGTATTTAATTATGGTAACTCTTATTTACTGTATATTTCTGTACTTTCCTGATACCACTAACTAAGCACTGTAAGTGTGATATCAGTCACTGTTCTCATGCAGAAGATACAAAACACAGTATCCATCTCAAGTCGTAGTTGTTACAAATGTACTGAAAGCTACTGCTTCATTGTCCTATCATTTAATCTTGTGACAGTGTGCAAAAAGGTTTGATGAACTAAAAAGCAGTGGAAGTTCACCTGTTGACAACCAGTATAATTCCCTGATGGCTGCTGGTGGGAGTCCTGTGGAAACTTTAGCCACGTACATCAAATCCTCCTTGCTCGATACACAGACAGAGTTTCAGGAGCCTGCTATTGGGCAGGATTCCATTACTATAACTGGTATGTTTTTAGTCATTCTGACATATATTGGCTTTGCTGATAATCACTATGTGCATGCTTTTCTGTCCTGGGTGGTAAGTCCACCCGGGAATAAGAGTTATTCATCCTTGGGAAGTTCAGTATCAATACAATGTGTACAAGAAGGCACTTTCCATTACTTTAGTTTAAGAGGGGATGTTTGCTTGGGTGTTTTAATAACTTGTCCTTCCAAAAGGCACAAGTCCTTCTGCTGACCCCTCTGTTGAGGATTTTGGTGGTGTGCTGTTAAACCTGCAGCCTTTGCAGGCACATTAAGCAGCATTACTGAAAAAATCAGAGTATTGTGTAGAAAAGCTGCAGGAAGCTGATGAGGTGATCCCTTGAGGGCAAACCTTTCCCTCCCAGCTACAAGCCCTCTGTTTGCAGGGCTGCTCCATGGCAAGATGCCTCCATAGGAGTTGGAGCAGTGTAGCTGATTTTTGGTGCAGGACAGTCTTGTGACGACATATAACATGCCTTAAGTCAATTATATGTCCAAGTAATAATTTGGCAAAGAGGACCAATCCTATTAGTTCCCAATTCAGTCATAGCACAATTAAATATTGTCAAGAATCCCTTAAGTACTTCTGTCAGAAGTTGTAATTAAATGTGTGATAGTTTTTCTCTCATTTTCATTATAGACCGAGATGTTTCAGTGCCTGTAGGAATCAATAAATGCATTGCATGAGAAATTTGCTTCAGTAATGAATAAACAATTTCTGTGTTAAAAATGAAGATCACAGTGAATTACTTAAACAAATGTTCTCTGTTGTGATGTCCTTCACAGTGCTGCAGCTTTCACTGTTCCCTTGGCAGCAGGAAAACAGCTGTTTGAACTTTGGAGGGTGAATAAAGTGTTTCTAGTAACTCTAATCCCTAATCAAGGGATGCTACTGGAAAACTGTATGTGGAGTGTCTAGACTGAAAAGTGCTTCCAGCCAGCTTTCAATTATGTAGTTACATGCATGATGTGGGATAAAAGCTGCTGGCACCCACAGGTGCCTATTTGTAAGATTAGTGGCTTCCCAGTAGGCAGTGAAGGAGCTAACTCTGCTTCTAGAACTCCTGAGACAATTAGTGCATGTTTTCTTTTTAACAATGTAATAGATGTAATGAGTATTAATGCAGTTAAGTACACTAATGTAATGTTTCCTGCTACCAGATCTTACCCTGAGATTATCCTTTGTTTTCTTTGTGACTTTGGATAACTCATTTGTCCTGTTTGTGTGTAATTTGTTGATATTAAATCAGGATAAATAATCTTTTTTCTCACAGGTGTGAGAGAACTCACCCTCTTAGTATTTGTGAGATACTTGGATATTTCAGAATTGGGGATTTGAGAAAAGCCCATTTGTAAATGGTATTTTGCTTAATTAATTAATTCCTTGTGGATTTATTCACATTTGCTTATTGTAAGGGTCAAGAATTTTAGGCCTGTTTGTATTTGTTTGTAGTCATGAATAACAGCAAGAAGAAGCAAATCAGACCAAACTCATTATGAGCTGGATTCTGCTTTTGGCTGAGTTATAAAAGCTCATCTAATACTTGCTAATTACAAGGCAAACTGCTGTTAAATCCCTCTGAATGCATCTTAAGGCAGTAAACAACTATATAGGATAGCCTTTTAGCCAAAGTAATTATTACTAATTTTCAGAAGTCAATCAATCTGTAAGCTTTGGGGAGGAATCAAAAAGATAGGAGGAAGTCCAGATGTCTCCCTTTATATGGCCATGTTGCATATTCTTCTCAGCATTATTTCCTTTAATAAATAACTTCACAGTGTTCAAAATAAACTGCTTAACATTTGCAGACAGAACTCTTCCATGTCATGTATTAAAGCTCTCACCTTACCTTGCATTCCAAAAGGAGGGCTCCCACCTCCCCTGCCTGCAGGGGAGTGGCTGCCCTGAGGGCTGGGGCTGGGCCAGCCCTTTCCAAGGTTTTACTGGGCTCTCTCAAGGGAATCTTCCCCTTTCATGAGCTGTGTTGCCTCTGTTATGGCCTTACTAAGGGTTAACTGCAAGGCCTTGGGCTGTATCTTGGTAGAAAGTTTAGTTTCCTCTCCCTCTGGCAGGATGCTTTGCTTCCTGAAGGGCAGAACTGGGGTGTTCTGAACTGTGTCACTCCTGCTGTCAGTCTGTTGTAACTATTTAGCTATAAGATCAAGAGGTCTGTTCCCATCTCCTTCAGAAGATGCAGGCTCTGACATTACACAAGAGGCAGAAGAAGCTTCTGGAACCGCTAGAATTTGAGAGAATGGCAGAATCATGGAAAATAATGACCTTAAGGGTTTTCATCAGTGGAAGACAGATCTGTGCCTTCCCATTGTTTAAAAGAGATAATGATCTTTCTGACTTGTACACAAGATCATTGAAGTTTCAGATTGCAGTGGTGCATCATCACAGTGAAGAGTTATTCATTGTCTCAACCCTTGACCCAGAACTCCCTGGATTTGGTGATTAGGCCTCCTGGACTTCACTGGGCTTTGTGTCCCTTTCTTGCTGCCACATGAAAACTACCTAGTTGAAATGCAGGTGTCCTTTATTCCTTGAACACCTACAGCGAAGAGTAGCCAAGTTTCATGGTTTGCTTTCTTTGAACATTGTTTTATACAATCAGCTAGTTTAAGCCATGTATGTGAAACCTTGGCAAAAAAACCCCACCTCTGAAGAGTATTCTGTGCTTCTGTTTGGAAGTGGCTTGATTTCAAAGCTGGCACTTTATGGGTAAGAAGTGGAATTAGTCTCAAGTTATGTCCTGGCAGCAAAGCTTTCTGAAAACAGAAGTTTTGATGTGGCAGAGTCTTGAGACTCACATCCCACAAAGCAGACAAGGAGGGCTAAAGGAATGGATTGTATTCCCAGAAGGAAGTGCTGGAGGCTGTGAATCTTATGCTCTGTGTTGAGACAGGGCTGATGTGGGTTTGTAGCCAAGTGTCTGGTTGACCCAGTGTGTGGCACCCAGAGCAGGAATTTGGATTGTGCAGTGGCCCTTGTGGCAGATTTGTTGTTTGCTGTGTCCCATTGCTCCTCCATGGCAGCCACACTTCTGTTGTGTTTCCAAGATGCTGAAAAGCAAAATGTCAGGTGCTTGTGTCCTAATGCAGCCTTTTTATCTTGCATTGAAGGCAGGCCCAGTGCAACCTCCTCAAGGAATTCTTCAGAATCTGAGAAAGGTCCTGTCCCTGACAGTGGAGAAAGCACTGATGAAAGCCAGGGGTAAGAAGTTGTTCCTGTGTTGGTTATTTGGGGATGGTAGAACTGACAGAAAGATTTCTAAACTGTTTGTGCTTTTCCACTACCAGGAAGAGAATAGCTAATTAAAAGGGAACATCCTAAAAGATGGTATAAGAACTCTGTGAGTCTTACGTTGCTACAGAAATACAATGAGTTGGTTTAAGAATGTTTTGTGTGCAATAGAGATATTTGTAAATCTGTCCATAATGTTCCTTTGGGTGATTGATCACTGCTGTGGCAGGAAAGGGAAACAACCTGATTTAAAAAAAGAATGAAACAAGATTGAAGCTCAAACAACATTCTGTGAACATAGATTAGATCTATGTTAAAGCAGGAAAAAAGGTGTAAATGAAAAATGTTACCACGAATTCTGGTAGACATGCATGTCACTTTGATACCATCACACCTCTGTTTTCCATTCTGCATGAGCACACACAGAGTAATGGCTGGTTGAAACCCTGGCAGTAACCACCTTTCTGCAGAGAGAGCATTGCCTGATTCCAGCTTTGGCCTTTTCTTAAGAAATATGCATTTTAATATACAAGAAAACAGTTTTCATTTCCACAGGTGAAAGTTGTTATTGTTCCAGTTGGTGCCCCTGTAACTTAGGCATATATATCTGTCTTGTTATTTTAAGGAAACTAAAAAGGGAGAACAAATAAGTTCTCTGTGTAATTCAGGTAGTACTCTGTAACTCATCTGTCTCCTGTCCCTTAATTGAATCACTGATGATTATGTATCAGAGGATATGCATCTGTCTTCTCCCCATGACAATGCCATCCAACAGTAGCTTCTATGAATAGTTTGTAATAATAGTTAATCACTGCAGTTTGTTTTCCTTTTGTTAACAAACCCCTGGTAGTGACATCACTGTAGCAACGTGTGATGCCCAGCTGGAGATGAGATCCTTGGGTTGTGATGTGCTAATTGGCTTAACGTCCTAATTTAGTTTGTGTCTTTATTTTTTTTGAGGCCAAATATGGTGATCCATGTGTGTGATGAAGCCAAAAACCTGAAGGAAGATTTTGTGTGCCCTCGAGACCTGCTGATCTCAGAAATGAAGTACTTTGCCGAGTACCTGGCGGTGGACGCGCAGCGCTGGGAGGAGGTGGACATCTCCGTGCACTGTGACGTCCACATCTTTGACTGGCTGATCAGATATGTCAAAAGGAACTCCAAGGATTCTGAGCTCAGTGAAATGCCCACTTTAGGTAAAACAAAGTGTGTAGATCGGTTGTTGTGGGCTCATTGTGTTCTGTGCCCATTGAAGTGTAGTGGTTTTGATGCAGTTCAGCCCAAGCTCTTTGTGGCTGTTGCACTGAAGCTTGTTAGGAAAGTGTTGCAACAGAGATCCTGTGGTCACAGCAGATGGCTCTGCTGTGTCAGCACTGACAGCTGGGAGCAAACATGCTGAAAGCTGAAGCAGTGGAAAAGCTCTAATGTATTTTGGGATCTGGTGTTTCTAAGGCTCTTCAGACCAGATCAAGAACAGAATGGTAGTTTCAAAATAATGATTGTTCAGGATTGTTTTGTTTCTCCTCTTCTCTCCATTGGTACTATTCCAGTGTTTTCTACAATTTCATAGAATCATAGAATGGATTGGGTTGGAAAAGACCTCCGAGATCATCAAGTCCAACCCTTGGTCCAACTCCAGTCCCTTTACCAGATCATGGCACTCAGTGCCACAGCCAATCTCACTTTAAAAACCTCCAGGGGTGGGGAATCCACCCCCTCTCTGGGCAGCCCATTCCAATCCCTGAGCACTCTCTCTGCAAAGAATTTTTTTCTGTTCTCCAACTTCAATTTCCCCTGGCAGAGCTTGAGCCCCCCGTGCCCCTGATGGAATAGTAAAAGAACCTTTGTCTTTATTCATTTGAGGCAGGTTTTTAATTTTGTATTGAGCTTTTGCTACCCTTGTTTTAAATATAATTTGCAGTGCAAAGGTTGTGTTTAGAAAATCTCAGCTGGGTGTGGTGGCTGCAGGTGGAAGTGAATCTTGTTGTGTAATTGTTTAGTCATGGCACCCTTCTGAAGCCACCCTTTCCAGTTTTAATAAATTCCAGGCTGTCATAGTTCCACTCTGGTCACCTAAATGGAAAGCCAAAGGTTTGTTTCTTAAGATGGAAAATGTTCTCCATATTGGAAGATGGAATGGCTGGTTGGTTGGTAAAATAATACTTGAAACAGATACTAAATATGCAGAGGGAAGGGTGTGATAAATATTACAAAAAGAATTAATGTAAAAAACCCCTTTATTTGTTTTCTTTTAGAACCATCAAATGTCATCTCAATTCTTATTTCTTCTGAGTTTTTGAAGATGGATTCATTAGTAAGTATGAAGAAAGATTCTCTGCCATGAGGGCACAGTTAATTACCAGGTGTCCACAGCTTGTTTGTTGTGCTTTGGCTGTTACATAAACAGGGGGTGCTGTGAGAATATTTTGACACTTTTACCACCTTTCCCATTCAGTGCAGTAATCCAATATTTGTGGAATCTCAATACAATAAAACCTTATTAAAAGTTATAAAAGTTATTTCTATCCGTGATTAGTGGGATCTTGGATTTGCCTTCTGATGGCTGATCCAGAGTAACATCATTATCTTCTTTTGATAGTTTTTATTAAAAAATAATTATTAATTAAATGATTGTCTGTGTTTTATATCCTTGAACAGCACTTGTGCAACTTAGGATCTGGCTTTCCAGCTCTGTATAGGTAATATATACAGTAATATATACACCTGGACTGGGGTGACCCACAGGAAACTGTTTAAGTTGAGATCCAGGCAATACCATGTGGAATGTGTTTTATGGTTCTCTTTTTACAAGCAGTTGGGAAGTGCCACTTGTTGAAGGTGGAACACTTGTGTGTTTTTTGGGGAGAAAAACATAAACTAACTCAGTTATATTATTTCTGAGTCTCCTTTAGGCAAATCTGAGACTTGTGTATTATTTTGAAGCTGAAGTGAAATGGCTTTTCAAATCACCACACTTGGAAAAAAACCCCAAAATCTTGAAGCAATGAGTATGTTTTTTGTCTAGAAGTTCTTAACATTCATGTTTCTGTTTTTCCTAGGTAGAAAAATGTATTCATTATTGTCACAAAAATATGAGTGCCATTGTAGCCACGCCATGTAACATGAACTGTATCAATGCTAATCTGGTTACACACATTGCTGATCTCTTCAGGCACAATGAAGTGGAAGAGCTGAAGGACAAAAGAGACAAATTTAAGAGGTAACTTTTTGCCCTGTAACACACCACGGAAATCCTGTTGAGCTTTCAGATCATATTTCATAACATTTCATATACACACAGTCGATATTCTCATGTAATGCATCTTCAATGCAGAATATCACCATGTGACTTAATAATTTTATATTAAAGTTATGAGCAAAAGGAAAGGCCACACCGGGAATGTGACATGGTCGGATTATTCATGATTCTCTCGTGGGAGCCAGGATTTGGGTAAGGAATGTTTTAGGGGCTGACATGTTCCTAATTGGTAGAGAATTGTTTGGCTTCAGCATCCTGTGAACTTGGGTGTTGAGACAGAGAACTCAGGATGACTGGAAGGCTGAGTAGTTGTGGTGGAATTCTGTTTTGTACAGAAGGATTCCAGCTTGGTCAGGCTCAAGATAAGGGCTGATAATTGGAGTACAGACTGACAGACAGGAAGCTGAAAGTGTGAGAGGGTTTTAGGCAGGAGGGAAAGACATGGCAAGTTTTAGAATTCAGTCTAGTTTCAAAGCAGCATTCACTAATGAAAGGTCTTTTAGTGAAGGCAGAAACTGACACTTGATATTGGCAAGCAGTATAATAAAGGAAAAAAAATAAAGGTTCTCTTTCCCCACACCTGTGTGAAAACAAGAGATGAACAGGATAATTTAAAGGAAAATGACATTAAAAGTTAGACTCTGAGAGTGGCTTTGCTTATCATTGTTCATCTCACCATACCTGAAGCAATTTTCAGTTTTTCTAATGGCCAAGCTGTGTTGCTGTCATTAATAGTAAACTTTTCTGCAAGAAGATTGAGAGGCTGTTTGATCCGGAGTACGTCAATCCCGACTCCAGAGGAAATGCAGCAACACTGTACAGGTACAGTCTCTGTGTTGCTGCTCCAGCTGCAAGCACAGTCCCTGTGTTTTGAGGTCCTGCTCTTACTCCGGTGCTTTCTTTCCTTCTTTCTCTTTTCTTTTTTTATAATCTAGGTGTTGTTTATGTAAAAAGCTGCTAACTAAAGACACTGAAAGGAGAATTCCTTGTGTGCCGGGAAAAATCAACATAGATCAACATGGGAATATTGTCTATGTTCATATAAGGTAGTGAATGGATATATTAAAAATGTTTCTTCAACTCGATGATTTGGGTGATTTTACAAAATACTGTATATTCAGATACTCATGAAATGAATTATAGATATGTTAAGAGTCTATGAAACATCTCAACTTCTTGTATTACCCAGAAGAAAATAAAAATATAGGGGATGATTATGAGGAGCTTCTAAGACCTATCCTGTATGTGTGCCTGATTCACTTGGCACAGCTGTTTAATTCAGTTCTGACTGTTTGATCTGTGGCTGTGAACAGCTGGATCCTTTTATTAATGAAACCAGTACATGATCAGCTGTGCTTTCCTCCTTACATGCTCCTTTTGAGGAAGATGTTGGAAAATAAAGAACAGGAGACCTTTCTCAACAGGTCTGCTTTGTTCAGAACAACCCAAACAGTTCCATATCAGCTCCTGAGGCCACATGTGTTTAGTGTTACCTCCCAGCAGTTATCCCAAGGTGTGGATTAGTCTAAATAGAACCAAATCTTGGGACCCTGTCCTGACCCATCAGGATCATCGGTGATTAGCCACGTAAAATTCATTAATTGTATTACCTCTCCTAAGCTGGCTGTGTGTAGCTGCTCTGCCACTCCTAGCAGAGAAATGTGCAGGGCTTTAAAGTTACTCAAAGGATTATTTAGGTTTTGGTTGTTTGCCTTGTGATACTTGTGACTGCTTTTGTACACTGAATGTGTTTACTGGGAAGTGATCCTGACCACTAATGAGTTCAGGCTCAGGAGCTAAGCCAAGCCTATCTCTAATGACTCAAAAATAGATTTCTATTTATTGGTCCTCTAGTGGTGCCTAGAACTGATTTCCAGTTGGAAGTAGTGCTGTCTTAGTCTGGATTAGGCATATATATGACAAAAATGGTTCAGGCCAGGTCTTAAAACTGGGGGGAAATTGTATCTGCTCTTTCTGAAGATAGCATGCACCACTGCAAGTTGCATATTCTCTCTTGAATTCCGAAGAGGTGTGTCGCATTTGATCACTAGGAAGGTTGAGATGAATCAAGCTGCAGTTATTAATGATTTCTGAAAGATTAAATGCTCTTCTTCCCTGCTTTGAAATGAATGATTGTCACATTGTCTCCTTCTTGTTGTAACTCCACTGTGGGCTTTTCACCAGTGAACACCTTGTTCTGCTCCTTTTCCACCTGGTGACAGAATCAAAACACCCTGTGTGTGACCTGATGTGTTGCTTTTCCAGAGACAAAACCTGGGAGGTCCACGAGTATCTAATTGGCCTTCACGAGGAGCTGAAGTCTTGGCGGGACGTTTACTGGCGCCTCTGGGGGACTGTCAATTGGCTGAGCTGCTCAAGGTGTAACCAGGTCAGTAGGATTTCCTTTTGTCCTGGGGGGCGTGCCTTCTGGGCAGTGAGGCAGGGATCAAAGCACTTTGGAGAATGAATGGTAGTAAAGCTTAGTTACATTCTGTGTAGTGCAAAATGTTGCCTTCCATGGATAATCTCCTCTCTTTCTCTCTTTTTCCTAATGCAGTCCTTCCTGTGCACTGAATTGTCCCACTGCCAGTACCACTCACAGCCAGTTCTTTATCCGGGTGTAGCCAGTGCTCTGGGCCCCACTGGGACAGGAGTGTATCCCTGTTGTAACCAGAAGGTCCTTCGGTTTGATCCCACAACCCTCCCAAAGGTACTGCAGTACCAGCTCACTTAGAAAAGGCAACACGTGCCAGGGGGGCAACAGTTTGGGTGTTATGGAAATCAGTATCTTTCCAAAATAAGGGTGGTAAATTGTTGTTAGGACGTGGGGACACAAGTGCACGAGTTGAAGTTTGGATATTTTACTTAGAAATCGGTTCTTCCCATTAATTCTGGTATTTGATGTGCTGTGTGTCCCAGGGCTGCAAGGTGAGGGATCACATGGTTGAGTTACCTCCAGGAAATGAAGATGGGGATGCTTTGCCATCTCAGACTACTCAAATATTGAATGATCTGCTGCATCACAGAGATGTTATAGTTGTTCCTTTCACTAAGGATGAGAATAGGTAAGAACAGGGTATTGTGTTGCTGAAATAACTTGGCCTTCAACACTGAGCATGTGCTCTCATTGCTTTTGAGTTCTCTCCCACCTTAAAATGAGTCACAGGACTTTTTAACAGTAACTTGGTTTGGGTTGTTTAGTTGGAAATAGGGAAGGGTAGAACAAGTACTTTTTCCTTTGACATTTCAAGAAGGCATTTAGTCATTCAGCCTCCATAAGCAGCCACTTCTATCTTTATATTTTATTGTATTTTATCAAAATGATATGTGGCTGACTTGAAGCACTGCCTTCTCTCTTGGTGAATGGTAAGTAAAGAGAGACTGATTCTGAAGCTGTGAAGTAGAAACATTTATTTTTGTTTTATGTATTTCTCTCCAAGTGATTCTGGTATTGGGCTTGGTGATGAAAAAGGCCTGGAATGTGATGTGCTTGTAGAACCAAATACACCCTGGGGTCCCAAAACTGGAGAAATCAATGCTGTGAGTGCTTATCTTTTCCCTCCCTTTTTTCTGATAATGAGGATTCTTACAAAGGCACTTGGAAGAAGTTGTCCAATAACTTTTAATAAAAACAAACCCCATACACTGTTGGAGGAAGAAACACTGCAGAGCATTGGAGGGTGGCACAGGTACAACATACCTGGTTGGTGAAAAGGCAGAACTTTTACCCTCTGTTGGAAATGTTTCTGTATGTCAGAGGGAACTTTCTTTTTCCGTGCTTTCCACCCCATTCTCAAACTGATGATTTTTAAGGATCCAGCCATACTTTAAAATACGTCATGTGACAGATACTTAAATAAAATTGCTGCCTTGGTTTTATCTGCTGATGTATCTGAGGATCTCCACGTGAGTTCTGCATGTCCATAAACAAAGAACAGTAACATGGGTTGTGTTTTGGCTGGGGGTTTTTTTCCCCTCCAAGAAATGAAAGGTGTTCCTATAACACTCCTACTTTTGAATTCCACTCACTCTTTTTAAAAATTATAAGTATAATTAGTACTTTAACTTACATGCCTTTCTCTTTCTTTGGTGCTGCAGTTTCTGTCTCTGAAGAGCTGGGCTTTACAGCTGGTTAGTAAAATATTTTATTCATAATTTTAAATATTTGGTCTTCTTTACTAGCAGAGAACTAGCTTTGATTTTTGTCTTCTTTTCTAATTAATTAGACAGAAAATGTATTTTCTTACTTTTGCTTTAATTTGGAGCTTGCAGAATAGCAACACTTTTTACAAGAAATTAAAGTGTGTATGTGTTAACTTGTTAAGCTTCATCATTTCTCATGGATTCCTAGGCACTCCTGATCACTTTATTTAGACATATGTGTACATTCAAATACTGCAAACATCACATTGCTCAATATTTCCATAATTCTGTGCTGATCTGTGAGGAGCTGTTCACTGTGAGCCCATCTGTTGCAGTGTTGGAGCCTGTAGTTTATGGTGGTAGAAGACAAAAACCCAAAGGTATTAGGGTGAGCTCACAAACCCCAGATATTCCAGACCAACTTGCAATAAGTTATGAATGCAGGTAGCCCTGGTGTAACCTGAGTGTATTTGCAGGGCACTGCAATGCACATTTGTGGTATTTAAAGGCTGAATATCTCAGTTTCAGGCAGTTTGCAAGATGCAGCAAGCCTGAGTGGAACCCTTTGTAAGCTTGTCTTTTCCTGTGTTCTGTGATTAAGTGGCTTGCTCAGACACTTACTACCATAACAAATTTTCTTATTAATTAGAAAAATAGGATAGCCACTAATACATTAGATTTTAAACACAGAATTACACAATAATACAGGTTGGAAGGGATCTCTGCTGGCCTCCTTAGTGTTTCCTCCCAAAGCTGGGCCACTTTCAAAGTTAGATTCAACTTCAGAGCTGTCCTGCTTAGCTCAGGGGCATATCCAGGCAAAGGTGGAGCTTCTACAGCTTCTCTGGGCAACATCCTCCAATGTTTGACCACTTGGAAGGGCCAAAAATGAAAACATTTATCCAAACATTGGAGAATCGTGTTCTCAGACCTAACTGTGCACACAGGTCCCTGAGATGAGGGAGCTGACTTTCAACATAGCTCCCCGAGACAGATTTAATGTATCATTTAATAGAAATCAAGCCTCAGTTTTAATCTCTCACCCCTCCTGCTGTTGATCAGAAACAGCAGTCGTTGTTGTCTGAGGAGGAGGAGTACACCACTGGCTCAGAGGTCACCGAGGATGAAGTGGGGGATGAAGAAGAAGTGTGCAAGAAACCAGGTACAACAATCCTTTACAGTCATCCTCTCTGGAACTCAGGCAGGGATTTGAGGCAGCAAAAGTCTTCTGTAAGCAGATTTTGGTCATTAAGCATTTTAAAAATAAAAACTAACGTTGCTTGAATTTTATTTTTATTTTTTTCCTGGGATTAGGTACAAATTTCCCCCCTGCTTGGTGCCATCAGAAATCACTGGCAAACAAGGACAGCTGCAACTATTCATGTCAAATGTCCTCAGAGTTGCTTTGGAAACTACCTAATTACTTTCATGAAATTTTACATAATAAGTGTTGAAAGAAAATCCAGTAGTTGCATGACTATTTTTACATGCAAAAAAAAAATCTGCAAAATATTCTTTGGAGTGGCTGGTGAATGTGGTTAAAATGTGTGTCTGCATTGAAGATAAGCTTTGCATGATCTAGAAAGATTTGTGTTGTTCCTTTTGAATGTGATAAGGGGTTTAGGAACATGGAAAACCAAAGAGCAGCTTCTCCTCTTCACCCAGCTCATGAGTCACTTGAGCAAAGACAATTCTTTTTTCTTTTTGTCTTGATCAGAGGGATTGGAATTTTACCAGTTTGTTAAAAAAATATACATGATGAATGAAAATGTGGTCTGATATCACTCAGAACTTGTTGATTGAATTAATTTGACCAAAAATACACTTTGTATTTGCACTTACTTTCAAATTTAAAACATTTATGCTGTTATGTGTTGCCACTCTGCATTTCAAATATATACTTGAGTTCCTGTGCACTTCTCATAGAAAAGCATTTGAGGAATGTGTATTAGCATGCCTGCAACAGCAAGAGAAGGAAAATAACCTGTTAATTCACATTATTAGTAAAGAAATAGAGGGGAAAAATCTTGTGTAGCTGTGTAGTTGAGAAATTCTGTGGTGGTGTGAGTGGATATGTCTTCCATTAGCAGGGAGAAAGGAGAAGTTAAAGAAATCATACAGGCACCCCAGGAAAGTGGTTTCTTCACCCAGTGTGCAGAAAAAGGAGAAGCCATCTGATAAGGTGAAACCCTGGCTGTGAATCCAGGCTCTTGGGCTGGGTTGATTAATGAGGAATTCTCTTTTAAGTTTTGGATTGATCTTCAAACCCACTAACTGTGGTGTTCTTTCTTGGCTAGTCAAGCTCCCGAGATGCATCTCCATTCATGTAAGTGACTGTCAAAGCCCCTGAGAACATTTTCTGGAGTGCCCCTCTCTGTAAGCCCGTACTGATGGCCTGGTGTGCATCTTTCCTCCCCACCAGCGTGAGCATGCAGCAGAACAAGTGGGATGCCTCCAGGTCCCTGAGGTTCAACCAGGATGCTCAGAGAGAAGATGGTCTGTTCTTGCATGAGTTGAGCTTTCATACAGTTAATGTGATAAAAAAAAAATGCTCCTGTAATAGAATCATAGAATGGATTGGGTTGGAAAAGACCTCTGACATCATCAAGTCCAACCCTTGGGCCAACTCCAGTCCCTTTACCAGATCATGGCACTCAGTGCCACGGCCAAGCTCAGCTTAAAAACCTCCAGGGATGGGGAATCCACCCCCTCTCTGGGCAGCCCATTCCGATCCCTGAGCACTCTCTCTGCAAAGAATTTTTTTCTGCTCTCCAACTTCAATTTCCCCTGGCAGAGCTTGAGCCCGTGCCCCCTTGTCCTATTCCTGACTGTCCATAAGAAACAGCTGGTTTTGTTCAAATGCAGCTAGTTGGACACCCTTAGGGTGAATTTAATCTCAGATACAGCAATGGGGTTTTGGGTGTTGGTGTGATTGCTGTGCTGTATTTGGAATGTCAGCTCCTCACCTACAGAGATTACAGCTGTTAATGTGTCTCATGACTGTATAAATATGGAAATAATTGTATTGCATCCCTGTGGCATTTGTTGTCTGTGTAGATAAGCAGAGAAACATCTGCTTCTATCTCTTTTCCAGTCTCTCTGACTAAAATATTATTCTGTTAATTTGTTCTGCCTTTTTTAGTCTCTCCCGAGACTCTTGTGCATTTGTGCTGTTTTGAAAACCTCTGCCCCCAAACCATTTCCATAGATTTTGACCTCAGTGTGGTGCCTCAGGGTGAGTGTGCGATCTGCCAAGAAGGCTGAGGCCACCCTGATTGGTTGCTCAAGATTTTTCCATGAGCTGAAGTTAATTTTAAAATCCAGCATCAATAATGTGTGTGTCTAATTCTTCTCTTTGTATTCAGCAGCAAGGAAAGCATGTGTTCTAAATACCCTTTCTTATTTCTGGCAGATCAGAGAAGAATGTCTGAGATTACAGGGCATTTAATAAAAATGAGACTGGGAGACCTTGATCGAGTCAAGTCAAAAGACAGCAAAGAAGTAAGATTTGTCCTGGCACAAAGTGCTCTTCACAGGGTTGAAGTGAGCCTTGATTCACAAAAATACCTAACACAAAGGAAAACACCATTTTTTCAATACTTGGGTGGATAAAATTTACTTTTTTAGCCTTCATTTTCATTTTTGGGGACATTATAGTTTAAAATAATATTTCAAGTTCACCACCTTTTAAAAACCGGTCATGGAAAATTGGATGGGTTTAAAAATGTCCCTGCTGGGTTGTGCTAATGAAACCAAGTATGCCATGGGCTCTGCTGGATGTTAGTGGGTTTTATGAAAAGATTGCACTGAAATCATGTCCAAAGCTGGTGTTCTTTTCCTGGATTCCAGTACGCAGGAGGCATTTACTCCAGGCTGGAGGCTCAGGTCAAGGCCTCGGCGCAGGGCAGCGCTCGGCAGAACAGCGCTGAGAAGAATGTCAGGTAGGAGGGGAAATAAAAGGCAGAGGAAAACAGGGATTTCAGTTGTGTGGGAGGGTGGGAGTATAGAGAAAAACATGCCCAGCTCAGTTGGTTAAAACTTGGTTGTAGTAATGCCAAGGTCATGGGTTCAATCCCCTGTATGGGCCATTGACTTAAGAGTTGGACCCGATCTTTGTGGGTCCTTCCAACTCAGAACAGTCTGTGTTTCTGTGAAATGCCTCATTTCACACACACCTCATGGATCAGCTTCTCTTCAGCAGATTAAGGTGTAAAAGCTTCGCTTTGACTCTAGAGCTGAGGGAGTGAACCTCTTGTAGCTCTGCTGGAAGAGCTGCTTTGCAGCTTCTGGCTGGGAAAGTTCACTCCAGGCCCAGCACCATTTTTTACACAGCTGTGGAAAACTGGGAAAGTGTTAGCCAAGATTCTCAGCCTATTCTTTGTCCTTCCAAAAACAAACCCCAGTGCCCCCCACATCAAACAGTACATTAATTGTGTAAAAAATTATATTAGTAATGTAAAAACCCTACAATAATAATATAAATATGTTTCTTATGTACTTTTAATCCAGGTCCAAGTCCCGTTTTGGTCAAGGCCGTCCAACATAAGGAGTCATGACCACCCTTGAGCCAGAATTCCTTACTGCTTCCTGAACCTCCACTGCACTCTGATGTGGAGAATGCACATCTCTGAAAGCTTTCCAGTGACTTATTTATTACTTTAAGCCTTGTAAATTATTTTGTGCCATAAATGAATGCAAATCCAATAAGGTCTGTACTTATTTTAATTGTAAATATCCTATTTCTTAAATTTAAATTTAATTGCCTTTTTTTTTTTAGGCTATTGTGTTAAGTTGCATAGAAAATATTTGATAAATCTACAGAATTAAATTATCAGACTAACTTAATTTATGGGGGAAGACATAAATAATGCCTTTTGGTGTGCCAGAAATACTGAAAGGGACAAATCCAGACTGCTGAGAACTCTGCAGTGAGCACCATGAGCACAAGTCTGTCTCCTGATGTACTTAAATTGTGCAGAGTTGGATGGTCCATTCTAGGCCAGGCTCTGGGGATGTGCAGACAAAGCCCTGTCACTTAGACCAGTTGAAGCAAAATTCTCCTGCAGTTCTGAGGCTTCCCCCTGTCCCTGAGCCATCCCTGTGCAGGTGGGCAGCGGGCAGGGCTGGACCTGCAGAGGTGAAATCAGTGCCATGGGGATGCAGCTTTGCATCTTGCATGTGGCTTTGTGTGTGTGAAATTAATGCTCATCCCCGTTCCTGACTCCTCTTGCACAACAGCCTTGTTCCCTTCTGATAGCCAGACCTTAGGATGCAAAGCAGTTCTGTCTTATTCCTGCTATGCCACTGAATTTCCAGGCAGATACACCGTTAATTCTGCATCTTTCAGCAGAGATGTATCATTACAAAGCTTTGTGCATGTAGATCTTTTGGGTCTAGTTAGTCTCTGAAACCTGCCTGAATGACACTGTTCAGAAGTCAGATGCACTTTCATGTTCTGTATTTGGAGCAATAGAATAAAAGTTTGTCGAATCCAGGGCTACCAAAATGAAGTAACTTGTCTACAAAATAGTTTCATATTGGCAAAGAAAATGGCAATAATAATAATAATAATTATAATGGTTGAATTCAAGGAAACACATTCTGACTTTTTGAAACAGAAAGAGCACTCAGGGAAAGCTTATTCCAACTCATGGCTGTACAATAAGTGGAGTTTGGAATTAAGTCAGCAAGAGATCCTGGGTGGGAGGGTGGGGTGGGGTAAGGAGAGGAAGGTTTTTTGGTGTCCTTCCCTCCATTTGGGCTGGTTTTGTTTGTCTTATTGCCTGACGATTTCCAGTGGGTGTTAGAAGACTAGGATAGCAATACTTGAAAATCCTGCTTTCCAGGTGGATGATTTTTATTGAAACAATTGAAAAACAGTGTTGTTGGTGTGTTTTGTTCAGTCCTGTAGCAAATCGGGAGCCCAACAGGCAAAATTGGATTTCACTTGCTTTGATTTCAGGCAGGAGTGCTTTAATCTGTATCAGCTAAATCAGGTTTTATGAATGTAAGTACAGATGCAGTTCTAAGCACTCATAATAAACCTTGGAAAACTGATTGGGTTTTGTTGAAAGCATTATAAAATCCACCAGGTATGAGAATGTGGTAGAATAAGTGTTTTGCTACAGTTTTGTGACTTCTGGTAGAGGACTGTTGCAGATTCCTTGGCTATGGAAGTTGCTGGCTGCATGTGTGTGTGTTTAGTTTTCATAGAACTAGAAGGGAAAGGAAAATTCTGCTGGTTTTGTTCTGGGGGAAAGTGCCAGTTCTATGTGCCAGTATTGTTTTATTCAGAAACATTTTTGAGCATATAAAAATAACATACATGATGTGCAGTCTATCTTTTTCCCCCCTTGCCAACCACCTTGAATTTTTATCTTGTATTAATTTTGGAAATTTGTCTTTGGTTTAATGGAAATAAACATTATTAATTTAAGAAGTGTGTGAGTTTTTATAGATGCTTTTAAGAACTAAGTTATGTGTGGAAATGTAGTTTGATGGTCTCAGTCATGCATGTGTATTTGTGATTAAATTGCAGCATCACAGTACAGGCTTTTTATCTGTCAAGAGCAGGATATCATTAAATGCAGAGCTACTCCAAATCTACATGAACTTAAAAGGATGATCTGCATCGAGTTTTGAAGCTGGATTAAAAATTCATGAGGGAGCTGCCCTACAGATGACCCAAGTATGCAAAGTATTGAACTAAGCTCTGTTTAAAAAAACATATTTAACTTTGCCTTGCACTACCACAGTGCAGACTGTGCCATTTAAACAGGCTGTTAAATCTAAGAATATGAGTAGATCCCATGACTCTGTTTCTAGAAGTTGCTGTCTGGGTGTCCTGTGTATGTGCAGTGGGTTTGCTGGGAAGGCTGCAAGGCACATCCTGGTGTCACACGTGGGCACAAGGTCACAGTTTGCACTCTGGGCTGTGCCTGTTCCCTGCATGCCCAGAAATCTTGGAGTTTGAATACAGTGATGAGAAATGTGGACATGTGGTTGCCCCAGGCTGTGAGTGGTTTGGGCATCTCAGAACACGCTTTTCTTTGCCAGAAGGGAATCAATTTTTAAAAAAATCATTGTTTCCTGTTCTTGCTGAGTGTTTGGACATAACTGCATTGGGTTGGGAAACTGCTCCTGTGCAGCAGATGCCTGAGCCATTATGTGAAGGTTTTTTTCTCTATTTCTTAATAATTACAAAATCTTTTAGGTTGGAAAAGACCTCCAAAACTGAATCCATCTTTTAGGAGGCAAAGAAGACTTCACTCATGTTCAATTTATCTTATCAAAGGACCACATTTCCTGCTGAATCCCCTCCTGACTCTGTTTATAAATAAAACCAGCCCGAGGCTTTTCCAGGCTTGAGGCCAAAAAGTGGCAGCCTGGAATTGCTGTGTCCCCGAGGTCAGTGTCTCGTCCTGTCTGTGGTGGAGGCTGCAGGAGCCATCAGCCAGCTGGAAGGGACAGCAAGTGACAAAGCTGCACAGGCCTCTGTGAGCTCCTCTGCCCTGGGAATCACACAGGCTTGGAATGGTAATTTGATGGGAAGTGCTGCTATTCCCTTGGACCAAGACCCTCCCACTGAAACTGCTGTTGCCCTGAGCAGCATCTTCCACTCTACACCTGCCTAGAGCTCAACCTCAACTTGCATTTGGCCTTGCACTGAGTTTATGCACATCCTCCCTCAGCCTTTGGGCTGCTTCCCCGTGGATAACCCCATGGGAGACCTTTCTGGAGTCTTACCTTCTGCTCACTGAGCCAACAGAGGTCCCAGAGAATGCTGAGGCTGCATAGCCTTTGCTCTGATTTGGAATGTCCAAAAGTATGTGCTCATTAGTGAATTAACATTTCCAGTGCTCAAGGGGGTTTGGTTGCTGGAAGAACTTTTTGGTACAAATGCCAGCCTGTGTAGGCTCTGGCCTGGCTGTGATGGCCCGAAGGGGTGTGGTGATTTTGGGGAAATGAGGTCAGGGAACTTTTTCTTCTTCACAGAAGGCATTTTGTGCACAGCCCTGCCTTCTGTATTTTGCCACACAAACGTGCTGAGGCCTGGCCATCATGGACACAGGGAGCAGTGAGGCCAGGAGGGAAAATTAACCAGGAATAGCCCCACTCAATGCATAACCAGGGCTGGGTGGGGCCTTGGTTCAAAAGACATGGTGCTCAGGCTTGAACTCCTTTTAGTAATTTTTTAATTGCTTCTGCTTGGATTGCTCTCACATTGCAATGATTCAGGGCTAGGCCATAACAATGATAATTTTATTTTTAGTTGTTACATGCAATTTTATTGTATTTTGTGCTCTCATTCCCATGGCAGTGAATGTGATGCGTTCTCATTCACCTGCAGGAATTACTTCAGTATCCACAGTGACAAAACATGCTGGCACAAACACAAAAGGACCTGGCAGCAGCTTTCTTGCTGTGTCATCACCTTCTCCTTCCACATGAAGGTCTATTTACCTACAAATGACACATCTAATCACGGACTGTGTGTCAATCGTTTGTAGTCTTTGAAAGTTCTCGACAAGGTGAAAATGTTGGGGTTTTGGGGGGATGATTTAGGGAATTTCATTGAAGTAAAATGTTTTAACACTCTACTGTCTGTAAAATAATAGACACACCTCAGAAGTGTCTGCTTTCCTTGCATCAAATAGTAACTACTGTCTTCACAGCAGGAATTCTGTGTTTATTCCTTGTGGATCAGAGTTAGGGGAAGATACTCTGCCCTTGTTAAAAGATCCAAAGGGGCAATGCTGGTTTTCTTTCCCAGGGAATATCTGCTTTTCTTTCCTACTGGCCAGGACATTTGTTAATTTATTCTCTTGTCTGTTTTGAATGTTGGAATAAAACCACACTTACCTCTTTCTGTGTTACAGCACAAATGTGCATTTCCTTGTTGCTTTATTTTACTGCCCAAAAGGACTTTGATCTCAGGCTGAAAATGATAAGCACATTATATAGTTGGTGGATTGACTCTGGAAAGCTTATTCCAGTCTTGTTCTCAGTGAAGCATTTGTTAAGGAGATAACTAATACATGATATGGCAAATGAGATGATTCTTTACCACTTTTCTATATGAGAAACAACCCTCTGGTTTTGCCTCGAGGAGGAGTTTTTTCGTGCAGTGCTCATGGCCCTTCCTAGAGCTCTGGGTTTTGCTGTGCTTGGCTGGGCTGCCGTCATCTGTCTTGATGCACAACGTGAGTACTGTTCTTTCTCTGGGTGTTTTACTGCTGTTATGGAAATGGAACAAAATTAAATTTATTAAATCCATGCAAATCACAATCCTAGAACCTGGAAATACATTGATTTATTGCCTGATAAAATAACACCTAAACAAGCCATGTCTGTGCCTGTGGAAGTGATCTGTGGGCTTTAGGGACTCAGTGCTGAAAAACTGAAAACCATGCTCTTGTCTATAAAAGTTCAAAGTTTTCTTTGAACTTTTGGGGTTTGGGGTTTTTATATTATTATTTTATGAGTATTTGCATCACACATTAAATAAAATACCTAGGCTGAGTCTGAGGATGGATAGTTCTGAAGTTGGGATCAGCTGAATTCCTTGCTGCTGCTGTTCTGCTGAATTAGGCTGGAGTATTTACCATTGTTACAGGTGATATTTGCAGTGGTGAGGACCCCACTGAAAGTTCTCTTTGAGGTACTGAAGCTTCCAGAAAGTGAAAAGTGCCAATTTTTAAATAATTTTCATTAGTCCAGAGCCCAGGGTTTTCAATACCCAGAGATGGAGGCAGTGAATTAGACCCACAACCAGCAACTGCTGACTGGAGAAATATTCTACAGGGTTTTGTTCAGTTACTTGTGTAGAAACCTGTGCACTGCTTGCTTATAAATGAGATCCTAGAGAGTGATGCAGACAGGATGGGATCCACCCAACCAGTTTGCTTGGTCACAAACTGTCCTTGGACATTCAGGAGGGATGGCAAGGGGAACAGTGGGAACATCCTTAGTGTTGTGCTGCAAACCCCCAGAAGTTGCACAGGTATCCACCAGAGCATGGACTGCATTCTGGCAGCTTTGCTGATTAATTCTAGTCAGGCAAGGGGAGGAAAATCTGGCAGATTTCTGCCTTTATGGTTTGCAGATCTGCAAAAAAAATTTCTCCTTTTTCTCACACAGAGAAAATGTAGGCAGAGGTGTCTGAGGTACAATAAACCACTTAAGAAAGTGATTTCTCATGAAAAAATCTCTAATCCTAACGTGCCATCTTCTCCAAAAGTTTAAGGAGAGGAAATTTCAGGTAAATCTGTCCCTGGGCTCCTGGATTCCTGCTAACATTTCTGTGGGGAGTAGCTTTGTGTTTATGGTTTTCTGGGAAGCAGAAAACGTTTGCAAGGCCAAGGTACAGGAGCAGTTTCGATGATGACGTCCCCAAACGTCTCAGAAGGGAACTAATGAGCAGTGACTCATCCCTGGCAGGCAGGAGGGCCCCAGGTTGGGTTCAAGCCACCAGTGTTTGCCTACTCCATGTAATGTGTTGTTTTAAACCCTTCCAGCTTTATGATAAATGTCTTGGAGCTGAATTTGAACTATTGTGTGCACCTGGTTTTATACAGGATGAGCTTTTTAACCTGTTGCTGTTCCTGGAAATAGTCCGTCTGTGTTCTTTGTACGTGACTGTTCTGTTTCTTTTTAGAAACCACAAAGGTAAACTGTGATGTGCCACCTGCCCCTCTGGAGCTGTCCAGCTTTTGGGATGGATACACAGGTAAAATCAGGATTCTAGCCCAGAACTGGCTGATCTGCTCCCAGATATAGTACTTTAATGCCTCACAGAGCCAGTGAGTCTTTAAATGAATCTGTATTAGTAATTGATTTACAACAGTCTTCATGACTGGGTGCAGCAGCTGCCTATGTGACACAGAATCATAGAATCAGTTGGGTTGGAAGACAGCTCCGAGGTCATCAAGTCCAACCCTTAATCCAACCCCACTGTGGTTACCAGATCATAGCACTAAGTGCCACATCCAGTCTCACCTTAAAACCCTCCAGGGTTTCTACTGCTTAGTAGAATAAATAAAGATAAACCCTGAATTCTCTGATCCAAGGATCTTGTTGTCTGAATAGACAGAGCAGGCAAGGGGAAAGGGAACAAGTACAGAAAATGTTCTCCTTTCTCCTTGTCCAGTCAGGATTTGATGTCCCTAATGGATTTATAGCAGTCCTAAGGTAAAGCAGTAAGTTGTGGCTAAAGCCTTCCCTTTGGGATAAGTCAGAACCCTTAGGATCTCAGGGGAGCACAAGCCAGGCCTGTGCTGACTCCACAGGCAGATCTTCATTGCTTCTGGCTTTCAGTGAGATCAGAGAGTCATGGAATGGGTTGAGTTGGAAGCACCTTAAATCTCACCCAGTCCCACCCTCTGCCAAGGGCTGGGACACAAAGCTGTGTCCCTGAGACACAGCCCTGGGGTTCTGTGCTATGTCAGCTGGCTGGACTTTCCCCTCACACAATTAAAGTCCCATGGCTTTGGTAGCTGCCAGCATTCCAGACACTCCCTGCTGTTGAAGAAGACAAGGTTGTGTTCCTTGGGCACTTGGAGAGCAAGAGCACAAGTCTGGATGTGGAGATTAGAGGCTGTTCCAGAAAGTAGTGATGGAGTACAAACCCAATGGAGTAATAAAGAAACATGGCTAGCAAGTTTCCTGAACATCCTGGACAACATCTGGGATGTTCAGGAAGCACTTAGGAGGGGTGAGGGGATTATGGGTTTGCAATCCAGATGATGAGTTCCATGAGAAGGTAAGTATGGTTTCATAAACACAAATATGCTGATCACATGAGTAAGGGAGCTGTATTTGGTAAGATTGCCAGTAGCACCACACCGGGTGGTGTAAAGTGATTCATTTCAAACCCTTTCAAACAGAGATTTGATGTTTAAAAAAGCAAGTAATGCACTCACTGCTGAAATGAGTCAGTCTAACAGGAATCCTCATGATTACAAATAACAAGTCTTCATGTTTTCAAGGGATTAATTCCTAAATGCATGGTTGTAGAAAGTCACATCAAAACTGATGCAAAGGTTGCAGTGTTTTGTGCTTGTGTTATTTACAAACAGGAACGGATTAGAGGGAGGGCCACACCCTCAGCATCCAGTCCCCAAATCAAAATTAAACCACCTCAAGCCTGAATACAAATTCAAACTGGGTTCTACCTGCTTGATAGATAAACTAAAAGATGTGAAGTGTCCTTGTGTTTGGGAGACAGTGAAACTCATCCCATGCAATCCTGGCTGGCCTCTTGCTGATGGTGATGACATTCCCTGGCTTTGATTACACTTTGGTTTCCCAGTAAATGTGTAAGAACAGTTGCACAGCATAAAGCTATTTTCAAAATTGGTGGAGATTTGGGTGTGAATTATGCCCAGCTTTTTAATTCTGGACTTATTGCGTGAATATCTTGGAAAAACTGGGCTTGTGTGGTTTTAAAAACATCAATACCCTTGTGCAGAGTACTTAAGGGCACTTTACAGATCTCACAGTTCAGCTGAAAATGCCAAAATAATTTAAAATGTAACCAAAGGCAACCAGTTGTCAATACATTTGAAATGAACCTATGGCTTTCTTTTCCATAAAGCAACCTAATTTGTTACCCTTACTCTTCCAGGTGATATAGAATGGATTACAGACATCCCACCCAATGTAAATTTGAGATTAATAGAAAATATATTCCCTGAACACAAGGACTATGTGGATCTGGAACATAATCCTGCATTTAGGAATGCAACAGTGAGGACTCGTAAGGCACTGGATGTTGAGGCTATCAAGGTATTATTTTTACTGCATTTAAAGCCTAAATATAAAGGTTGTCTTGCAAGGTGAAAAAAAGAATAGCACTAAGACAATGCACTTTAACTGTTTGTTCTCTCACAAGTTGGTATTTCAAAAAAGGGACTTGTCAGAATGGCCTGTCAGTGATAGCTGCCCAATGTCTCCATTTCCCATTTCCATGTGACAGTCAGGCAGGTTCCTCCCTGACCCTGAGCTGTCAGGGGAGCTGTAAACCCACAGCTGTGCCAGGTGCCACTTGTCTCATACCTCATCTCTCAGCAGCACTAATTAGTTCATCAAAGTGAGGCTGAACAGATATAATTGACAGAAGGTGAGCCTTAATCAATGAATATTTATACAGGGCTTACCTTCACATGTGACCAAACCCATTGGCCTGTTGTGGTTGATGCACAAAAGGACAGATCCTTCTTCCTGGGCCATTCTTGTTTTGGAGGATAGCAGGGATTTGGAGAGCAGTAGAAGAGCTTTTCCTGGGTGCAGTTGCCCTAAATATGAAAATGGTGTAGAACTGCAGAGTAAATAGAGACTATTTATTATATATTTTATACACTGCCATTTTAGAGCAGCACTGGACTTGGCACAATTGAACCAGGCATGTTGTAAAAACCACTGTTACAGTCCATGTTTGTGATTGATGAAAGTGTGTTTATGACTTTTACATTCACATTTCTCGTTTGGGTATTTTCCAAGTGGATTGAAACACTTTTTATGCTTCTTGCACATGTTGTCCTGTTCTCTATCAGCTTTCTGTTGGGGAGAACAGTCAGGGACAGGCATGGTGGGATCTGGATAGGTGGGTGTAACCAGCAGATGAATGGCAGTCAAATAAACTGTCAAATTAATACTATGTAATTACTTTGCTATCTGTTATAAACAGAGTGTTTTGGTACAGCCCACCTGAGGATTCAAGTACTAGAAGTAATTTTGGCATAAATGATCTTTGACAGTCTTATTATGAGTTCATAGATTATATTAATTAATTATTTGCTTGTTTGTTCATTTTTAGAGTCAATTCATCTGGTACAGCATTGTTTGCCAGAGGATTGGAACAGTGAGTAAAAAACAGGTTTTACCAAATTTATTTTTGGTCTAAGCTTAATGCAAACTACTATTTTATGACATACTATTTAATTTAAAGCTATGGTGCAGGGAGTTCACAGCACCTTGTAGAAGATAATTTGTTATAATCTGCCAACTGGAATGAGTGGGTTTGCTCACAGGTAAATTTAAAAAAAAAATAAATTTTGAAATACTTTTACAAACTCTCAGCTGCATTTCTATTACTGGTGGCCTGGCTCCCTCAGGACAGTCTGTAGGGCTGAGGGGGTGGCTCAGGATGGAATTAAATGCAGTATTAGTGTGGTGCTGCCTCTCTGCTGGCACCTCTCACCTGTCCTTTTGCTTCCATGATGAAGAACGATGAGATAGAAAACGCACGGAACGTCCCAGTGCGAGACCTAAATGACAATGCTCCCCAATTTAAACAGGCTGATTACAATGCTTCAGTATCAGAGGTGAGTTGTGGCAGATCTTAGGACCTTTTTTTTCCTTGTGGTATTTATAAATTTCTTGCTGGGGAGGTTCTAATGTGACCACACCATTACATGCATTTTTGTGGGATTTGTCCACACCTTCCCATGGGTGTGGAAAAGAGGGCTGGGCTACATGTCCAGCTGGGGGTAGGGGAGGAAAGGGGAAATATTCAGCTCCCCAATAAAACTGGTGATGGGAAAGGATTTGCCAAGGAGGTGGCACAACTTTCCTGCCCCAATTAGGAAGGATGTCCAAAGGGTGTCGTGACTGAGCCTTTGCTGACCTTCATTTCCTCTAGGTGGCTGAAATAAATTTGACAGTTATAAAAGTGGAAGCTGAGGACAATGATTTTTCTCCAGAATTCAACATCCTCACTTACAACCTTTCGGTGAGTGCCCTTTGTGTGTTGGAAACCATGAGCAGAGTTTGCCCTTCACAGACTCACACCCAGGCACGGAGCCCCGGGAGCTCCCTCGCACTGTGGGGTTGAGTCAAAGCTGCAAAAAGCCAAAAGGCCTTTCAAAAGGAGAGCTTAGGCCACAGGTGAGGCCTGAATCTTGTTTCTTGACCTTTGTGGAATGATTTGTGGCACTCTCCAGCTCCAGCTCAGGAACTCAGTGGCCCTTCGTAGAGAAGCAGAAGCGAAGTGGTTTCTCCTCTTTTTAAAGTTTGGGTTTGCTTTGCTCTTCATCTCCAGTCCTGAAGCCAACTGAAGGAGGATGATTTCACCTAACTTTAGATATCTCCAGTGGAAATCACATCTGAGCTGTCTCTGCTCCTTTTATAAACTGATGCCATTCCTTGTTGACCCCAGGATGAGATAAATCAGAAATTCTGAAGGCTCTGATGAGACAGGCAATAGAATGTGTGGTGGTGTTTGAGAGATTCCTGGTCCTTTATGGAAAACAGTCCAATATTAGAGGTGAAAAAAGAGAAAAGAAAATGTATTTCATCTTTTATCATATAAAATATTTGACTTATTCATTTAATAGGGTCCAGACTCTGATTACTTTTATATAAGGGAAGGAGATGGAAGCATCATGGTGAAAAAACCATTGGATTACAACAAGATCAACCTTTTCAATTTAACAGTCCAGGCAAAGGTATGATACAAATTAAAAGAAGAATGAGACCCACAATAACTGTACAATGACAGTTCCCCTGTTATAACATCCCAGTTTCTACCTATTTAGAAATTTGAGAGTTCCCAAACCAAAAGCTGTGGCTGCATCTTCTGTAGCATATTCTTAATATTTAAACCAACATTTAAGTTGCCTTTGAAATACCAGACCAAGTTTCTTCCTGTGTGTGTTTCTCTAAGTATAAATATTGTACATATTTATTCCCCTCAATTCTAATACACATTCATCTATTCATTCTGGCAGATCTATCATATTTTTCTGCATCTTACCAGGTTTTTTGTGTGTCTTTTTTTTGAGATTTGAATATATATTTGCCTTCATTTCTATTAGAACTAAAAAGAAGTGGGTTTGTTGCAATTACTGTGGTACCTATCAAATAGAGCTGCAGCAAATGGGCTGTTACTCAGTTCTGTGTGCTGCTGTGTAACACCTGCCTGAGAGAAAATGAATAATTGAGAAAATTACCTGTTGATGGTTTTATTCCTAAAACTGGATTTTCACAAGTGGAAAAATCTGATGGGCTGAGACCCTGCATATTAAAACTGCAGTAATATACGTGCAATAATACTCTGCTGTATTTTCCACTGAGATTTGGCACAATGTTCCTTATTTCCTTCTCTCCCTTGGGCTGCAGGAACAATTTGGAGACCAGAGGGACACGGCATCATTAATAATTCATGTACAAGACTATGACACATTGAACCCCTATTTCAGTCAACCTGTGTACAGTGTGACTATCAATGAAACCCAGGTAAAGGCTTCTGTCTAATCCACTAACATTAAAATAGTTAATTATCTTTATTCCCGTTTCTTTGTTGCTATCTTCAGGTTCACATATTTTAAACCACAATATAGACTTGAGTGTTGTTTTCCAGGAGAGGAATGGAACAGAAATATTCTGTTTTCTTAACATAAATCCCATCTGTGGCTGCAGCTTCATAACCTGCTGTTTCTCAAACACAGTTTGTCCATCAAGTATTTTGGCCACAGTTTTCCTCTGTAAAGCATGGATGGCAGATCAGGATTTTTTCTGGATCCCAGTGATTAAATACACTTTTCTTGTTTCTTTAATCCAAATTGTGACTTGTCTAATGAAAAATGTGATGTTTCTGTGTAATTTTTTCCAGTTAATCAAGTAAATGTGTGTTTTTAGGTGGGTCCTCTGACTATTCTCCCAGAGGACATACTGGCTCGAGATGGAGACACAGGTATAAATGAAGAAATAGTTTACAGCATCAAACTAGGTAAGAGTCTTTCTTTTCTTTAGTCCATGATGTCTGTGTTACTGAAGAGAATGATGAGGAAGTGCAGGGCACATTCAGATGTCTAACCTGCATTCAGCTTCACCACAGTGCTGCTCCACAAACCAAATCAGCTGGATATCAGTCATTTATTGCAGGGTCCAACTGTTTTTAAAATGTTTAGATGTTCTTAACCTCCCTCCAATAAACAATTCCTGAGTGTAAGCCAGTGTAGAAGCTTAAATTTGGTCAAAGAATTTCCTTTCTGGACCATCTAGAGAAACCAACTCATTCAAGAGCTTTCCCTCCTCCTGAAGGAATTGCCAAAAGCTCGTGAAATGATTAATTTGGGACCCTTGAAGTGTGACTAAATTTCCTAAGAATTGTTTTGAGGACAGAGTATGTGAAAAAAACCCTTTTATGTGGAATGTCTATTCACTTTTGCTGTGGCTGAGGAGATAACACTCATTCAAAGGACAGAGCAGATTTACTGTTCTGGTTCATTGCCATTAACCCTTCGCAATCTGTTGCTTTTCAGTGAACCCCCCAGCCTATACCAACAACTTTTCCATCAATGGAAGCACTGGAATATTGGAAGTAAGGACTACCATTGACAGAGAAATGTGTCCCTACCTCATGGTGGGCATTCAGGTAGTGACTGGTTTACTCTGTTAACACTGAATCTCAACTTCATCAAACGATATGTGAATCCAACTTGCTGTTAATAGTGTTTCTTATAGTAATGTTCAAGGGCAATTGGTGTCAAGGCTCCATCCTGCCATTTAAAAAGCAAAATAAAGTTAAAAATCATTAATAGAAAATATGCAGCTGTGCCATGCCCTTGTGTTAAGCCAGAACAGCTTGTTTGTTACCAGAGTATGGGATTTACAGCTCCAAACTCTGTTTTTCAGGCAGCTCAGCAAGACAAGGCTTTCAAAACTGCTGATGCAGTGGTTCTGGTTACTGTTGAAGATGTGAATGACCATCGTCCGGTACTGTCACAGTCAAGTTACAATGTCTCAATTCTAGAAAATTTCCCAGATGGGATGGAAGTTCTTCAAGTAACAGCCACTGACGAAGATGAGGTAAAAAGACAGTGTTTGTGTGGTTGCTGCAAATACTGCATTTCTGGAAATGTAGTATAAAAGGCATTTGTGTTATGCAGGTGCAGTGAATAAAGTTGTCTTTTTCTGACTGTCTAAGCAAAGCAAACTCTGTACTTACAGCCAAACAATAAATCTTGGCTCTCTTTGAAACTCCTGTGGTTTGTAAATGGTCCCAAATCTGAAAGTGGACACAAAACTGCAAGTTGTCCTTAGCCTGCTGTTATATTTTTTCCATGTTGTTTGCTCCTCTCCCTCTTTTTGGAACTGTAACTTCTATTAAAGCAGAAAAGTAGATGGCTGGAAAAAAAGAAGAAAGCATCCTAAGGGACCGGCTCAGTGATTGCCCTGTTTGATAACAAATATCATTCCTGTTTGCAGGGAGGCTTCCAGGGAACCTTCCAGCTCACTCCAGGTGACAGTCCCTTCCAACTAAGTCCAGCTGGGATCCTGACTGTGAGGAACTCCACCCTCCTGGATAGGGAAAGAACACCATCCTTTCACCTGCAGGTATTAAAAATCAGCCTTCTCCTTTCCCAGGCAAACAGGTGAGGCCTGATCTGTCCTGGCATGAGGCCATTCTTTGGTACGGATCAGCAGCTTAACTGAGGAATCAAATCCAGCCTTCCACATCAAAGCTCTCTGGAGGGAAACACAAGTGATAGAGTTCCCTCAGCTTGCACTTCTCCTTCGTCCTTCTCACTGCTTGCAGACCAAGCCTTTGAACAATAAGTGACTTCCCTGGGTGGTTGTTCCAGGTCACTGCCAGAGACCATTTGCCACCTCCCTACGAGGCGCATGCCCCAATCAACATATTGTTGCTGGATGAGAATGACAACAGCCCAACCTTCAGGGACACGCCATACAGCCAGCAGATTTTCCTCAACATGACTGCAGGAATGCCCATCCTTCAGGTACTAGAAATACTGAGTAGAGCTGACATTTCTGAGCTGAATGTTTGCATGAGGCCTTGCTTAAACCTGTGTAGAAGTTCTGTCTGTTTTGAATTCCTCTGAGTCCAGAAATGATCCACCCTTCATTTCAAAGCTCACATCTGCTGATATCCTGTAAGCACAGTGTTCTGGGTGCTCTAATCATCTCCCAGATCAGGGAACAAATGATACAGGATTTTTATTGATCTTAGAGGCTGTGCATCACTCTGAATTCCACAAATCTATGGCATAAAATGAGATTCTTGAGTTTAGTTGTTGTAAGATGTTTAATGGAAACTGAACACTGGTAAAGTCCAGGAATTGAAATAATGATTCAGTTTCCCTGAAAGGTGCTGAAGCATTGTGGATAACTTTTAGCTACAATATCCTTTTTCTAACATAGTTAATGAGTTAACCAAATAAAACTGGAAATAGGAGCTGAGATATAAAGGAATCACAATTAATGCTCATAGCCAGGTGTGCCCATTTATTGCCTCCTGATGAAACCCCTTGAACAATCTGCCTCCAGGGACTTAGGAATTGCTATGAAACAAGGTTTCTGAGGTACCAACTTGGTGTCACTCCCAGGAGTCACCACAAGCAGGATTTTGCTCATGCTCCTGCAGTGATAATGTTTGTGCATCAAAGAGCAAACGTTCTTGCTGAGGTTTAACCCAGGAATTCTACAGCAAGTAGACAGTCAGTCAAAGTCATCTGAATTTTGATGCACTCAAAGATGAACTGTGGCTGTATTTAGGTAATTTTTTTATATATATAATTATCCAGACCTATTATTTGCTATAAATGAGAGGAAAACAGCCCCACAACTAATTCCTAATTATCTGCCACCTGATTGCTTTTCTCTGCAAACTGCACAAGAAGGGACAATGTGTGTTACTTGATAAAAGTACACGGAATAAGAGTAAAATCATTTTTTTGCCTCCAGGTTGCTGCTGATGATCCAGATGATGGTGTAAATGGAGAGATAAGCTTTATCTTAGCTGGTGGCAATGAAGATGGGCACTTTGAATTGGATCCAGCCACAGGACAAATCAGTTTAAAGACAGTAATCCCATTAGAATTCGACCAGAGTAAGAAGTTTGTCTTGTGGATAACAGCTACTGATGGTAAGAGAAGATTTTAGTACAGGTCAACACAACTATTTCTGGTGATGGTTTTGGCTTTGGTTTGTTTTTTTTTACTTGAAGGAATCTTGTCAAAATGGATTCACAGGTTTCATTTGAAAAATACACTATATTTCTATCTGTTCTTCTTTGTTGAAGATAGGAAGAAAGCTGTTTTATTCTTCCAAAGTAATTGCTGCATCTCTGGCAAAACTCTGCTTCCTGCTGGTGGTTTTATATCCATTCTATTTTCTCTGTGGTTGTGGGAAGAACATGAAATAAAATATATCTCACACCTTCCTTTCACCTTATTGACTGATGTTGCACAGCATAGAATACAGAGATTCAGGCAGAAGTCAGGAATTTAGAACTCAGTCATCACTCAATAAGGAGCAAAAGGAAAGTAAAATGTTCTGAGCAAGTTTCTGTTGGTTTGCACATCCGTGTGGGTACACTGGAGATGCCAAGTCCATTTTTAGAATGACCAGCACTAACATTATTTCCTTACCCATAGTTACTGAGGGTTTCTTTGAAAAGAATAACAGAAATGTCAGCAAACATTCATGATCTGCATAAGAAGAGAAGTAAATGTAACCTAGGAATGTTCTCCCACTCCTGGAAGCGTGAGAACACAAAGTGCTTTTCAGCCTCATCATTTTCCCATGATTTGGGCAATATGAGCTCTGTGTCCTCACATTTATGGTCTCATGGATAAACTGGGTACTGTGGGGAACACGGATACAAATGGGGTTCCTCAGGCCATCCTTTGGGATCTTGGTTAGGACCTCTTAGGCAGTACCATAACTGCTGCAGTAAGGATTTTTAAAAAAAAAGTGACACTTGAAAAGTGGTGGGGTTTGGGGCTTTTGGGGGGGTGTTTTTTAGGCAGTGGGTATTCTGTAGGAGATTGTTTTCCTTCTGCTTGCAGGTGGGGCCATCCCAAGAAGTTCATCAGTGCCAGTAGAAATCTTTGCAGTTGGAAATTCCAGAGCACAGTTCACTCGGAAAACATACCATGTCTCTGTGAAAGAAAGGCTGGTTGCTCCTGTGGAAGTAGCACAAGTAAGAGCAACTTTATTTTATCTCTATATAAGGCATGACAGCTGTAAGAAAATCCTCTAATATATGTGCCCCTCAGATGATGAGGCTTATCACCCACCAAGGTGGGTTTGCTTCCACTGAAACCTCTGCAAACCTTCAATTTGCAAACATCTGAACAGCATCTGCTACTGTTTAACATTAAAAAATCCCAAACCAAACCAAACCCAACCCCCTGAATCAAAGAAAGTAAACCCCAGAACTGCCTGAGAAAGAAAAATGCTTAGCCCTTTGTTGACTCTGGACTCTCTCCACAGCCTGTAGTGGCCCAAAGGCTGGAATAGGCAACATTCCCTCATCTGTTGGTAATAAATCTAAACCTTGTGACATGACATGAGATTTCCCACCACAGAACTGTCACAAAGGCGTTTTCAAGGAAGGTTTTAGAACTTTCCTTGTTTTGATCCAAAATGCTCAGATAAGCAGGTCACCAGAAGTTCCCTCTTGGATGCGGGTCTGAAGACAGGTGGAAGATCTCACCTCAGCTAATGCATTTTATTATTTTGATTTATTGACTTCCTGAGTTAATTTTTCACCTTTTTCATATAAAGAAAGACAGAACAAAAGGTTAAAGTGCAGTCTGTTTAATGTGCTTTATACATGCTTACTTTTGTATATTAGTGGTGTTGTTATATACAAGGCAGTCCTCTCCAGCTGTATTTTGATGTATGTTATGGCTTGATTTTCAGTTCTTTTAATGAATCTGTGAAGTCAACAAGTGTCTGAATGAAAATTCATTAAAAGAAGTAAAAACCAAGCTGCAGTATCAACCACAAATTGGTGTCAAGCCACAATATCAACCATAAAATGAGTTTGGACATAGTTGAAACCATTATTCTTTTTTAGACAGTGGTTTATTGGTTTGAATTCATTTATTGATAATATGCTGTATCTTACCCAGATGGAGTATAAGTCTTTAAGCCCCGATATACCAGTTGAGTTCCAAGTGCTGACGGAATCTGCTACATTTGCCATCAATGACACGGGAGTCATCTACACAAAAACCGAACTGGATTATGAATCCCAGAAAAATTACACACTGACTATTTCCTTGTCAGATGGGGAGGCCACTGACCACGCTACAGTGTTTGTCAAAGTTCTTGATGTCAACGACAACCCACCAGAGTTCAGTCAGGCAGCTTATGAGGTCCTCGTGTTTGAGAACCTCCAGAAGGGTAGTCCTGTCTACACCTTCAGTGTTGCTGACAAGGATGAGGTGGGTACTGGGTTATTCTCATCCTCATAAATCAAAAATGACATGGTTTTCTCAGTTTTACAGCAGCGCAAATGCTTCTCACAGCTCAGATTCCACTGATGTGCTGCTGCTCCTCACATCATGGGGATCAGTCTTGGAGAGCTTTATGGAGAGAGGGAGTGTGTAGGACCTGAGTAGGGAAGCCCATAAGGGTTTCCACATACCCCAGTTCCTGTGTGCCAAAGAAGTCCAGTATTCCCACAGCTCAGGGTGCAGGATTTCATTTATTAAACCTGGCAAAGCACTTGTGCTTTTGTACTGAGAAGTCCTAGAAAAATGTCAGGTATTAGTGCAAATAAGATTATTTTTTGAACTTAAATATTAATCATGTTAACCTTAAATGAACTATATTTTCTTTTTAGGCTGGCTTTTCTCAAGGACACTTTATGCATAATAGTACCTCGTTTACTGTGGATATGCCTGGAATACTTTCATTAAGGAATGACACAGAACTGGACAGGGAGACTACATCTGGATTCACTTTACAAGTAAACTTGGGGACAGACTCTGCAGCTTTGGCTCATTTCTAATTCACTCCCTTGAACACCTTTTTACTCCTCTGTCAGAGGTTAAAATGACAACGCAGCCAACTAAAATTCCATTTTTGTTCCTTACTTTGGCAGGTCTGGGCAGTTGATGCTGAAATCAACGGGCTTAGTTCCAGTGCCCTGTTCCACATCACCGTTCTGGATGTCAATGACAACAACCCTGAGTTCCAGCAGCAGCCATACAGCTTTGAGATTCCAGAGGGAGATTATAGCCCAGGTGCTCCCACTGCAGTTGGACGCGTGGCTGCTACTGATCTGGATGAGGGAGAGAACGCACGGATTACTTATTACCTGTCAGCTGAGGATGGGGATAATCCATACAGCATCCAACAGGTGAGGGTTTGGATGTGCTGGAAACAGGATTTGGGTACTGTTTTTCATGAAGTTACTTGGCATAGTAAGACACACCAGGTAAAAAGAGTTGGCAGGTGCCATTTTAATACACATTAAAACCAGCACATGCCCTGTAGGTTGGAATTATTTGTTGATATTCAGAAACTAAAACATACTGGTGAGGTGTTGCTTGGAATCGGGACTCCACTTGTCCAAAGGAGAACAGATGTTTTCAGCCCCTCATCCCCCTGAGAATTCAGTATACAAATACAATCAAAAGGATCTGTGCATTGACCCCTATTACCTTCTCTAGGATGGCATCGTTTTGGTTACTGGCTCTGTAGACAGAGAAACCAAAGAGAAGTATGAGCTGCTCTTGGTGGCATCTGATAACGGAGCACCTCGGAGGCAGGTAAAGAGGAACAAGTTATGCTCTATTTGCAACTTTTTTTTACTCCTGAAGTGCCTGGGCATTTTCTGAATCGTTTCTACTGTCACTCCCCAGAATTTCACACACATCAGCATTCAAGTGTTAGATGTGAACGACAACCCTCCTCAGTTTCCAAAGGCTCAGTACTCGGCCAGCGTCCAAGTGGCAGCAGCAAAGGAAGGAGACTTTGTGCTGGCAGTGTCTGCCACTGACCTTGATGCTGGGAACAACTCAGTCATTTCATACAGGTAAGTTCCTCTGAGCTCAGTAGGCATCTGCTGTGAAAGAAACAGGGAGGTATTTTTATTTATCACAAATTGGTTTTATTGGTCTTAAGAAGGGTAAGATCTGTTCATGTATATTTTAGAAGTGCTGTGATCACTTATGATTTCTAAACTTGGGAAGGACAGTCATTGCTCTGTGTTTTAGAGCTTATCAAATCATGACTGTGTCATGAGAGAGAGTGCAACAAAATTATAAACCTGGCAATAAAACCCCAAAGCCAAGATTTGTTTGGATTTCTGATTTCTGGTATTTTTTTTGAGTTGGTTGGAAGTAAGTGAACCTCTGAGAATGACTGTCTTAACACACATCTTCTGTTTGTTGGGAGGAGGAGATCAAGAAACACCAACTTTCATAATGCACCATGCACAGAAAAATTAATGGAGAATGCCTCTTATATGAGCCCTGTGTCGTGGAAAATACTGGGATACCTTGACAGGGATTGAGGAGGACACATGAAGGAACCAGTAAAATTGTGGATGTTTAAAACTAGTCTCTTGAAAGAGAACATTTTTAACTATAAGATGGCATTCTGCCTTAAACATGTTCCTTTTTCTTGTGAGCAATCCAGCTGTCTGTGGGAGTTCACAGAACACAGGAGTTAGCAGGCCATTCCAGATGAATGTCACTTGGTTTCCTTCTGTTGCTGAAGATGCAGCTGAGTGTGCAATATCTGCCCTCCAGTTGTGGGGAAAATCAGATGCTTGGGGTATAACGGGAACTGAAGGCATCAATGCTGGTTTTAGCATGATGGAAGTCACACTTGGAATTCAAAAGGCCACTATATTTAGGCTAATGACCCAGCAATTAAAACTTGTGCTTTGTAAAAAGGCAAATACTGTCTGCTGAGTGCTCCTTAGAGAAGCAGCAGTAAGTAGATGGTCATTAATATGAATGCTCTCCTGATGTCTCTCTAATCAGCCTCCTGGATCCTTCTGATGATTTCCATTTAAATGCCCTCACTGGAGAAATCACCCTCAGCAGGAGCCTGGACCACACCACAGCTGACACAGTTGTTACACTGACAGTTGTTGCTGCTGATCACGGAGTTCCCCAGCTTTCCTCAAACGGTAAATCAAGGCTTTTACCCCTTTTTTTCCACCCTACATAAACATAACCTTTGCAAACATCTAAATTTTAAATTAATCCCATTACTATCAAGTCAAACTGAATTTAGGGAAAAAACAAAACATGTTACATTTAAGGAACAATGGATATTAATTTTTTACCATTGGATTTCCTCTAAGCTGATCATATTAACAGGAAACTTGAGTTTAATAATTTTTTATTCATTTATTACAGTGGTACTTATGCTACAAAACTCAGGGCTTCACAGTTACAGCCACTCTAGAAAGATATATTCAAATAATATTAATAATGTGTTTCAGTTTTCCTTTATTTTCTTAGAATTAGAAACATTCAAACAAATAGGATCAGGCAAATAACCCTCAAATGAGTTTCTTTTTTTTTCTAAAAAGTATTTAATCACCTGATATTTTCTGTAAGTTTTTCATGTGGTTTTTGGAGGTTAACTTTGATTTACCGTGAACAGGATAAAAACTGATTTTCTTAAAATAGGATGAGTGATTACAACAGAAATTGCCCTCATGGTTTTATGTGCAGCCCTTCCCTTTCATTACAAAGCAATTCAGTGTGAGAGCTTTAAGGAGTGTAAAACCCCTGCACTTCCCATTAACTTGAGGTTGGTGGTTCCTGCTCTCCTGTCCCACTGAAGCAACACCCCTGGGATCAGGGAGGTGAGGTTATTCTGGAACAGCAATTACATATAAAAGGTTTTGTGTTACATATTAAACTTAATACTGTTGATTTCCATTTTCTTATCACTCCCCTTTCCTACATGATAATTTCAGTCATTTGCTATGAGCTCCTCCAAAACTTAAGGAAACAGAGCACAGATACTGAGGATTTCAACCACAACTGCCCTGTTTTGATTTGCTTTCTCTCACAGCCTCTGTCACTCTCTACTTGCTGGTAAATGACACCAGCTTTGGGCTGACGTTTGAAAGCCCCAGCTACGAGTTCAGCATCGCTGAGAACCAGCCCCCAGGGACTGCAGTTGGCTCTGTGAAGGCCCTGACTGGCAGCATAGCAGTGCAAGTGGAGTATTCCCTGAAATCCCACTGGGACAGGTTCTCCGTGGGTGCCCAGGGGGACATCGTGGCTCTGGCCGCGCTGGATCGGGAGGAGGTCGAGCTGTTCAGCGTCATCGTGGAGGCCCTGGATTCTGTGGTGCCACCCAACACAGCCGTGGCTTTGGTATGGAATGTGCACTCCTAAAGATGTTTCATAGAGGAGTGTCAACTACCTTTAAAAAGACCCCAAGAATCCAGCATTTTCCAGATAAGTGCTTTCTGTTATGCAAGCACGAAGCTTTGAGAGCCTTTTATTTAATTTCAGGGTTTTTTTTATCCTAAGGAGGTACTGAAACAGGTTGAAACATTGACAGCTTCACAGACTGAAATATTGTCACTTCACAGGTGGCACCACTTCCTCAGAGTCCCTCTGTGAACAACCCACAACCAGAGGAACTGATTCTGTGTATAATTCTGTCAGTGCATGAGGTAGATGAGTCCCAAAGGCCCAGATTATTTATTCTGCTTATCAACTCCAGTTAGAGTCTGTTACCTCATACATATGTTATCTTGCAGCTGAGAATTAAAAAAATCAAAAATGCTGAGGTTGTTAAAATGCTCAAATGCTGCAAAATACTGAAGTTTTTATGTATCCCTTTGAGTTTTGTTGTTTCATTGTTTTCTTTCCTATAGTTTTCCATAGAGTAAAATGAATCAAATTCTCCTTAGGATACCATTTCTACAGTCAAATATATGTCTCTTTTTTTGTTCTTTTTTCTTTTAATTATTTATTTTATTCTAGGTAACTGTGAGAGTGAATGATGTCAATGACAATTCTCCAGTTTTCCCAACATGGATTCAAACCAAATTATCAGCTCCTGAGAATGCAGCTGGGCTAGAGCTGGGCACATTTTCTGCTACTGATCTGGACACAGGACTTAATGCCCTTATAACCTACTCTCTGCAAGATGACTTTGCTGGAACATTCCACATTGACAGTTCTACTGGCAGGTTGATGACAACAACATCCTTAGACAGAGAAACAATGGACAGTTATGAATTGAAAATAGTAGTAAGTTGACTAATTTGATTCAAGTTCACAGAATCCTCAACATAAAAAGTGAGACAAAACTGAATCATCACAAGGAAACCACTTAGAGAATTCCATGAGAATCCATCAATGAATTTTGGCTGTTCCTTATGTTTTGCAGCCAGAGCCCTGTTTTCTGCTGTGTAAATTGGTTTTAATGAATAAATGATCCATGAAGCCCAGATTTTAAAGGTCACAGTCCCACAACAGGTTACTGTGACATCTGCACAGCATTCCTGAATCCATTTTATACCATACAGCTGCATGGCCAATCCATGTTGGTTTGTTGGTTTTGTCCCTTCCCCTTATTTTTTTTATTTTTTTTCCATTTTTTAAAAAAATACATATCCTTAGACCTTTTAAAAAATACCTGAAATGAGATTTTTCAGATTTAAAAAAAAAGGCATAAAGTTTCATTCAACAGCCATGAGGGTATCTATTTATTCTAAGCTCACTTGATTGATTTTTACTGCTCCTAATTAGCTCAATTACTGTACATACAAAGAACTGCTTCAGCACTGGCCCTCATGTACAAATACATTTTAAGGACATTTTTGCTGCTAACAAATAATTTAACTGGTCAAGGAACTTGTGGAATATATTCAGGAAACCCACTAAAAATTGAACAGTGAAAATTTGAGAGTTAAAAGTGACACTTCTTAAGACCTATGGATTAGAATTTTCTGTGACAGGTGTTTGTGCAGTGTAAAATTTGCCCCATACTGTTCACAGCTTGCTTTGTAGTCACTTCAAACCCTCCATGTGCAAGGGATTTCCTTATTCTTTCAAGTGCCACAGCACAGATATCTGTATTTTTGTGTTGATTAGTGCCACATCTGCTCACGTGACATGTTTGATCTGGATCCAGGCCTGAGCTTTGATTAATTGTTAATGAGATGAGACAGAGTGTGATGGGGTGAGGATGCCACTGCAGGGAGATACATGGCAGCAAACCAGGCAGAGGGCTAGAACAATGTCACTGGGGGGTAACTGGTCCAGCAGAAGGTCTTCAGAGACAAGTGTCACAATTTTTGGATCAAAATTGAACTGGTAAAAATGTGAGTTTGTGTCCAAGTAGTGCTGCTTTTAATACCACGTTTCTTGGCAGGCCACTGACTCTGGCAAGCCCCCAGGATCTGCAAGCTTAGCCCTGAGCCTCACTGTGGAGGATGAGAATGACAACCCCCCCGTGTTCCCCCAGCCATCCTACTCTGTGTCTGTGAGGGAGAACGAGCCTCCACACGTGGTATGTGAGAACACACAGCCTGCTCTGCCCTTGTCTTCTCCATGGCAGCCTGGAAGGGGCAGCAATCCATCCCCACTGGGCATCAGGGAATGTGGTTTGCCACTCTGTGGAGCCTGTAAAATCACACAGCATGGGCATTATATGGTAGTGATATATCTCAGTGCCACTGATCTTGGGGCTCATCTTGTTCCAACACCTTCCACTAGTGCAGGTTGCTCAGAGCTCCATCAGCCTGGCCTTGAACATTCCCAGCGATGGGGCAGCCAGAACCTCCCAGTGTATCCATTTCTGGCTCCACATCTGCCTTGCAGGTGTGACCTAAAGGTTCCCAGGAACTGAGGGGAGAGGTGTCACCTGGGCAGGTGTGACATCTGTGCCCACTGCTGCTGCATGCTGTGTCAGTATTACTGCCAGGCAATTAATGGCCACCTCTAATTGAGTCAGTAAACACTCCGTGGCTCAGTATCAGTCTGCTCTGTAGGTTTTGCCACTCTGTTATGCTCTAAACTTTTCCTTTCTCTTTTCCCCCTCTCCTTTAGATTCTGAGTGCAGCAGCCACAGATGCAGACATAGGCTACAATGCCATTATTCACTACACCATAACTGGAGAGGCAGTTCCATTTCATGTTGGGGAACTGTCTGGAAATATTTCAACTCTTGAACCTCTGGACTATGAAAGTCGTGCCCAGTACACGTTTACTCTGAAAGCTTTCAATCCTGGAGACCCAAACCTCCAGGGCACAGCAACAATTACAGGTATGTCCATTTTACCACAGAAAATGTACCTTCATTTCCCTCAGGGAATATTTCAGCAGGTGTAATTATGAGGCACAAACATGCTAATACAGGCTGCTGAAGTAAATTATCAGTAATGATGATGTGATCTTTGCACTACAGACAGATCAGATTTTAAAAAAAAAAGTTTGCCTTGTCAAAAATCAAGGTTTTGCACACAAATTGACACTGAAAAAGAAGGTTTTTCACACAAACTGACATTAAAAATGAAGATTTTCCACACAAACTGACATTACTCACTTCCATGTCTTCACAAATTTTTTCTGTGGTGTTTTTGTGAGTCCCTATTGACATTTTGATAGAAAAGGTTTCCAAAACCAGGATTCAGTTCTTTTCCATGCTTGTTTACAGAAAGCCTGTTTCTAGGGTGATAAACAATATTGATTTTTAGTGTTGGTAAAATAGCAGTGCTTGATTGCTGTTGTTTTTTCCACTTGTTCTGTTGGGGGAAAAAAAGATATAAATATTTCTGTGAAGTTGATATCTCAGCTTTTGGCCAGCCCTGCTTCTGACCAGTATGACTGGAAGTATTAGTTTGATTAGCTCAGTTGGTGAAAACTTGGTTATAATAATGCCAAGGTCATGGGTTCAATCCCCTGTGTGGGCCATTGACTTAAGAGTTGCACTCAATGATCCTTGTGGGTCCCTTCCAACTCAGAATAGTCTGTGATTCTGTGGTTTATTCTTCCTTGTTCTGTGTTATTTATGTTGCTCTGTGGCCAGTTGTGGACCATGGCCCTGTTACCCAGGCCATGTACAAATATAAAACTGGGCAATCCTGTCTCCTTTGCTAAGCCCAAATCTGGAGACACCAAGTGAATATGGGCACAGGAGGGATCCCAAAGAAACAATGAAATGGTATTATTCATGACAGGACAGCAGTGACAGCATTCCAGTCATTGCTTGAGCAGTAAATGACTTAATACCCAAAGGCAAGTTATTTTGAAGTGCAGAAAACAAGGTTGCCCTCTGGTTAAAACAGAAAGAGCTCCAACTCTCTGCAGAGGAGCTGTGCTGGTTTATGTGGACTGAAGGAAAAGCTTGTGACTGTTCAGGCAACACTCATCAGACATGGACCTTCTTTCTCAGTTACTGTGGAAGATGTCAATGAAGAAGGCCCCATGTTTGAGCAGCCCTCCTATCACCAGGTCCTTCCAGACACTTCCACAGCTGGCACACTGGTGGTGGATATCAATGCAAGAGATGAAAACAAGGGTTATGATGAAGGCATTTTCTACAACATTACAGGTACGTTAGAAAAAACCTGGTGGCTGTTTAGTTCTTGAAGGCTGCTAAAGCAAAGTGCATGACACCAGAAGGAGGGAGGGAGAATGGCCATGAAGGGAAATGGCAGGTTCTGGCGGGACATAAGGGGTAGAAAATCCAAACAGGGGGCGGTCCCTGGAGGTTCTCAGCACCTGGTGAGTGAAAAGCCTTGAGCAACCTGTGCTGAATTCACTCCTGACCCTGCTTTGAGCCAAGAGGTTGGATCAGAGGCCTCACAAGGACCCTTCCAGCCCGAAGATTCTGCAGCACAGAATCCACAGAGGCTGGGGGTGTCTTGCTCCAAGTGCCAGCTCAGGATTTCCACCCATGTCTCTTCAATCCCAGGCATGTAATCCATCACTTGTCTCTGCTGGTTGCATTGCACATCTCCAGCACTTGTTTTTCTGTTTTCAGGTGGCAACTCAGAAGGCCTCTTCAGTCTTTCCAACACCACAGGAGAACTCAGGTTAACAAGAGACTTATCCAAACAAAGTGAACCCCAGTATTACTCCTTGAACGTCTCTGCCACAGACTCGGGTTTGCCGCCTCTTTCAACGTCTGTGAAGGTACTAACATTTCCCCCAGTTCATTCCCCACATTGTTTTCTTCTAAACTGAGCATAACTCCACCAGGAAATGGGTCTTAGTGAGGCAAAACTATGCAAAACAGGAGTCAGAATGTCAGAGTCTCACTTCTGTTTCTGGCTCCAAGACAACAGTTTCTGAGTTAGGCTGCTCTGGCAGCTGCTGCTGCACCACCCTGAGCTGCTTTGAGCATTTCATGTCAGAAGACACAGACAGAAGCTCCAGGCTGTGAGGGAGGAGGATTAGAGGAGTGGGCACTTCTGTGCAGGGTCAGAGTGGGGCAGCACAGGGGATGTAATGGAAATATGTGCTAAACAGGACATGGCAAATAAAGTGTTTATTTTCCTATAGTGCAAGAAAAAATGATTTCTAAATTATTATTCTAAAAGCTGAGAAATGTAAATGTGATTTAAAATATTTTTTACACAATGCTTATATTGATGGTGATCTTTTGCCACTAAATGTCACAGCAGAATTTAAAAAACAAACAAACAAACAAACTAGAAATCTCTATGGATAAAGACATGTAGAAAATTATTTTCAACACTCTCAAAATGTAGACTTGCAGAGCTTTGGAGGGAAGCTGTCTGGCATAATTTAGAAATAAATTATCTTCATTTTTGTGAAGCAAGAGGCACTCTTATTTACCACCTGTCACCTTTTCCTCATGTATAAAGTCAGTTATCATGCTTTTAGAATACTGTACTTACAAACTTCTGTCCAGGCTAGAGCTCTCCAGTGGAAGACTTGGTTGCAAATACAGGGGGGTGCAACTCTGAGAGCTGTTTAGCTGGACAAGAAATGTGCTCTGTGTGATGTGTCAAAGCCAGCACACGGCAATCCTGGGCTGTCCCTTCCTGCCCAAGTTCTGCACCTGTGCTGTTATAGAATCATAGAATCAGTTGGGTTGGAAGAGACCTCTGAGATCATCAAGTCCAACCCTTAATCCAACCCCACTTTGACTGCTAGATCATGGCACTCAGTGCCACGTCCAGTCTCACCTTAAAAGCCTCCAGGGTCAGAGAATCCACCCCATCTCTGGGCAGCCCATTCCAATGCCTGACCACTCTCTCTGTAAAGAACTTCTTCCTGATATCCAACCTAAACCTCCCCTGGCAGAGCTTAAGCCCATGCCCTCTTGTCCTACTGTTGGTTGCCTGAGAGAAGAGACTAATCCCCACCTGGCTACAACATCCTTTCAGGATGAGCCTCCTCTTCTCCAGGCTGAACATCCCCAGCTCCCTCAGCCTCTCCCCACAGCACTTGTGCTCCAGTCCCTTCTCCAGCCTCGTTGCTCTTCTCTGGACCCACTCTAGCACCTCAATATCCTTCCTGAACTGAGGGCCCCAGAACTGAACACAATAATCAAGGTGTTGCCCACCTCAGCAGGAAGGTCTGCTGGAGCTGAAACCATGCCCCGTGTCCCGTCCCTGTCCCTGTCCCTGCAGGTGGCGGTGGCCGTGGCTCCCTCCGGCGTGTCCCTGCCGGTGTTCTCGGAACCAGCCTATCACCCAGCGCCGCTCAGCGAGAGGACAGCCCCGGGCACCCCTGTGCTGCTCATCAGCGTGTCCCACAGAGCCCCTGTCAGCTACACCATCGTCTCTGGGGATGACCACGGTAAGCTCCTGATGGCAAAGGATGCTCCTGTTTGGGTTGTCCTCTCTTTCCTTTTGCCCTCAGTCCCACGGCCATTCATACTGGGTGTGTGCCAGCCAGATGTACACGTCTGGTCTGGGTCAGGTGTGGGCACATGGCTGTATTTCTGTCACATCAGCAAGAGCCACATGGCCCAGAGGTGGCTGCACCAGCTCTGTGCTCTGCCTGCTACTGCAGCATCAGGAGGTACCTGATCAGCCCTAAAGTTACACTGACAGGAGAAAAAAGATCTAAAAACATCAAAACTTCTGGTAGGAAAAGGAACTCAGCAATGTTTCCTTAGCAAGTGGGAGTGCATGGGTTAAGTTCCTGTAGGCTCCAGTGCAGCAGGGCTTGGCCACGTGTCTATTTTCACTAAACACAGAGCTGGTTTTATTGCATCATCAAACACAGCCAGTTGGTATCTCTGGTTTTTTAAAGTGTTTTGCATGAAGGGTGGGGTCTCCTTGAAGTGAGTTGCAGGATTCCTCATTGTCAGTAAGAGCCAGGACTTCAGAGGAAAAGCAGTAATTTCTAACAGAAACAGGGACAAATAATCTCTGGCTGCTTTATAGGAAGGTGAAGACATGACTAGAGAGAGTGGGCTGAATTTTATTCCTTTTGGTTCCTATCTGGCCCTCTGAATTATTTCTTTTTGTTGATTACAGCCCTGGATATGCATGACATTCTCATAAATCTTGTAAAAACGTTGAATTTAATTTTGTTCTTTGAAGAATACTGTAACATATAATAGTCATATAAATAATATATAGTTTGCATTGAAGGATTTGTATCTTCAGATTCAACTAATAAATCATGACCAGAACAACTTCTGGGTTGGTTTGTGTTTTTTTTTTAACAGGGTATTTTCTTATCGATTCAACCAGTGGTGTCATAAAAACAGCAAAGAATTTCAGACTGGAAGATTTTCCAGTAACTTTCCACGTACGAGCGACAGACTCGTCTGATGCTGCCATATTTAATGAAGTTGGAGTGAAGGTGGAAGTTATTGATGAAAATGATTTCCCTCCTGTCTTCCCATCCTCTCTGCTGGAAGAAACATTGGCAGAGGTAAGGAAATGTCATCCAAACTGAGTCACAAAACTAAATCTTCAAAATAACAACAAAAATAATCTTTTGGCGAGTGTACAAGTAAACCTTCTGGAGCTGGGCAGGTTTGCCCTTCTATTCTGCCATAGAATGTTTTGAGGTTTATTTCAAGCTGAAAATCCCAGTACACAAAGAGAATGGTCTAAAAGTGTGGACACACTGAAGGAAAAGTGAATCTTGTAATAATAAGGGGCTCCATAAAGGAAGAACTGCCACTTTGCATGTTAATGGAAAGAGAATATTCATGTGCATTCAAAATCTGGTGGATGTGCTGGGCACCTCCCAGCCTCACTCAGCCTTTTGTCAGGGAGCTTCAGACAGAGAAATAGCAGGGAAAAGTGTCTAGTTTGGCAGTATTTCTCTCCTCATGTACAATCTGTTGTGATTCTTGCTGACACAGAGCAATTAGCAGCAGAAAACAAGCCAGATTTCAGTCAGATTTTCAGGCATTGGCTGTCTAAGCCACAACATTTATTTATGCAAAAGCATCCAGCCAAACATTTCCCTCTTCAGTATTCAAACAACACTTTTCACACTTCAATCTGCTGGCTTCTTTTCTAAAAAGGAGCCTGTTGATCATGCTAATACTTTCTATAACACAAACCTTGCCTTTGAGGTCCCCACCTGGTGCCACACATTCTCTTTAACAGCCACAACTGACTTAAAATGTAGCCCATTTCCACCACTGAGCTCAACTTAGGTTCAGTTATTACACCTATTTGTAATGTTCCCAGTTAGTTTAATGGAGGAGAACTGGAATCACATTTCTCAGCCTTAAAAAATTGATCTCCCTGTGAAATATTTACTCAGTAAGAATTGCTGGGTGCCCTGATGGATCAAGTAACTTCAGATCAGGTCTCACATGGCTGTGCAAGTGAAACACTGGTATCTCCTGCCAACCTTGCTGCAAGAAACATTGTTAAAAAGGAAGAACTGTATTATTTCTTTTGATAAGAGTAATTATTAGCCAAATAGTGTTCAGAAAGAAACATAATTTTGAAGTTGAGAACATGTACTGAGTTTCACAGAAGAGGCTGTTACACAGAAATAACAGCAAGGCACATGCTCGAAGTGAAAATTTGGGGTGTTGGAAATCATGGAGGATTGCTGGGGGCAGGCAAATAGTTATTTTCTGTAAATTAAACAAGAGACTCTCTTTGCTGAATAAGTTGCATAATTTTGATTTTAAACTGTCTACACTGTTCTAAGTGGATGCAGCATCTGTTGCTGCCCCCACTCCCACGTAATTCAGGGAATTGCAGCACACCAACCTCTGACAGCTTCCATCTTCCTTCCCCCACAGAATTTAACTGCTACTCAGATTGTCCAGCTGAAAGCTCAGGATAATGATACAGGCAGAAATGGCTTCCTAACATACGGCATTCTTAATGGACATGGACTAAAATTCAGGATAAATGAAACAACTGGAGTTCTGTATTCCAATGCCACTTTTGATTATGAGGAGGAACCTACAGAGTATCAGGTGTGCTTTAGACTTCTTAACCCTTTTTCATTCAGAACTCATCTTGGATAACAGGTGACATTTGTGTTTTTGTTTAGCTTGATATTGCTTGAACATTTGCTGCATTGGTTTAGAGCATGAGCCCCTCAAGACTGAGGCATTGCTAAAACTTCTTTTTGACTGAAATGAAGTTCAAGCCCAGCTCATTGTTCACCTGCCCTACAAACACAAGCACATGAATAACTCATTTCCCAATGTCTTCAGTGCTGTCTGTCTCAATCTCCACTGGACTGATACTTGCAGACACAAGTCTCAGTTAATCTGCTGTGTTGTCATTGCCACTGCTGACTATTTATGATCTTACTTTGCCTCAAGCAGAAAATATCAGTGAATTTGTTGCCCAGAATTTGACTTCACATTTCTAAGAAAATGCCAGAGTTTCAAACTCACCAAGATTTTTTAAATCCTTGGCATGATTTCTCACTGCCCCCACCCTCCAGGTTGTGGTGTATGCTGAAGATGATGGAATCCCTGAGAAGAAGAGGGGTTACTGCACAGTTGTCATAAGGATCTCTGATGTCAATGACTGGCCACCTGCCTTTGCCCCAGTGCCTGAGTTCAGTGTACAGGAAAATGTGCCCGTGGGATTCACAGTTGGAAAAATCACAGCAACAGACAGGGACACAGGAGACAATGCCTTTGTTCTGTATAGACTTACAGGTAACAAGGAATTCTGTCACTGCACTCCAACAACTATCACTTTGCTGTCTCTACAATTATTGTGCATGTTATTTACTAATCCCTTTCCACACAGGCCAGGAAGGTTCACTTTCACCTGGTCTGGGTTTTTACTCATTTATGCTCATACAGCTTTCAACCTGACTGAGTAGGAGCTTTACAGATCTTACAGATCATTGTGCTTTTAATTGTATTTTTAATGCTTTTATAAATCAGATTTATAAAAAATCTTCAGCTATTTGACTGCCAGAGCTGCAGTTAGCAGGAGCCATCTGAATGAGAAAAATGCCCATGGTTTTCCTGAGCAAGGGATAAGGATCTAGGGCCTAATTCATCCCTGCCTTATAGAACCTGACAGAGATGGAAATTTAGACTCCTTTAGACCAAAGCCTGCAGGAGCTGAAATAGTTGGGTTAATTGTAAAGCACCATCAAGAGCAATGTGAATACAGTTTATATGTTTTTAGTTTTTTATTTCCAATCTGCATAGAGACTTTGAGGGTGGCCAAAGGCAGTAGAATTATAATTTAAGAGTGTAGTTAATGATGTGCTTCTAAGATGTATTATTTGATGATGCTTCTTTAAATCTGTCTCAGGTGGAGGAGAAAATGTATTTGAAATAGATGAAACACAGGGCATCATTAAGATAAAGAACTCTCCAGACTATGAAACCATGACCAAATACAACATTACAGTGACTGCAGTCAACAATAAATCTGCCCCTTTCTATCAGGTAAAAGACCATTATTTTAATAAACTGTGACTCTTCAGAGTGGATTTTGACCTAGTGGGAGGGAGCTCTATCCAAGACATTTATTGTGAGGAATAAATGAGTCACCTCACCATGTTCAGAGTCAGACTGGTGTACCCTTTGCCCACACTGAGGAACAGTGTACTTTAATTATGTGAAACACTTCAAAATTATGCAAGGTGGGTCCCGACCTGAATTGTTTCCTGACTCACCTGGGCTGGGGAACTGGACTCTTTGCCTGCTGCTCTTAGAAATACGTGTCATGTGAAAATTTTTCATGGGAGAAAAAGTGTTTTCAGCAAATTGTTCTAGTTCTGCTGTATTTTGAAAACATATCAGACACTTATTTAACAGAACTAGAACATGTGTGGTTCCCTTAACTGTGTGTAGGACATGGTGGCCTCCTAAACACACTCTGTTCTTACTCATTCAGGCACCTTTCAAGAAGCAGAATCCTTCTGCAGCATTGAATTCCTGCCTCTTGTGTTAAAATCCTGTAGTATCTCTGATGTTGACAAAATCAAACCCAAACAACATTGTACTACAGCATTTTCAAAGCCTGATTTACGCTCTTATTGCATATGCAAGTGAGAAAAAACCATCCCTAAATAGGACATTCTAACCACTCTAAAATGCATGAAACCATTTTGTTTTCTAGGCAACTACTTCTGTCACTGTGCTAGTGATTGATGTCAATGATAATGCTCCAGTGTTTGCCCAGGGCTCCTACTCTGCTTCCATAAACATGATTAATCCTGTGGGTGCTCACGTCATAACCGTGAGTGCCACCGACAGGGATCAGGTAACCTCCCCTTTGCTCCTCTGAACCTGCAGCCCAGAGGGATCTTTCTCTGTTCTCTGGGCATGAAATAGCAGAGAGGGAGTTCTAACTGCACTGGAATCGGGGGTTGGGTTTCTGCTGGTTCTGCCTCAACACTGGTGTGCTCCCTGTCTTTGGGCAATCTTCCTCAGCTGTATTTGCTTTAATATTTCACCTTGTTGCACACAGCTGCCCCAGCCTTTCAGAAGTACACAAAGACTGTAGCAAGTGAGTGACTCTGAAGTTATTTGAACTTCTGAAGCAGATGAATCTGGAAAAAGCTAAACATCATCTAGTTGGCTTGAACATGGAAATGTGTGCTTGCCACACCCCTCTGGAGTGTGGGACCCCACTGATCTCTCCATCCCCATTTCCTAATGCAATTCTGTTTGATGCATATGCTCTGCACCCATCAAACAGCACCCAGGGGCTGGCAGGGACACCAGCAGTCACCCACATCACCATGACAACATTACTAGTAATTATATCATTGAAAGGGTGAAACCTCCAGAAGTGACAACAAAAGAGGTGGAGGGGGTACAGAAAGGGTATAATGGCTGCAGCTGTGGGGCATTGCTGCAAAGAGTCCAACAGCCCTTTTTAAATCACCCTTCTCAAGGATTCTGTATAAAAAGGGAAAGTGCTTTGGAAATTTCTGGCCTGTGTGAGATGTGCATTGAGCCCTTATGAAATTCCTCCTTCAGCTGCCTGGTCCTGTGCCACGAGTGCCACTTGTCCTCCCTGTGCCACTCTCACTGCTCTGCCTGTCTAACTTATGTTCATTAGACACCCTTGCCCCACATTTTTACTGTGTAATTGACCAATGGATTGTGAATTCTTTTCTGCTCACTTGGTTAAAACTTGGTTGTAATAACACCAAGGTCATGGGTTCAATCCCCTGTGTGGGCCACTGACTTAAGAGTTGGACTCGATGATCCTTGTGGGTCCCTTCCAACTCAGAATAGCCTGTAGTTCTGATTCTGTCTGTTTAAATTGCCACTTATCCTACCACAGTTAACCTCAATCTTTCATTATTTAAAAAAAAATCACGATTGTAGAACTAATTTAACCAGAGACCTTTAGATGTTTTGGAACCTCCTGTTCCAGTGTTTATGATCCCAGCTCCACGAGGTTGTGTTCCTTTGTGACAGGGGCACAATGGCCTTGTTGAGTACCAAATCCTCCCAGATCCAAACATGAGCCCTTTCTTCTTGCTGGAAGATCTCAGTGAGGGGAAAATTGTTACAACTGGAAACCTGTCCAGGTCTGGAGAGATCCATTTAACAGTGATGGCAAAGGACAAAGGCTCTCCTCCTTTAAATGGGACTGCTGTGATTACTCTTGATGTGTTTGACAACCGTCCCTTCGTTCCTCAGTTTAACAGGAGTGAGATCAGGTGAGGTTTTCATATTAAATTATGTATATTCTCCAGGTAGTGCAAAACATAGTAAAGTTGAAGCTCATTTTCATATTTTTCCATGCAGAAGAAAGAACAGCAGGGCCTTTTTATACAATATATTAAGGAAATTCTGCTATCTCAGGGTTCTGTGGATGTGATTTGAGGCATTGCCTCTCATTTCTTTATTCTGCAGCCTGTAAAAGCCAGACTGTCCATCCCTTTGCTCCTGCACACCATAAAATATTCTCCCTTAGGTTTTACCCAAAGATAAGCCAATGTCTGGCTAGAAAAGGAGGGCTTGCAGTTCTCTCTGAAAGTCAGAGAGCTTCAGGGAGCAACTGGAGGGGAGTGGGCAGGATTTTCCACAGGGAGTTAAATTTCCAAGTCTGCCAACAGCTGATGGGAAATGTAACATTCTGATTTCTCATTTGTTTTCTGCATCAGCATTTCTGTTTTGGAAAACACAGGAGTGGATTATTTCATTTATGCTTTTACTGTGGCTGAAACTTCAGGAAAACTCATTGATTATAGTGTTGTCTCTGGCAATGAAAAAGGTGAGTACCATTTTCCTTGTGACTTAAAATAGCCAGGAGAACATAATAACTTGTCCTTTGTGTGTTGCTGGATGTAAATGAGGAGATGGAGAGCATGGATAAAAATATGTTCTAAGAAAAGGAACTACACAATTCCTTTCAGAGCTTTTTAGCACTGACTTGGTTGATCTTTGGCTATGGAGAGGGTGGTGACTTCTTAAAAAATGGAGGTTTGTAGTCTTAAATTGGCAAAATTAAAGACTAAGGGAGCCAAAATTGAAAACTTGGGAATACATAAATGCCTTAAAAAAGGAGTTGTGCAACAAGAAACAGCAATTCTGTTTTCCAGGTATATGATCCCTTTCCATGTTTAAGAGCTGCTTGGTCTGGGATAGGGACCAGCTGTGATGCCTTTGCTGTTTGGCCAGTGGAAATGTTGCATTCCACATTCCCAAGACCAGAGGGCCCATGGAAACATCCCAATTGCAACTAAGGCACAAGAGCAGGAGGGATACAAGTGAAATGGTATCTGTAACAGCAGCAAACTTGCGCATTTTTCCTTTCAGGTCATTTTAGATTGGATCCCTCCAGTGGGGAGCTGAAGACAGCAGTTAATTTGAACTATGAGGAAGTTTCTCAGTATGTGATGGTAATTAAAGCAACCTCATCTGCTGCAGAAATCCGGCGCTCAGGTAACTTTCTGCTTTGAAGGACATCCCAACTTAAACCAGGGGCAGTGGACACATCATTTGTATTTGCAACCCAGTGTAGGAGTTGTGATTGCCTCCAACTGCAAAACCGGACGTGACAGATGAAAAGCTGAAGTTGTGCAGAGCAAAGCCAGCAGCCCCTTCCCTTCCTGCAGGGCTGCAAATCCTGCCAGGGCCCTTCTGTGGGCTCAGACAAGGGTGTAACAGCAGCTGCTTGGGCTGGCAGAGCAGCACTGCTGCCTGGGGCTGCCTTGCCCCACGGAGGGTGGCACAGAGCTGCTCTCCTCACATGCAGCAGAGATGCCTTTGGCAGGTGGGCTCTGCTGGGGGTTGTGCTGCTACCTGTGTGTGTTGCAGGCCTGTTTGCTGCCAACGTGGCCATGCTGACGGTGTCGGTGCAGGACGTGAACGAGGAGCCGGTGTTTGGGAGCAGCTCCTACTCAGCCAGGATCCCCAGCTCCGTGCCCTACAGGCACCCTGTCCTCACAGTCCAGGTGCAGTGTCTGCTGGGGGCACAAACCCTGGGAAAGAGCTGGATTTCTCCCACACTGACACTGCCTTCAAGGAGCTCCTAAATCTGAGTTTCACACATGCCCCTTTTTACACCCAGGCCACGGATCCGGACTCAGGAGACAACGGAGTTCTGCTGTACAGTTTAGTGAACCATCAAACAAATGAGTTTGACATTGATCAAAAGACAGGGCAGATTTTCACAATTTCTGTAGCAGGAAAGGCTGGAACATTTTATCTGCAAGTCCAAGCTGAGGATCAAGGCACGAGAAGACTCACAGCCCAGACAACAGTGAACGTAAGGAGGATTGCCATGTATAATCCTAATTGGCTTCCATGTCAAAACTCTGGATACAAGAAGGGCTGGGTTTGGTAATGGCAACAAAAAATTAATTAACATCATCAAGGAGGCTGCTGGATACCTGAATATTTGCTACATGCTAGAATTAAGAGGTTGCCATTTTCACTGACATAGAAATATGTTGCCATGAAGGTTGACTTTTGGAGGGCAATTATTTTATATCAGAGGGGTTTTGTTGTTGTTTAGTGTTGTTTGGCTTTTTAAAAATCAATCTAAGACAGCTACAAATGCTTTAGAAAATCTTACATGTGATTCTTTCTTAATTAGGTTACTGTTGATTCCAGTTCCAGCAGCAACATCGTAGTGGTGGTGCTTAATCAGCAGATCAATGTTGTTGAAAGAAACATTGTTGAAGTGAAAAGGTATTTTTGGAACTGTGAAGCTTATTCTGGTATAATATCTAATGATAAAGTCAGAAGAGTCCCTTTGGGAACAGTGGTCTTTTGTTTGACTATCCATAAACATGTATTTACACTGGAAAGAGATAATCCAAGGGAAATCACTTTGAAGGTTGGAAAAATGAGTTTGTGGTGTTTACACTATTATTATGGCACCAGTTTCTTGTTGGTCAAAATTAAATGGAAAACTTTCTTGGAAGCAGCTGGTACTGACTGCTCGCAGAATGGGCACTGGTCCAATCCAGCGTGAAAATCTCTGTGAAAAAGGAGGAGAAAACAATGAGGATTATGAGGCTGGATTTCCCTCCTCCCCACCTTTACTGTTTATAATACTCTATAAAAATCACTGCCTGGGTATTTTTTCCTGTGCTACTCAATCCCTCAGCAATTCTGGGCAAATAGATAATTCCTTTTGCTGATAATAATCCTTTTAACATGCTTGGGTTAAAATACCTGTCAAGGTACTTTTAGTAAAATCAATTAATATCTGCCAAGTGTTGTATTAAATGCTGCTTTATTTAATTTCCAGAGTAGAAGAATCTGTCATCGCCCACTTAATTAAAAGTATTCTCTTAATGTGATGGCAGGGTCCTGGAAGATAAACTTGAATGGAATGTGTATGTAGTTGATGTTTCTTCTGATGAATTTCAAAGAAGAGCAAGAAGCAGCACTGATGAAACCCATGTAAAAATTATTGTTTTTGACGAGGCACACCAAGAGGTACCTGCAGAAGATGTCAAAAGGTCTGTATGGCACAGTCTGTCCTCTGGGTGTCAGAGCCGTGCAGAGAGGTTTGGTTTCTCTGGAAGTTATTAAGGTCTTGGAGACTGGATGGGTTTAGGTCAAACAACAGTTTATCTGAGGTATGGCTCAGGGCTTAAATGGGTATTTGAGAATTCAGAAAGCTTTCATTATTTATTGAAAGGTGATTTTCACAGTTTGTCAAAAACATGAATAAGGCTGTTTAGTTGAGTAAAATAGACTAAAAGTCAGTTTAAGAAAAGAAGCTAAAGCAGAAACAATGTAATTCAAGTACATTGACTTTAGAACAGCAGAATGTTGATTATAAACTTACACTTTGGGAGTATTTTACGTTTGTTGGATAACATGACAGTGAGGTGGATTTAGAGGATATATTGACCTCTCAAGGTTAATTGTCCAAGCTTTGCAGCATTTTAGGTCACAAGCACCAGGGCTGGTTGCTTAAAAAGCAGAGCTTTTCCTCAGTGAAAGCCACAACAGGTCCGAATCCCTGGAAAAGCTCTTGGTGAACCAGCAAGGGATATTCTGGATATTCTGTCCTTTCATTCCCCACTCCTCCAGCTGAAATGAGGGTCTGGTAAATCACCCACATTTCCCCCTTTGCCTTCAGAAAACTCAAGGAGCAGAGGAGTCCCATTGAGGCAGAACTGGAGAAGGTCTTTTCCACGCCTGTCACTGCTGCCGTCGGGGAGCCCACGGCCGCCGCGGCGCAGCCGGAGCTCATCGCGGCCATCGTGCTCGGCGTCATCCTCGCTGTCACCCTCGTGGCCTTCCTGCTCTATGTCCTCCTGGATGTGAGGAGGAGAAGGTACACACAGTTGTGCTCTGACAGTGCAGGCTGGGTTTCCAGCTGGCAGGGTCAGTTCAATGCCAGCTTGAAAAAGCTGTCCCAGAAATTGTAGGGATTGGCGTGGGGTGTTGAATCACAGAATCATAGAATTGATTGGGTTGGAAAAGACCTCCGAGATCATCAAGTCCAACCCTTGGGCCAACTCCAGTCCCTTTACCAGATCATGGCACTCAGTGCCACGGCCAAGCTCACTTTAAAAACCTCCAGGGATGGGGAATCCACCCCCTCTCTGGGCAGCCCATTCCAATGCCTGAGCACTCTCTCTGCAAAGAATTTTTTCCTGCTCTCCAACTTCAACTTCCCCTGGCAGAGCTTGAGCCCGTGCCCCCTTGTCCCCTTGGATCAGTGTTGGGTGTTGTAGATCTTACACACACCACACAGAACTGGAAGTTGTTTCTTCTTGTGCTTGTCACAGCAACAGCGCAAAGAGTTTTAAAACAGAAATTTTACCTGTGAAGGGAGGCACAAGTTGCTGTAATGCACCCACATGAGTCTGCTCTAACCCAGTGAATGCTGAAATCGAGGGAAGTTTTGCTGCTTAACTTCACTGGCAGCACAGTAGTGGAAAACAAAGACCTTTCCAAGAAGGCAGTGAGTATTTACCCTGCTACCATTGTGGGAAAATGGGAAATACTCCTAAATTATCCTCAGAATAATACTAAAAATAAATGTTTTATATTAAACTTCAGACACAAATAATTAATCATCTGTTTCTAAAGCAGCTGTGAAATCAATGTCCAAAAAGAATTAACCATTTTATTTGCATGTATTTTGTTGTTTTCATGGTTTTCAGAAAGCACAGGCGACAGCACTTGGTTAAGAAGCAAACTGAAAGTGTGGAGGGCATTGATAACCCATGGGCTGCTGACAAAAATGGAAGTCTGAAAAGCTTAGAGAATGCAGAGCACATGAAAAGTGGGTAAGTGGAATGCTGATATCACAAAGTTATTAAAAATAGCATATAAAAATGTGATTCTAGTTTATTCTGGTACCACAGGATTTTCCTGGGATCTTTCCCTAGTATATAGATCAATGTTTAAGAACCTTTACAATGGCAAGTTAAAAATCTTTATGCTTGAGGGAATTAATACTGTTTTTAATCTTGTATCAAAAATTATATGGGCAAATTCCTGTGTAGCAGATTGTTAATCCTTACGCAGAAAAGAACCTTCAGGATACAAGAAGCTACTTAACATTTATTTATTCCCTTGGATAAAATCCCACTAATTTTGAGATCAGTGTACACAATGCTCTCAGAGAGGCTGAGATTTTGTCTCAGCTCAAGGTATTATGAATTCTCTTAACTCTCTTTCAGGACAACTGAGGTAATATCATTTGACAGCATGTACAGCACCACAGGAGGGGATGCTGACAAAGATGTCCCTGAAAAAGGCAATTACCTGGAGACAATACTGCTGGATTACAACAGTGAACACGAGGAAAAAGTAGCATCTGGAAGAGCTGCTGAGCTTGGAAATGTGGAGTTCCAGCCCACTGTGGCATTCATAACAAAACAGGTGAGGAGCTTTTTGATTGCAAAGCCTGGAGTGAAAGGTATTTTATTGTTATTCATCAAATGACTGATGGAATTATTAAGAAAGTAAACCTGTGATGGGACTGAAACAAGTAATCTTTTGTGAAGGAACCCTTGGGCTAGACTGGACAACTCTGAGCAACCTGGTGTAGTGCAGGGTGTCCCTGCCCATGGCAGGGGCTTGGAACTGGATGATCTTTTACAGTCCCTTCCAACCCAAACCATTCTATAAACATCTTAGAGAGGGGCTGTTTGTTCCTGATTTAGAAAGAGGAGGACTTATGATCCAGAAATGATGACCCTCTTCTGTCTGTTTCTGTTATGGAATGTGCACAGTAAAGGGTTCTCCTGTGCTGCTCTGAAGACTTACAACCTTAAAAGCAGTGCTTTGTTTGCAAGCTCCAGAGACAGAATATTTATATGTAAAAATGAACACAATTTGACAACTTCCACTGCTCAGGATTTTCCCACACTGCCATTCACCTGCACTTTGCTTTCCTGCAGGATTCCTTTCTGACAGACACCACGCAGAAATCAGCTCCTCCCTTAACACCTCACTCCCCATCACCTGCCCCCGAAAAAGAACTGAAAGGAGTAAAATTTTCAGAAGTGGCAGTGATTTTGGACGCAGAGCATGAAGATGACGGGTCTGAAGATGATGGATCTGAAGATGATGGATCTGAAGATGAGCCTGGGGACGATGAGTCTGGCGATGACAGCTCTTTGTGATACGGACACTTGCCAAAGAAAAGCACAATGACAGCACAGAATTAAATGAGCAATAACATGGGAACATTATCCACATTTTAATTGTGCTACTTCTGTTGTAAGAGGGCTGAGAACTCTCAGTGTGCCCAAGAGCTGCAGGGCTGTCTCACTGTATTGAACTCCCTCCGCCGTGTATCAAACGGGCAACACAATAAACCCGATTCCCAAATACTTTTCGGACATCTATTTTCTGTCCTCTGGCACAAAACTCTCCGCCGCGCTGCTGCTTGAAAACGAAGAGCCCTTTTCCCTCTGTTCCTATTTAATTCCCATCCTTCTCCCTCTTTTCCAGGTGCCGTTCCGCCGGAGCCGGGACCATCCCCGAGCAGCGGCGGCTCCGCCCCGGTTCGCCGTCCCCGCTCCGCCTCCCCCGGCGCGGGGCGGGCGGCGCGGCCGCTCCTTCCTCCTCCTCCTCCTCCTCCTCCGGCGGGGCGGGGAAGTTTCTGGCACCTTCTGGCGGCGGCGGAAGCGGCGGCGCCATGGCCAAGTGGGGCCAGGGGGACCCGCGCTGGATCGTGGAGGAGCGCGCGGATGCCACCAACGTCAACAACTGGCACTGGTGAGCGGCGGGTGCGGGATGCGGGAGCGGGCACGGGGGGCGGGGAAGGAGCGGGATGCGGGAGCGGGCACGGTGTACGGGGAAGGAGCGCGGCGGCACGGGGTGCGCGAGTGAGCACGGAGTGCGGGGAAGGAGCAGAATACAGCAATGGGCACAGGATACGGGAGCCGGGTGCAGGTTGGGAGGGAGCCAGGTCTGACCCCCGGCTCCGGCCCCCGTGTGTGACCCCCGGTCCCGCCGGCTCCCCCGGGGCAGGACGGAGCGCGACGCGACCAGCTGGTCCAAGAGGAAGCTGAAGGAGGTGCTGGAGGGGCTGGGGGTGGANGGTTGGGAGGGAGCCAGGTCTGACCCCCGGCTCCGGCCCCCGTGTGTGACCCCCGGTCCCGCCGGCTCCCCCGGGGCAGGACGGAGCGCGACGCGACCAGCTGGTCCAAGAGGAAGCTGAAGGAGGTGCTGGAGGGGCTGGTGGTGGAGGGCGAGGCCGGGCGGTGCGAGATCGGCGACCTCAAACACGTGGAGGGCGAGGCGTCCTGCAACAGCCGCAAAGGGAAGCTCATCTTCTTCTACGAGTGGAACCTGCGGCTCAGCTGGAGAGGTACGGCGGGCGGGGAGTGCGGGGTCGGGAGCTCTGCCCTCGGAAGGAACAGGGCAAAACGCGGCTATCCCGGTGGACTGCAGTGAGGCAGAGGCAGGGCAGGAGCCACGTGGGCCAGAGCTGTATAAACGCGTGTTTTTAAATAACCTTGAAACCCGAGCTCGGCGCTTTCCCCCTTCTCCCAGTGTTTTTCCGCCACGCAGAAATGTTTTCCCAGCACGATATTACTCATTTTGCCTTGCAAGGAGTAAATCCATGCCCTGTGGTGAGACAGGTATCACTTCCAGCTCTGTGCTCGGGTCGGTGTAGCTTCCCAGTGTGTCCAAAATGCAGCTGGGTGCTTCCTGCCGGTGGACAGCAGCAAGGAGAACCTAGGATATGCAAAATGCAAATATTTGCAAAGATTTATTGTAGCTTGCATGAATTACATGAGAACAAAGCTATTTAGTGGGAATACAGAAGCCGGAAAGAATTCTTGGTTATTTGGGATACTGTGGACAGTGCCCAGGGCATTTTTGTTGTGCCACATCCATTTGGAATCCCAGCTCCTGGAGGGTTGTCCTGCACTCTGCTTGTCCCATGACAAGCTCTTTAGTTGCAGATCAGCTTTTGGTGTACCAGGGAATTCTTTCCCTTGATAGCCCATTGGGGACCATCCCTGGCACTGGAGTAGGAGGAGCTGTGGAAAGCACCTGCACGGGACATTCTCCCTGGATATTTGTAATGCCGAGTGACAGGCTGTTCCTCCCCAAAACACCGTCAGGATTTCTCAGGCTTTGGGTGTTGCTACAGGAGGTTTGGCTGACCAGAACAGAGTT
>VWZD01001544.1:371896-484901 GCA_013396695.1 Sakesphorus luctuosus | reverse complement strand
CCTCCTCCTCCTCCGGCGGGGCGGGGAAGTTTCTGGCACCTTCTGGCGGCGGCGGAAGCGGCGGCGCCATGGCCAAGTGGGGCCAGGGGGACCCGCGCTGGATCGTGGAGGAGCGCGCGGATGCCACCAACGTCAACAACTGGCACTGGTGAGCGGCGGGTGCGGGATGCGGGAGCGGGCACGGGGGGCGGGGAAGGAGCGGGATGCGGGAGCGGGCACGGTGTACGGGGAAGGAGCGCGGCGGCACGGGGTGCGCGAGTGAGCACGGAGTGCGGGGAAGGAGCAGAATACAGCAATGGGCACAGGATACGGGAGCCGGGTGCAGGTTGGGAGGGAGCCAGGTCTGACCCCCGGCTCCGGCCCCCGTGTGTGACCCCCGGTCCCGCCGGCTCCCCCGGGGCAGGACGGAGCGCGACGCGACCAGCTGGTCCAAGAGGAAGCTGAAGGAGGTGCTGGAGGGGCTGGTGGTGGAGGGCGAGGCCGGGCGGTGCGAGATCGGCGACCTCAAACACGTGGAGGGCGAGGCGTCCTGCAACAGCCGCAAAGGGAAGCTCATCTTCTTCTACGAGTGGAACCTGCGGCTCAGCTGGAGAGGTACGGCGGGCGGGGAGTGCGGGGTCGGGAGCTCTGCCCTCGGAAGGAACAGGGCAAAACGCGGCTATCCCGGTGGACTGCAGTGAGGCAGAGGCAGGGCAGGAGCCACGTGGGCCAGAGCTGTATAAACGCGTGTTTTTAAATAACCTTGAAACCCGAGCTCGGCGCTTTCCCCCTTCTCCCAGTGTTTTTCCGCCACGCAGAAATGTTTTCCCAGCACGATATTACTCATTTTGCCTTGCAAGGAGTAAATCCATGCCCTGTGGTGAGACAGGTATCACTTCCAGCTCTGTGCTCGGGTCGGTGTAGCTTCCCAGTGTGTCCAAAATGCAGCTGGGTGCTTCCTGCCGGTGGACAGCAGCAAGGAGAACCTAGGATATGCAAAATGCAAATATTTGCAAAGATTTATTGTAGCTTGCATGAATTACATGAGAACAAAGCTATTTAGTGGGAATACAGAAGCCGGAAAGAATTCTTGGTTATTTGGGATACTGTGGACAGTGCCCAGGGCATTTTTGTTGTGCCACATCCATTTGGAATCCCAGCTCCTGGAGGGTTGTCCTGCACTCTGCTTGTCCCATGACAAGCTCTTTAGTTGCAGATCAGCTTTTGGTGTACCAGGGAATTCTTTCCCTTGATAGCCCATTGGGGACCATCCCTGGCACTGGAGTAGGAGGAGCTGTGGAAAGCACCTGCACGGGACATTCTCCCTGGATATTTGTAATGCCGAGTGACAGGCTGTTCCTCCCCAAAACACCGTCAGGATTTCTCAGGCTTTGGGTGTTGCTACAGGAGGTTTGGCTGACCAGAACAGAGTTGAAATTGAAATCTGCTCCTACAAGGAGAGGGCACTTTAAAAAGTACTGTTGTTGATTTTTGATCGTTTCAGATGTTCCCAGTGTGTTGCAAACCAAAAACATACTGAGGGCTGTGATGTAAATGTTAACAGAGGAAGGCAAACACTACACTCTGTCCTGCAGTTTGTATCAGTGCAGTTAAAATAATTGCAGTCAGCTTTTTAACTTTTTTTAAGCCAAGATAAAACCACCTCAAGCTTTAAACACAGGGGAGTTTGTTGCTTTTATTTCAGCCTGTAAGTAAAAATCAGGCAGACAATATTTTGTTTGCATTTCTATGCAGATTCTTTCTAAACTCCTTTTCCTCTCTGAGGTGTCTGTGTTTATACACAGCTCTGATCTGGGCTGGGTGCTCTGCTCAGTTCACTGCTGCCCTGAGTGCATCTTGTCTTAGTTTGAAATACTAAAAATGGGATTTTTTTAATCTCTAAAAGGGAAATCTTTTAGGGAAATCCTAAAAAAACAAGCACTGATGTGGGTTTTTTTCCCCCAAATTTCGTAGCCAGCATGTTGTGTCTTTTGAGAGCTCTGAATTAGGAGTGAGGCTTCAGACTGAACTGCTGATAGCACTAATTGCTGTAATTAGTTCCTTCTGTAAGTCTGGGATAACTGGGACTTCAGGCTATGATTAAAATGTGCCTATGTAAGGACAAATGATAGAAATCCTGAAATTTGCAGCTGGCTTAGAAAAAGTCAGTGTTGGAAAAATTGTGTGTTACAATTTAGATTGGAGAGAAACAAAGTGAGGAACTGAGGGTACTTAATGGCACTAAAATTGAGCAAAATGGCTGTTGTCTCATTAATGAGGATTTTAATGGATTGTTCTACATTGTGATGGAAGCTTTGTGAAAGCATCTTTGTCCTGTTAAAGCAGGTATTTCAACAGTGGGTCTTTCTGAGACACACGTGCTTATTAATGTTCTAAAATACTGGATTGGCAGGAAACAAAGAATAATTTATCCTAAGGTCTGTTATTGAAGTCTCATGGGGTTCCAACAAATACTTTGATTGTTTGATAAGAAGGAAATAAAGTTTTGTTTACATTAGAGTGGTATTAAAAATGCAGAGCTGCACCAACGCTCTGCCCACGTCATGTTGACCAAGCAGTGGTTTGTTCACTCATGGACTTTGCTGCCCAGCACAGACACTGCAACTGTGTTGTTTGTCAATATTTTGGGGGTTGTGAAAGTTGTTGATAGGATGAGGTGAGTGGATAGAAGTCAGGTTTGTGTTTGGAGGAGCAGAACGACTCCCTGCTTGCTTTGCACCTCCTGTGTGGGGAGAGCAGCCAGCAGTGGGATTGGCTTTGGTGTCTGCAGGGACAGCATCGGGTGGTTCTCTGTGCTGGTGCTGGCAGGGGGCAGGGGAGAGCACTGTTCCCGTGGTTTTTACTGGAGCTGCCAAGTTCTCCTGGGAGACTCTGAGAGAGGTTGTCCAGCTGTGCCTTTCCCTGTGTGGATGTGTCTCCTTGTGGATTAGCAGCCTGTGCATCTTGTGCAATCATTCATTGCCTCAGATCCCAACTGGGGAGGGACCTTTGGGCTGCCAACAGTCCTCCACTCTGTTTCTTGCCAAGAAACACCTGAGCATTTGTTTGTCCTTGCTGTGATCTCAACCACCGGCACGTGGGGTTCTGTCCCTGCACTGCCCCAGGAGCACATGGCAGTGATTAAAATTATAGGCAGTGATAATAGGTAGTAGCTGGATGGAGCTGGCTCCTGTAAGGTGAGAGAATCAAAAAAATGCTGCATTCATCTCATGGTAATTCGCCTCTGCAGTTGTGCCCAGTTCTAGGTTGGTTGTATTTGGAGTTTTGCCAGTGGACTGATGGAGCATCTCGTTGGGGTTTGTGTGTTCTGATGGAGCATCTCGTTGGGGTTTGTGTGTTCTGATGGAGCATCTCGTTGGGGTTTGTGTGTTCTGATGGAGCATCTCGTTGGGGTTTGTGTGTTCTGATGAAGGATCTCGTTGGGGTTTGTGTGTTCTGCTGAAGGATCTCGTTGGGGTTTGTGTGTTCTGATGGAGCATCTCGTTGGGGTTTGTGTGTTCTGATGGAGCATCTCGTTGGGGTTTGTGTGTTCTGATGGAGCATCTCGTTGGGGTTTGTGTGTTCTAACCCTGATCTGACAGACCTGCACGTTTCTGCTGTTGCTTCCTGGAGAGACTTTATCGTGATCGAAATAGAGGTCATTGAAATAACGAAATGCTTTTGCAAGGCAAAGAGTCTTCAGTGTCATGCAAAGTGTCAGCCCTGCCATCCAGTCTGTCCAGAGCCAGACAGGGAGGGTGCACGTCCCAGGGGTCATGGAGCTGTGTAGGTGAGCCCCCTTTGGATGCATATTCCCTGCTGGCAGATGTCAGAGCTCACTGGGAAAGCGCTGCAACCTCTGAGACTTTGGGCTGCTGCTCAGATCAGCCTCGAGGCAGCTCCCTCCCCTCAGTAACACTCCTGTGCAGCTCCTTTCCAGGCATAAAAGTCTTGCTATGGGGGAAAGAGTTTTAAATGATGCATTTAAGAATTCGTTATGTTAATACAGGTACAGTGAAAGAGTCTGGTGAGAAACATAAGGGATCTGTTGAAATTCCTAACCTGTCAGAAGAAAATGAGGTAGATGATACAGAGGTAGGTGTGAAATACTGGTATGGCTGTATAGGTTCAGAATTCTTATCTAAAGCATTAATCAACATGCAGGCATCATATTTTGATTTATCCTGTCATTAAGTGGGATAATTACATGTGGATAGTTTATTTCATGGTTTTGTTTATTATACTGGCAGTAATGGCTTATCTCTGTTTGCAAATTTGCCTACAAGGAATGTGCACAGTTTGCTTTGCTAATCATTGTTTGTGACAATATATTAACTATAAATTTGAGAAGAACTCTGCTTGTAGTCTTAAAAAAAACCAAAAAACCAACACAACAAACCACCCCCCAGCCCTAAGAACTTAAGGAATCTCCATGTTGGTTGTGCAGCAGTTGGTACTGTGGCTTCCACAGATTCCTCAGCTCTGTCTTGTCTATGTTTGATGGACCAGACTAAGTGGAGAAATTTCAATTATTTAAGTCAAAACCCAGGGGGATTTATCTTTAGCAAAGGTCAGCTGACCCAAGAAGATAATGAACTTGAAATTGCAGCTGTCCTGAGCGTAGTAAACAAAGCCCAAATGCTTTCCTTTGTTGCCAGAACCCAAAGGGTCATGATCAGGTGTCTTAGATCTGGTCATTTTTCTGATTCTAGATAAATGTTAGCAAAAAGAAGGGGGAAGGTGATGTTCTGAAGGACCTGATGAGAACTGAAGGAACCACAAAAGTCAGAGAGGCCCTGAGAGATTATCTAAAAGCACTTAAAACAGGTAAATTAAAACAGCATGTTGTCTTTCTGTGTGGGCATCTCTCCAGAACAGGTTGGTCATACACTGACAAGTCCTGGGGTGTGCATTGTTGAGATTTTTAATCTGTTCCTGATGAAAATATGTGGGTAAGGTGGGGAAACTGGAGTGGGGTTGTGTGTCCTGTCCAGGTTCCTGCAGGGTTTTGGTGATCTCTGCTGTGTCCCTGAATGTCAGGGTGGTGGTGCAGCCCAGTGTCACACTGAAAAGTGCTTTCCTTCTTTGCAGAGTTTACCTTGGGGATGATTCTGCCAACAAAGGCTCCTGTTGGTCAGGAGCTGACAGAGCACAAACCCAGCGGGAACACCGTGCAGGTATGTTGGCTGGAGGTTTTGTCACTGAATGGAGTGACTCCTGATTAATAATACTGTGAAATAGATACAGAAACACTGTTGTGTAATTGCCACGTGTTCAGTCCTGTGTGTGTGAGAATGTGCAGGTGACAACAGTCCTGCCATGCCAGAACTTCTGAGATCCTGCACTCATTCATGTGAGGGTTTTTTTGCTTTTCAGGACTCTGTTTCACCACAGTCTCTGGATATAGTTGGAGTGAAAATTCCAACAGTGAGGATATTTATGAGGGAAATGTTCAACTCTCCAGCTGATGAACTTTACAGCATCTTCACAACAAAGGAAGTAAGTGATACTTTTAGTGAGTATGACACTTAATGTGGATGTTGATCCAGATGAATGCTTGTCTAAGTAATACATGTGTCACACTCTTACCTTTTTAAGAGCTGATTAGGTTGCCTTGGAGCTTTTTTCCCACTTGTCACCCTAACAGGAAGGAAAGCCAACTAGACAAAGGGAAGCTGCATCTTCATGGTGTATTTATGTGCAGCTCAATCACAATGTCCTTTGCTGCTCAGGAAAAGCTTTGCTGTTTGATGTAGGTTTGTGTTGTGCAGGAGCCTGAAGGGCTCAGTGATGGCACTGCTGTTACCCACAGCCTGCAGGTTATTAATTACTGGAGGTGTGATACTGTTGGTTGTAGGGTATGAAATACAAATTCACTAATTTGGGGTTGGTGTCCTTCATGAGAGTCTGGGCTGGAATTGGAGAACTTTAAGTTACAATTCCAGCACTGCCCTTGGGGAAACAAGAGCTGTTGCTCCCTGTCCCTCATTCCCTAATCTGGGAACAGCCAGTCCTGTCTGTGTTTGAAGACTTCTAAGTATATCACAGTTTAGTTTTAGTTTCTTCAGCAAACCTCTCTCCCCTCCCAGTATTTTTATGTGTGTGTTCCTTTTTTTGCCAGCTGGTACAGAAGTTTTCCAAGTGCCCGGCTGTGATCGAAGCTGAGAAGGGAGGCAAACTCCAGATGTTTGAGGGCTGTGTCAGTGGGGAATACACAGAACTGGTAAGAAGTTCCTACTTTGCACTGTAAAAATGGGGTGAAAGGTGTTGCCAGCTTTTCTGAAATGAAAAGTAGTGTAAATTTGTGACTTTTCAGCTTCCCTAATGCACAGTTCAGTTCCTCTGTTCCAAAGCCCAAACAGTTGCTCTTACATTGTGTGGTCTTCCTTCCCCATGACAAGAGCAGGCACTGCCCACACCTGAGGACCTGCACACTCCTTTTTACCTGGGAGGGAGAAAGCAGGTTTAAGGTTCATCTCCTGTACTCATTCTTTTAACTGCAGAAAGGATTTTTGCTCAGTTCAGGACAGCCTGTTACCTGGTGTGGAGGCAGAGGGAAGTCAGTTATATCCATCAGCCTTTGCTGTTAGATAAGGATCTGATCTGTTCAGGTCAAACAGGGAAAATCCAAATGGTTTCTGTGCAGGAGCTGATGAGCCCTGACCTTTTCCCACAGCCAGAACAGAACAGTGGAATGCAGCAAGCTGAGAGCTCCAGAAAAACACTTTATTTCCAAACCCAAACCCCAGTCTTTGCTTGGTTACATGCACGTGTCTAATAGTCCACCCTCTCCTTGCTTTTCAGGGGAGAATTAGCACTGGATAGTCCTGCTGGGAATTACCTTCCATGCTAACTGGAGAACATCCTTCTCTTCCTCCAGGTGCCAAGCCAAAGAATTGTGCTGAAGTGGCGGTGTAGGAGTTGGCCTGATGGTGAGTCCCTGTGAGGAGCTCTGAGAGCAGAGCCCTCCTTTGCAGGGAGAAGGACCAGCCCTGGCAGGGACAGCATTCCCGGCAGGGACAGCATTCCTGGCTGGATGCTCCCTTGGGAGAGCAGCCTCCTGTCCAGAGGTGGTGACACCAGAGGCAGCAGCAGGGAGGGAGGCAGCAACACCAGCTGTAATTCTCTTTTAAAGCTTTCACTGCAGTGTGGTGTTTTCTTCCCCTCCAGAACATTATGCCACAGTTGCCTTGAGGTTCCAGGCGGTGGCGGCGCAGACGGAGCTGCAGCTGGAATGCCACGGCGTGCCCGAGGCGGCCGAGGAGAGCACCCGGCACTGCTGGCAGCAGCAGCACTTCCAGGAGATCCACACCTTCCTGCAGCAGCCCAGAGACAGCATGGAATGAACACAGCACTCTAGTTTTGTTAGGGCATTACTTTTTATACTTTGTTAAATGTTTGGTTTTCTAAAGAAAATAATAATTTATTTGTGGGAAGAATAAAGACCCACTTCTATGATACTGTATATAATTTAAGCATTATTTATGGATTTTTAGTGGATATAAACAGCTTTACTTGGGGAGACTGATGTGTGTTCTGCTTGTGTGCAGCTTCAGAGGCAGGACTGTGGTGGGACACCCTTCCCACAGGCAGGGGAGCTGCACCCAATAGGAGGCATTTCCAGCTCCTTTCACTCAGTGCATCGAGTGGCAAAAGGCAATTCCTGCAGGAGATGGTTCCCAGCAGAGGTGAGCCCAAAGGGATTAGAAAACTGCTGATGCATTAGATCTTTCAAGACATGGGGGGTATCATTTACAGCCTCTTTAAATACTTTACTCTTAACTGCAGACAGATTCTGTGTCTAGCTGCAGTTTTAGGGAAAGATAATTAACCATGTCATGTAATTACTAAGTCTGCATGCACTGTACTCCCTTACTTGACCTCAGTGTGCAATTTATTTTGGAGAAAACAGCAATAGTGCTTTTTGCAGTTCTGTAAACCTTACCCTTCAATCCTTCATGGCCCTCTGCAATTAATTCTGTACCTCAAATTAAAGAACAACTGAGAGAACTTTGACAGGAGCACAGCTGGGCTGCTGAAAACAACAAACCATGCTGAGGTGAGCAAAGCTAACTTAGGTCTCAAATGCTTCATAAAAACTGTACAAATTAATTATGCAATTTGAAACAGACCACAAAAGGGCTGCCTTTGGAAAACGTGCTTGGCTCAATAAAAGATGTGACTTTACATGCAGTTTATTTTCTCTATGACACTACATGAGGTTAAGGCTGGAGGGTTTGGGGTGGGAATGTAAATTAAGTCCTTAAAATTTCCAAGTTGAGATTTGAAGGACTTACACTCCCACCCCAACCCTGCAGAGGATGGAGATGTGCTGCTCTCTGCCACAGGCCATCCCTGAAAATCTGAGGTGAGGGCTGGCAGGAACAAGAACAAACAGCTCCCTGTGCCAGGACAGAGGCACAGACTGGTTAGTTTGTGAGGGTTGTACTGGTGGGGTTCAGGTGTCCAGACAGAGGTTGGAATCAGCCTCTGGAGAAATGCCACATCTTACCATCTTTTTCTGAATGTTCAAAATTTAGTTCCATTTTTTGATCAATATTCAAGGGGGGAAAAAGGCTGACATTGTCAATACAAAAATGATTTAGGGTGTTGATGACAAAGGGGCAAAACAGAAATAAAAACAGAAAATCAAGGAACTGAGAAATTGTCTTGGAATTAAGAAAAAAATAGGAGAAAAATTAATTTTACTTGCCCTTCCTTCATGAGGGTTTCCAGCACCATCAGCCTGGCAGAACAGAAAGGGGCAAACCATTCTAAAATTGGTCCTGAAATTTCTCAGGGACTGCAATAAAAAGCCAAAAAAGAAAAAAAAAAGTTAATGAGTGGTTAGCTGAGAAAGCCAAAGGGAAAAATAATTCCATAGGAAAGACATAATTTGTAAGATTATGGCTAAAAATCAGTACGGTTTGAGTCTTCAGAGCAGAGGCTGACTCTGCATGGAGAAAGTATTTAAAAGCTTCATTTTGAAGGGGTTAAATGGGAGGTGGAACTTCAAAAGGAAATAAATAATAATTAAATGAGAGATGGGATAAAGCCTGGAAGAAAATCAAAGCTTTGACTAAAGAAGGCAGTTAAAGATTAAAGGGGTCAGGGTTAAAGGGTTTTCAAAGGCAGGCATTCTCCAAGGCACAGAAACCAGAAAACTGATCTGAATTCAAAGGGGAACACTGGGGAAGAAATAATGGTTTGCAGAGCATGTAAAATGAGGGAGACAAAGGATAAACAGCTGGAAACAGGATGTGGAAGAGCAAAGACATGCAGGTACTGTTTTTGTTTAAAAATACAGGGAAAAAATTCTGCAGGAATATTGCAGGGAGAAAGTGTAGGTTAATGTAAGGGAGGAGCACTAAAATAATCATACTGTGGTAATCTGAGCACAATTAATAGTGCAGTGTTTGTGTATCCTTTATGAAATAATAAGTACTCTTTATAGTTGGTCTACTTCAAAATGAGGTAACAATCATCCCAAAAGCCAGAATCCCACTCTAGTTCCAGTTATGGTGTGCAGGAGAAGATAAGGCCAAAGGGCAAGGTCAGACAACCCACCAATAATATTAATAAGGGTAATTAATTAACTGAAACTACTCACAAGGGCTGCTGCAGCTCCAAGATTTTTAGATCCACTGGCAAAACATTCCTGAGGACACCTGGCCCCAACCCCAAACCAGCTGGCTGGGCAGAACTGACAGATGAATTCTGGTGGCAGAAGTTTTGACCAGAAGCTGTTGGATTTCTCTGAACCACAACCTGTGGAGAAGCTGGTCAGAAAGGATAATAAAATTATTCCTGAAGAGAGCAAAAATGTAATTACTTCGTGTCTGATTAATGAGGAGACCAACTTAAGCACTCAGCAGCATCTCTAAATAGAGAAATAAGTTCTAAATAAAGGGGAATATAAAGTGTGAACTTGAAAGACAAACTATTAATTATGTAACATTAAAAACAGAACTGATTCAAAGGGAGCACAAATATATAACAGAATTGAGGAGAAGCAAGTGACAGTAAACTATACTAAATGGTAGGTGGAGTGAAAGAATTCAGAAGAAAAAAGACCAAAACAGATAAATTACAAAGACCATAGAAAAACAAATGAGCTAAGCAACTGGAAAATGAAGCTGAAAATGGAGTTTAATTGGCTGTTAATACCAGCATAATTGACAGGCCAAAAGGTCACATAGGAAATGGATATTGCTTAGAAATAACAGGAGGAAACGTGACAGGAAGGATGAGGAAGTGATTCCAGCAGCTGTCAGAAATGAGGGGGCACAGCCAGACAGAGGGGAAAACAGTGCAGGAGAAAAGGATACAACACAGGTTAAAACTGAGGAAATGAGATGCCAAGTTGCACTTCCTGTTCCAACAGCCACCACCAGTCCAATCCCTCCTGTGGGACTGAACAGCAGCACCAGGATCTCATCAGTCCTCTGCACTGCCCATCACTGCTCTGCTTTCACATCCTTTGCTGAGAAATCCAGAGACTGAAGCAACATATTATAAACAAATGAAAAGTCATCACAATCAGTTTAATGAAGTGCACAGAATAGCAATTGATCATGTCAATAAAAATAAAACAATTAATTTTACATCAAGTGTGCTTTATTTCCTCCACAGGTATTCTGTTAAATAAAGCACCATATATATACTGCCAGGCCACAGCTAAAGAGGATTCTTTACAGAATCAAATTTCTTGTGGTTGTTTAGTATACAAGTAAACTTAATTTTGATAATAAGAACCACAGCGATCTGAGGCAATCTGCCTCGATTATAAGGTACAAAACTGGCACAGAGGACACCATATTATACACAGTAAAAATGCCATAAGTTTAAATTACATCCTCCAGGGCCAGCAGGCCCTGTCCCCCAGACAGCCATATTAAATGAAAGCCACTACAGTGAACTCTTAATTACATAAAACATAGCCATTATCTGATTGCCCTTTAAGAAAGTGTACGGGAGATGCAAAATAAAATTAAAGTAAAAAAAAAACCAAAAGAATCTTTTGAGTTCTGCCTGACCAAGAATTAAGCATATAAATCTATCTTGCCATTCAAGCAGAGAGCACTGGACAAACTGAAGCACAAAACAGAAATAAGCAAAAACTTATACAAACAGCATTTTTTAGGGGGAGAGAAGGAGGAGGATTAAAAAAAATAAAAGACTTAAAAGCAGACATGCTCCATCTAATGTCAAGAAGCAGCTTGGTTGCCTTTGCCGGATATCCGTGTGACCACGTGAATCGTAGACTCAATGGTCCTGCACAGGATGTCTAAAATGTCCTGCTGCTGCAGGTGGCTAAAAAGTCCCCTGGAATGGCCACAGCCCACGGGCACGGCCGGGTCAGGCTCCTGGCACGGTAAGGCTTGGCCATCACAGCCTCGCAGCTCCGCCAGCTCCGAGAACATGGCTGAGATGGACGTGGAGGGGAACTCCGAGTCCTCCTCGGCTCCCAGGGCGTCCTTGCAAGGCTGCAGGTCCTTGAACTCCTTGCACTCCGGGAATTTCCCGCCCTGCTGCTCCTCTGCGTGCGGCACCCGCGCGGCCAACAGTAAGTCTTCGGAAAACGAAGAAGGGCCTTCCATTCTGTACTCCTTGACAGAACTGCTCTCAGGGGACGGAGGGTCCTGCTCCGTGCCCGGGTCGATGATGGACGAGTCCCGAGTCTCGTTGTCCGAGGTGCTGGTGGGGGTCAGAGCCTCCCTGGGCTCGGCCTTGCTGTCGCCCAGGCAGCTGTCCACGGTGTGCTCCTCGTCGCTGCTCACTCGCCGCCGCTTCACCGGAGTCGCCCCTTCGTCGTCTGCAAGGCACGGACAGCTCGCTCAGGGCAGGGCCCTTCCTGCCACACCTCCCACCAACAGGCCCTGCACACTGCCAGCCTTTTCCACATCACAATAAATACAGAAAATTCATGCAATTCGTGATTAAAGTGGTATTAAGGGTTGGGGACTGGAGCCCAGGACTGGCCCACCGTGCATGGATAAAATAACGTGTTACACTGATTCATAACCATTAGAGTGACACCATGATAGAAGGCAAACCTTTAGTTTTTCTTTCTTTGGCTTCTTGCTCTTGTATTGAGTTCCTCTGTTGCTGACAAGCTCTACATTTGTTCAAAAGTTCCTGTAATGTCGGAACCAGGGCCGAGTTGAGCTGTTTGGGAGTGTGCACTGAAAGCAGCAAGGCAAGTGCTCGGAGGTCCTGGAAACAGTGAAGGAACAAAGTTAACAAGCCTTATTTCACACTGGCCTTGGGTTCATCCTGTGCACAGAGGTCTGGCAATAAAGAGGTGCTTCAGCCTGTGCTGAGCAGCCAAAAGATCAAATTCTAGATACATCTGCATCACTGAAATATCCCACTCCTTGCTGACCTTCACGCAGACCTGTCCCAAGATGAAACACTTCTACCATTAAATCTGCTGTACTTTGCTCTCCACAGTAAGGGTGGCATTCCCAGGTTCCCATGCCCTCACCAGGAGCCCAAGCTGAGGCACAGAGTGGAACAGACAGTGCCTACCCATACCAGGAGCTGGCCCAGGGCACTGAGGAGCTCCTACAGGACATCAGCCTCCTTCTAAAAGCCATTTAAACAACTTAGGGAAGACTCACCCCATTTAATGTAGAGCTTGCTTTGGAAATTTCAACCCTCTGGTTGCTGAAGTCAGATTCTAGGCTTTGATACTGATTTATTAGATTTGTAATTAGAGTATTGATTAAGTTGGCACAGTTTGCTTCAGAAAACACCTGCCCTTGCACCTGTGAAAACATTTTTTAAAAAATCATAAAAAACTGGAACAGTGAAACAGTCTCCCAAAACAGCATCAATGGCTGCATTCCTTGGAATTACCACTAAAAAACCACATACCTTGAGAAGAAAATGGGTCAGAAAGGTGTACACAATGTTGTTGTTAAGAAAGGTCCTTTCATCCATCAGAATACATTTTATATATTCTGCAAAAACTGGATCTTCACAGAGGAGCTTGACACAGTTCTTGGACATGGCAGACTGGCAAAGGGAGAGAGGATGGAAGGTCACCACAGGAAGTGCAGGGCAGGCCCATGGAAACACAGCTCAGGTCTCTGAGCTGTCAGCAAATCGTACAGAGCAATTACTGCCAATTCCTATGTCACATTTTCCTGGGATGAAGGAGAAATCTCTTCTCCAGGAAGGCCAGTTTATCCCACCAGTGTGTACAGGAATGGACAACACCCACTAGTTACACTTCCTGGGTTCATCCCTGTTCCACATCTATTGTATTTGCCTGCATTTCCATTCTCTTGGTTCTCCAACTGACTCTTACCTGAGTCTGACAAAGCTCAGTCCAAAGTTTGGGGAACAGCGCGAGGTGAAGTGGCAAACCTTCATAAGCAACCAGGACACCTGGAATTGCAGGAGGAAACAAGTCAGTGTGGGAGAATGTTGTGGGAACAGGGAAATACCTGATAAAAACAGTGCCAAGGTGCTGTGCCATTTTGTAGGACCAGAAAACCCCATCTGTGAAGGTTGTACAGTCCCTTTAACAAGCACTCAGTGGGTGATTCAGGGGGTACAGGAACATTACTGTGTGACACTGAGGTCTGTGCACCCTCAGGAAATCACCCTGTGCCACAAACCTTTCAATATTCTCAATTAATTGCCACTGATGAGGTGCTGAGGATTCAGGGTGAGATCCAAAGCCATTTAAACTGCCCACCCAGCCTCAGCAAGCCCTGTGTTAAGCTCTAAATGCACAAAATCCTGAATTCTCCCTGGTTGCCTCAGCTCCTCTCTGGACAGGCCCAAAGTGTGCCAGTCACGTGGGTAAGGCTGCACCACCTTACACATGGCTAACATTTTGTGGATAAAAATGATGTCTAAATGCAGCAGGTTTCACAAGCTCTGCTTTTCCTTAGAAATTCTGAACATAAAACTTAGTGGAGAAGCACTCAAAATTATCACAGGAAAGATACTCACTCATTTTAACTAAAGTTTCAGTAAACTTTTCACAGTTGATTGCAACTCGACACAGGAGGTGGATGAACTGGTGATAGGAGAAGAAATAGTCCAGCAGCATCCGGTCGTAAACATCATCTTTGCCCTGCAGATTGAAGGGAGCTCCACTGAAACTGCAGCACAACAGCACAGCTCCCACACTGCCTGAACACCTCCCTGCCCCAAAATGTGCCGTGGTGTACTCCAGGAGAACAGTGGGAATCTCCAGCAGCCTCCTGGCCCAGCCCTTGGCAGGCACCAGGTGTGATGGGAGGAGGGAATGGCAACAATTCCCCACCAGGAACATCTTTTATTGAGGACTCTGAGTCAACACTGAGAAGGTGCAAATACCATGTCTTGACCAGGACAAGAGAGGAATGTGGTAACTTTACATCACAAACAGATACCCAAGTATAAATACACTACTGCTTTTTAAATCATAATCTGTCAGTTGTGATCTGCAGAATTCAGAATTTTCCAGAGACTGAGCTTCACAAGGTTTCAAAGCAGAATTTTCAGGGTGTCTCAAACAATGATATACATATGCCAGTATTTTAATATACTTTGGACATAAACACTTAAAATGGCATCAGCTTCTGCAGAGCAGAGAGCCAACAGGAAACCTCAACAACTCGAGCAAACAAATGCAACCTGATACAAAGCAACTGAATGAAAACTAAGCATGCAGAACCACAGGGAAATGGGACTGTGGATGTGGTTACAGAGGTTTAAAAAAATCCTTGCTTCCTAATGTATAGGAGTTCAATATAAACTGTCAAATACGTCATGTAATATGACACGTTTTAAAGTCCAGATTTACATGATGTAGTATCACATCTGATACCTCTGGATACAGATGGGAAAACCACCAGAGATAGTTTCTTTTTTTTAACCACTTGGCTTACACAGCAGATTTGATGGTGCACAAATAGACACAGCATCGTCGTGAAAGCTTTAAAAAAGAAGGGCTACTTACCCTACAGTACCCGAGCTTCTTCGAAATGTGTTGCCCACACAGATTCCCATCTCCGTGCACATGGGCCCCCTGTGCAGGAGGGTGGGGTCTTTCTGAATAGCTGTGTCCACTGGGGCTGTGCCTGCACCCAGTGTGTCCTTGCGACCACTGTACCTGAGGGCACAAGGGGTATGGCGGCTTCAACCACCACTCCATGCCTTCACCCGGAAGAATCCCCTGGGACAGCACCTGGAGCACAGAATCTGTGTGGACAAAGCATCTTGAAGAACCACGGTTACTGCGTAGCCAGTAACCCGTTCTCCTGCTTCAAATGATTGTCCATACATATTCCTGGTGGGGTGGGATCCACCTCACCTGACTCTGGCCATCTAAAATCCCTGTTCCCTGCAGCCAGCGGAGAGGGAGACACAGCCACCTCATCCACACTCAGGGAATTGTTCTCCTCCTTCCCAGAGGGCTGTTTTCCACGGGAAGAGCCGGACACTGCCCTTTCAGACAGGCAAAGTGACGTGAGCTGAATCCCACCGTGGGTGCTGCAGCTGGAACAACGGGGTGTGGAGTCCCACCAAAACTGGCATCCCAGCAGGAAGCCCACAGAAGGGAAAGTGGGAAGGCTTAAAGCCCTGTGTGACATTGCAGGCACTGGATCAACCCCAACAGAGAGATCAGGCCTCAGTCCCGGCCCTACGGACTCTGCTGGGACCTGCAGGACCTCCTTGGCTGGCTGGCAATAAACCTCAGCACTGTGTGAAACCCATGTGGACAATCCCTCAATCTCTATAAATGCCACAGACAGATTGGAAAAATCACCAAAATGTGTGCTCTGGGGTGTTTTTCCCTAACACAAGGTCCTGTCTGGAACATGGAGCTGTGTGTCACCAAGGGCAGGGAAATGGTGCTTCTGGAGTGCACAACTAGAATGGAGTATATGAGGACAACACATCTTGAAGAAGAATTATGCTTTGCTTACAAAGAAAAGGTAAATGCATCGAGCTACTGGATTCTTACAACACTCTGATAAAAATGGGAAAAAGAGTAGAGAAAGCTCTTTTTAGGGCCACACTTCACATACCTTGCTGGCTTCCACCATGGTAGGCAGGAGGCACATGTTGAGCTCGGGGCGCGGAGGACGAATGCTGCTTTTCCCCCCTATTAATTTCAAATTTTCACGACATGGAAAATAAGGTCCAAGAGACACTGTAGTGTAAGTTTGGATAAAATAGGGATATATTCAACAGGTCAATGTTTGACATCAGCAAGGAACACGACAGAGTAATAACAGTGTAAGAACTTCAAAAGACAATCACTGAAATACCTACTTGGGATATTACTGTGGTGGTATGTACAATGATTGTGCTGTAGAAATGGAACCAGAGTATGTAGGAAATCATGAGGACTTAAAAGTACAAGCTCCTTGAGGACATCTACAAACAAAAAGTTGTTTTTGCTATTACATATTGTTATTTCTTAACAGCAAACAGTTCAACTTAAGGCTCATGCATTTGCACACTTCTGTTTTGTATCCCTTTTCCACGCTCAGCTCCACTGTGAGGAACACCTGAGTGACACCCCTAAGTCAGTCCCAGTTCCCTTCACCTCTGTCTGCCAGGGCAGAAAACCTGCTCAGTGGCAGACCAACCACCAGTGAGGGGTCAGCTTGGATAAAGAACAAGCTCAGTAAAATTTACCCTCTCTGCTTCCTCTCTAACAGGTCTGATGCCTGGAAAATGTCAAGCAGCAGCAGTCAGGAGGACAGTCAGAAAATATTCAAAAGCGGGGGGGGGATGCACAGAAATGCATTGAAATCACACAGGGAAAGGTAATTTGGACACAGTTTTAGGCATTTATCAGCAATCCATTAAATAACATTAAAAAAGCCTAAGCTAGGAAAAGCCTGGACCTTTCTGAAATAGCCCTGCTAATGCCAAAGAGACACTTGCATATAACATCTGTGTCTACATTTTGAAGAGCAAATCCATTGCATCGTACAAGCTCTCCAAGCTTCACCTCCACTGTTACAGCTTGCAGCAGTGGGTCAGAAGAACCACATAAAAAGCTGTTCCTCACATTAACCTGGTCACCACACTTCCTTCTGGGGGGATGTTTGAATTGGACTGTAAGATTTGGGATCTGATTCTGAGCTGCACTGAGGAGTTACTGCTCAGTCATGCCCTGTATCAGGTGGCAAATTCAGTCCCTGAGTGCCAGCTGCGTTCCTGTGCCTGGGAAGGGGGAACGCTCCTGTCAGCCTGACACAACCACAACTGTCTGGAGTCAGCACAGCAGCCCTGAGGCACCGACAGTGCTCTCTGGACACTCCCCACCTGCAGAGGCTCTGGCAGAGCACAGGCACTTACAGAAGTGGCACTCCCAGCAGGGCCCTGGGCAGGGCAGGGCCCTCCTGCCTGCAGGGCCATGGCAGGACTTACCAATGCAGGCATTCCTCAGCTCGGGAGGACTGTAGGAATTGAGCAGAGTGAGGAGCTTATGGGCAAATTCAATCCGCTCCTGCCACTGGATCAGAGCTTGTTTCACATCTGCAAGGGCAAACATCACACTGCTTAGGGCATTGCTCCAGAGCATGGGAAAGAAAGCACACAATTTTACTGCTGGCGAATCTCTTTTTCCTCCAACATCACTCTAATCCATCTAGAAATGTGTTAAATCTCTTGCTATTAAATTTATGCCATTAATTTCACATTAACTTGATAATAAGTAGCAATTTAATAGCTATTACTAACCATAAATCCTACTGTACAGCAAGTTTGTAAACACAGATACACACAAAAATATAAAGGGTTTGGGTGAGGAAAATTAATGAACAGACAACAGGCATAATCCTTTAAAGGGTTATAATCAAACCTTTTCTTTGCAAATATGGACGTGTTGACTTCAGAACCGAAAGGAAAATCGACAGAAGCTCTACCAGGTCTCCAGTCACATGGCAAGCTGTGGCCTCGTGGTACATCATGTGCAATGTGTTAAAGGACTAAGAAGAAAAGATGCCAAAATTAACACGCCAAATTAACACATTTGTTAGCAGTTCTCTTTTTATCCTACAGATGTGACATTTATTTTATGTTCAAACGAGGTATTTTACGCTCAAAAATACACAGTATTGGATACACTCACAAAGTTCTTTATCTGTTTTCAAGGCAGAAGCTTTGTGTTTGTGGCTCAAAATAATGACATAGATTTCACACCTTTATGTCCAACCCAACAAAGCAGAGTTTGAGAGCCAGTATTTGTATATACCTGTAATTCTGTGCCACCAGACAGGTGACACAGCAGGTGCACAACGACAGACACAGGCGTGTGGATTTGGGGAAAGGAGGGGTAGGATTAAGATAGATGCCAGTCATTTTTCAAAATGCTGCTCAAGGACATCTGCTGTAAGACTACATCAGATGAATTACTTCTCTTATTATTACTAAAATACCTTCTGGGCATCTGTGATTGATAGTAATTTTGGGAAGGAAAAGCAACTCATTTCCGAACTACAAAAATTCCAGCACAAGATGTAAGAACAGATACTTGATGTGCTGGGGGATTGGAAAGAGAAAGGAACAGCAACCTCATTCCCTGTAATGCTAAACCCTGCCATGCCATTTTGTATTTCAGTGAACATTAAAGACATGGCCACTCTTAAGTGGAAAACTCTTCTGGATGTGACAACTTGCTGGAGCGTTATTTGTCACCACACAAAACACTCCCAGCCAAGAAGGGAACCTACAGGGCCAGGTAATGTCAAGCTGTAAACTAACATCAGTTTTATCTAGTTTTAGCAATGTTTTACAAAGGATTAATTAAATTCATATTACAGACTCCTTATAAACCTAATTACCCACTGTTGGTGTGGGTCAGGGTTAACTGAGGTGTTACCCAAGTTCTTGTGTACATCTGTATGTACCTCAGTGTACTCGTGTTCCATGCATGGAATTCCTCACTTTTCAGACCCCTTTACTGAATTTAGGCATTTGCACAACAAAGAGGAACAGATGTTCTTGAGTAATTCCTACAGTTAATTAATCAATACCCCTACATGCTCCTGAAAACTCAGTTTTCAAACAGCACTACAGTGTGTTCATCCTCATTTTTCTGACTGACTTTGTAATTCTACCACACTTTTTCCCAGAAAATGCAAACCAGTGACGTAAAAGAAGTTAGGAGAACTTTTTATACAAACCACATAAAAATGGGACTGTAATGAACCTCAAAGCACCATCCACTCCACCCCCAGGCCTCAAGGCAGACTAAATATCCTGGACAGATGTTTGCCCCAAGTCCTCTGACAACTTCCAGTTGTGCTGGCTGCCCCCTCCTGCACAGCCCATTCCAAAATCCCCAAATCCCAGTCCTGCACAGCCACAACCACCTCCAAGCCCCCTGGCCTGCGCCCCATGGATTTTCCAGTGTAATATCCCCCCTGAATACGTGCCAAGAACCATCACATCCAGCTTGTCATTCCTGTTCCAGAGGGACCCTTGCCATGGTGCACTGCCATTAACAAACACAGGCTCTCATCCATCACCCCAGGAATGGGAGTGCTGAGCAGGAGCCAGGACATCACACCCCTCAGAACATGTGGAGTGGAGGGGCAGGGGCTTGACATTCCAACTGTACCCATTTCAGGGCTGCATTATTTCACTGTTTTCCCTTTCTATTCTGAACTAACTCTGGTCTGGCCTCATGGACCAAATATCCACTTGTAACTTGAACCCACCAAATGTGCTCCAGAAATGCATTTTAGGTTTAGTTTCATGAGACAAAGTCAAGTTTGTGTGTTCTCAGACCACTCCTTGTTGCAAACAGAAGCACAAAGGCAGGAAGGATAAACTGCCTCAGCTGGGCCTCCAAGAAGTGTCAGAAATATTACTCACAGCTGCAGCTGAGGATCCTTTGAGTTATTTCTGTGTTTTAACCTGTTGCCTTAACACTTTTTAACCAGTAACAATTGTGTGACTGTGCTCAGCCATTGGTACCCAGTTCCCTGGAATAAAGGGAATGACACCAGAAAAGCATCACCTTATTCCTCTCAGCATAATCTGCTGTGGATTTCCCTCTGTCCCCAGAAAAAGGCACTTCCCTCATCTTTTTACTGCTAAAGAAATCCTATTAAGGACGACAGGGAAGTTGCCCTGGGAGATGTTTGTCATAATTAGATCACAAAGGACTTACCTCTGTCATCAGAATCAATCCTCTGTTGAACACAACCAGAAGTCTGTCTTCATCAGATTCTAATAATATTCTGAAGGCACTAGGAAAAAAATCCAGACAGTGAGAATGCTGAAATGGCATCCCATCTTTTCATAATTTAAACAAGTGCTTAAAAATGTTAAGCTCATGATGTATTTTGGAAAAAACCATCTCAGAAGGGCAAAGAAACCCCCAAAAGACCTAATTTTCTCTCTTCATTTTTCCCCCTCTTTTTTCATTCAAAAATGCCTCTGCTGTCAACTTTATGTTATAGAAAGCATTTTATAAACAACTTTTACAGAAATATTTCCCCAATGATGTCTGCAAAAACACTGAAATCCGCAGAAATTATTGTACTTGAAAAGAGAGAGGTTTATGCTTCTTAAATGACACATTTAAATAGGTTCAGTTAAGCACCTGTTTGGCCTTTTAAGGGTATAAAGGCATTTTTTTTTCTTAGACTATTTTATGCTTAGAGCAGAACAGAAAAGAAAGAGTTATGCCAATGAGTGGTTCCTCTCAACACACAAATGATTCCAGAGCGCTGGGGACAGCCTGGCTGTGCTCTGTGTGACCCCACACAGCCCTTCCAGGTAACAGTGTGTCCTTCTCACAGGTGTTTCACAGCACCAACAGCTGCATTTCAAGCCCCAGACCTGATCCACACACAATGTACACTGTGTGGCAATGCCCAGGCAACACTTCCAGGTAAATTCCTATGACTAGAAATGAAAAACTCTTTGAGGACACGACATAACAGAACTCTGTCCCACAGGCACCATTTTTATCAGCCATTTCTGCCCCAAAATAACCCCCAGCCACAACAGCAGCTGAACTGCAGGTCTGCCATGCAGGCAGGGCAGGCTGAGGCTGGAATGCAGCTGCAGTGCTGGATGGGAGCAGGGCTGTACCTTATGAGAGTCGTCCAACAAGACCTCCCGTCCAAGCAGCGCAGGTAACAGCTTATGGTCGTCTTCTTGAATTGCTTTATGTCTTCGATCTCCTCCTCTCTCATGTCTGGCCTCTGAGCTACAAACAGCTGCATGAGGTTGAACAGCTCTTCTACTGCCTACAACACACAAGAGCACTCACTTAGAGCAGTGTCTCTCAGCATGGTACACTTTAGAACCTATTTTTATTACTTACTGTGTGCTACTTTGAAGTAACACATGGAACAAACCATGGAAGCAGATTTAGATGTAAATTTCTTTTTCAGCAGCACAACAAAGTTACACAATCAGGTGTTGTGATCCTTCCTAACAGCACAGCTCATTGCCAAATATATCTGTGCACAGGAACCTGAAATCCCCATCTCTGGGACAAACATCTGGAAAGCTGCTTGTGTAAAACCTGCTGCAGTCTGGGAACACTAAACACAGAGGAGGAACTCAGGTCCCTTGCAAGGCAAGCTGAGACTTCCAAGGGGAGACGCCAACCAGGACAGCAGCAAGACTTCCTCCATTGTATGATTTCTCTGTGAGCTGAGCTGGACAGAAGCTCAGTATAGAATATTCCATGCATCCTCCATCTCTCTTTAATGGATACCTTCGTATTCTTGCTGTCCCCATAGCCCCATAGAGGACCCCAAAGTAACATTCCCTGAGCAGTCAAGCACAACCAAGAACTTTGTCTGTTACAGCCTTTGCAAGGCTCTTGTTTCCCCTGACACATGGCCTGTGTTAACACTCACTCTGCTGGAAGCATCTCCATGTTGGAGCCATGGTGCCACTCCCAGTGTTCTGCCATGGGCATGGGAGTGTTCCCAGGGGGAACACCAGGCCATCCTGCACTGCAAGGCAACAGGCTCAATCCCAGAAACTGGGAATCCCTCCAACTTTACATGTTAGGATGCAACCTGCTTTCTAGAGACCACCACTGACGGCTATTCCTTTGTTCTTACTAAGCTGGTGTACGGAATATTGGAAACACCAGGGTTTGCTTCCAGAAAAACAACATCTGCTCTCCACGTGCTGCACAGCAAGGAACACCCAAACCAACCCCCCACCAAGCACAGTAACTGCATCCAAACCCAAGGAAATCCAAATTCAATCCTTTTGCCACAGAATACGCTAAATCCTTCTCCCCTGTTTTACTACACGACACATCGGGGCGGGAGGGCCAACAGTGCCAGTGGACTCGGGGTGGCAGGCACTTACTCCTGGGTACTGGCTGGCGTGGGGGGTGAGGTTCTTGAAGGCCCACTGGATGTTCTGGTGGGAGGCCAGCTGCCTGGTGAAGGCGGGCGACTGCTCGCAGCACAGCCGCAGGATGCCGTAGTAGGCCGGCAGCATCCCACGGTTGAAGAGCACCACGTCCTGGTCGTCATGGTCAGCCAGGATGTAGTTGAAGGCAATGTTCTTGGTCACCACGGGGTTCTGCACGATGAGGCGCACATTCTCGGGGCAGTCCACACACACGTTGTACCAGAAGGACAGCAGAGCCTGCTTGTTGTGGTTGGTGGCGATGGCCGGCTCCGAGAGCTTCGGCTGGAACAGGTTCCACAAGTCCATGAAGTACGTGGAGAACATGAGCTTCTCGGTTTTGGAGATGAGACAGTAGGTCATGAAACTGAAGTAGGGCACCAGCTTGGTGGTGCCGTGCACGGCCGCGTCGACATAGAGCTTGGCTCGCGAGAGCAGCCCCAGCAGCACGTTGTACACCTGGTGCAGCACCACGGTGGTGTCGGGGCTGAGCGGCAGGTCCCGCGTGGGGATGTGCAGGGAGCGCGTCGAGCGGAACATCTGACGGAAGGAATTGCTTGGAATAAGCGACACCAAGAGATAGGCTGCAGCTTCAAATAAAAACAGATTTGTTACACCTTTGGCAGTGACACACCTGCTCAACAGCCACGCACACAGCACTTCACTCACACTGCACATGCCACTTACAGACTGCTCAGTGCTTTACAGGCTCTGCTGTTACTGCAGTCACACCAGAGATGATAAACCCCCAGTGGGTAAGACCAGTACAAACTGCCCAAAGTGGTGCTGAGATGTGCCCCTTCACCCCCAACCCTGTGTGCTGCCCGGTTCTCCCTATGGCAGCACTGCATCCCACCCCAGAACACAAAACCAGATGTTTCCATGACTGAACTGCCTACTGAACTGCTCACGATGTCATCACCTCCTCAGAGATGTTTACAACTGGAGCTGTTGCAAAGCTGCACCTCCAGTTTCCACATCTCCCTCAGCCACAGAAAATGCATTAAAGTCCGGTGTGGCTGTACCTGGAATCTCCTTTGTTAAAAAAGGAGACACAGGAAAATGAGCAGAAAATGTGCTCTGGCAATCTGACAGTGTTACTCCTGGCAGAGCAAAGCAGAGAGCCAGGACACCCTGGAACTGGGGAGAAGGCACAGGTGGCTTCTGCTTGAGCCACGAGTTCAAAGGACTCAACTGAATTATTCTGTGAGGGGTGAGACAACACCATGGACTACTCCCACCTACAGTTCAGTTATGTGATGGACACTATGGAAAACCTCCTGGAATAGCTCTTTTTCTTCTTTAGGATTTCCTGGACCTTGTAGGTTAACCACATAAGGTAAAGAACCTACTAAAGTATCATTTAAGTCACACAGTTTTCATTTGAAGCCTGGAAGAGGCACCACAGTTGCACTGAGGTGTTAAAATACAGCAATTCTAAAAGAACTGGGAAAGGAGGGAAAGGCAAACACAGGAGCCTTTGTTTGGGACAGAACACCCCATGCACAGTCACTTGCTACAAATGAGAACGATTTTCTTCACTTGAAAGCCACTTACAAGTTCTCACTCTGGGGTAGTTGTGTGCCAGGAGGAAACGCTCCACCCAGTTCTCCATGTTCTGCAGCACCCAACTGTGCGCCAGCTTGTTCCGAGGGGTCTGCACAGCCAGCCAGTCCAGGCACTGCGAGGGGTTGTACTCAATGACCTGAGGGGAAAGCCAACAGCAACACATTAACCTTGGCACTGGGTACTGATTGTCTTAACAATCCCTAAAAATAACTACTGAGACTTTCAAGTATCTTTTGAAAGTCACTTGGTGCTACCAAAGCACCTGCAGGACTGAGCTGCTCTGGCAGGCAAAGAAAACCCTTACTAAATTTCACTGCTTTTTGCTTCTGAACCTTTTAGAGCTTTTAGAAGTTCAGCCAAGTCCAGGAAATTATTCTACATATGATGAGATATTTAGGAGTTGAGATATTAAGCACTAAAACTAAACAAAGTAAATATTTTTTAAAATACCCAACACAAAACCTTAACACTGAATCAGTATCTTTATCCGTGAACAGAAGTGGTTTGCAAAGACACTCACTGACCTTCCTGCTGAGGGTAAACATGACATTTTTTCTAAATACACAATTTCAAGGAATAAATTCATCCAGCACTTTTCCAAGGCAATGAAAAGCCTGTGGAGTCTGTGTGCAGTCAGCAAAGCTTTACAGGGAATTAGGAACAAACGTGGTTTCCTGAGCCTTTCTGTTTCAGTGCAGCTGAAAATCTGCTCACACGAGGCCAATAAATGTGTGTGAGCCCAATAATTGTAATTAGTTCCTTTGCTAGTTTTTAAATCTTCTCTTTGTCCCTGGAGGCCCAGGGGCCCAGACAAGGAAAAAGGGACTCCACCCTGTCCCAGGAACCAGAGGCAGAAGCTGCTCCCAGTTACTCTGATCCACCTGAAGAGTTGGAGCTCACACCACCAGAACTCTGCTCACAAAATTTTAATCTCACTTTAAAAATAAACACCCTAAGAACCATCTCCCCCCTTTATTTAGGAATGACAAATGGATCTGTCAGGTTTCCTTGGCAATGGCTGGAGGTTGTGGCCACAAGTGAGACTGTCACTACTCACTGTCTGCACAGCTCAAGCCCCTTTCATGACTGGATGTTGAGATCTCAGGAGGTGCTGATGGAACCATCTTTACCTGAGGTGCAGCTACAGCTCCTCAGATTACACCCCCAGCAAAAACCTGTTCCCAGCCAGGAGGGAAATCCTTTGGAACAGCAATCCATATTCTACCTCACAGTGGTAAGGCAGGTTTGTGTTTTACCAGAGGTCTCAATTCTGCACAGTAACAACCTTTTACAAACCCCAGCCCCACTTTCTGGACTATTACATGTTCAACAGCTTGTCCTGCTCAGCAGTGTCCAGGCTGGACACACTGTTCTTAAGCAGGGAGAAAGGAATTTTTAAAAGGAAAAATGAAGAGTAAAATAAAAGGTAAATTATAGTGGGAACTCAGAGAGCAGGCAGATGAAGTGAAAGCTTTACTTCCTCATCTGTTGCTCAGAGCAAGGAATTTATCCCTGGGCCAACCTGTGAAAGAGTCTTTTTCTCACTTTAGAAACTCAAGCAAGAAAATTAAAGGAATTTGTATATAATGGTCAACCCTCCCCCTCCCACCAAATGACGGGTCTTGAAACATTTTACAGTCCTTGCAAAAGGATAACTGAGGAATCTACATGGAATTGCCTTAGAAGGAGCATTCCAGACCCTTCTTATGAATCAATTAATTCTCTGTAAGGTAAAATGTAAATGTCTCTTGGGTTGGTAATAAAAAGTCAGGGACTGATGCAGCAAGGATGACAACAAAATGTAAAACCTTTTCACAAATGGCACAGAGCCAACAAGAGAAATACAATGAAGCTTCTGTTCTTCCCCATGTTGTACCTCCCATATCCTCTGCAGGATGTAAGAAGCAAAGGGTGGCATTCCTGGGGGTCCACCAGCAAATTCCATCAGCATGGTCAGCAACTTGAAGAAAGGATTGGCTGCCTGCAATGCAGAAAAAGAACAACATCCATTTTAGACTATTTTATTTTATCCACTGATTCATTTTAGAGTATTTCAAAAAACCCCAATGTCTGTAAGATTTCCACGACCTTCAGACATGAACATTCGTAATACCTTAATCTCTTGCTATTTAAACTGTAAATAATCCATATGTATCCACATCCACACCTGGATCCAGCAGAATGAGGCCACTGGTCACAGTTAGTGTCCCCAGCTTTTAGCAGCCCTTCAGCAAAGTGCCTACTACTATAATTATGTATTTTCCATCTGAAATCCATTTGCAACTCTCAGTATTTCTGTCACTGCCAGGGCAGGAATTTACTCTGACTGAGAAATGCTCTTGCTTGCAAAGAACTGCAAAATATTGCCCCAAAACCTGAACAACCAGACAGTAATTACTCATCTCCACTTATTCAAGATATTCAGTATTCTCCACTTTAATGCTACCAATGTTTTAAAAGAAATTCCTATCGGTGGAGAATGTAGAAATATGTTTTTTGGCTTAGAATGAAACTTTCATCCCAAGTGGCACAGCAGGTTTCTGCTTTAAAAAACTTAATCCACAGTGCAGTTAGACTTCATTTCCTGGCACCAACCCCTCCCTGGATCACCTTCCATGCAAGAGTTTTGTGTAACAAAGGCAGTAACTCAGTAATTTAGCCCAGCAACCCAGGAAGGCAGAGCATTGAAGAGACAGGAGCACGTTCCCGTACCTCAGGAGTCAGCTTCGCTATCGAGGTGAAAAGCATGGACACGATCTTGAAAACAAAACAAAAACTCTCTTAGATTTGTGCTTGCTTATTACAATGGTAACAATTAGCTCAATGAATGTACTGGGCAGGGTTTCAGCAGCCCCAGGCAGCCCCTGGCACTCACGTGCTCTGCCAGTCGGTTGTTGTAGCGGCACAGACTGAAGATGAGGTTGCAGGTCTGCCTGATGTTGATCCCATCACGGATGTGTTGGAATAAAAAAGGAAAACCCTGCAACAAATAATCAGGGATCAGTACAACTGCCTGCAATTACATGGGAGAGGGGTTCTGGGAGGCTTACAGAGCCATTCTTAAATCCATTACCTTTCCCCCTGTCAGTGCTGCCATGTCGTTCTGGGACAAAGTCAAATGCCTAAAATAAAGAAAATTATCTTTTTAATCCCAGTGATGAATAAGAAAAGTTAAAGAGACATCCAGGACTGAGTGTTGGTTTATATTCTTCAGTATCACAACATCCAAGAGACAATAAAGGTATTGATGTAAAAAAAAGTATTTTCTACTTAGGCCAGATAAAAGAAATGCAAATGTGGGCAATTGAGTGTATTTAAGTATGGAACCCATGTTGGTATTTGATTAAAAATATAATGGGCTCAAATACAAGCTCACTTATGCTGTTAAGAAAGCCCACAATAAACACCCCAACCAGACCCATCAAACCTCTACTCCTCTCTGAACCAGCCTAGGCCAGAATTCCCTCTGGTTCTGCAGCTCTTGCCTTTCGGAGCGGGACTGTTCCACCAGCAGAGCAATCAGGGCAATCATCTTCTCAAGGGCAGCAGGCCTGTATTTCTCCTCTGCTAAAGAAAGGATATCTTCCTCCTCCTCCTCTTCCTCTCCTTCTTCCTCAGAAAGTACTTCAACCTGGGGCTGAAGGGAAAACACCCGTAATTTCAATGGGAATATTTTGAGCCTTGATTTCAAAGAGCCTTTGCACTGATCCTGCCCTTTTATTCCAAACAACTTAAACTTGCAGGAATCAAAACAGGTAAATATCTGATCAGGGGATTGTCACACTGAAACATTCATTTTGCATAAGCTGAATTGTATTTGCAAAGCCAAAGGTAGGTTGGCTGAAGATAAGGTGGTTTATTTAGCAGAGAAAGCCAGTAAATGTTATACCCCAAGTGGCACAAAAGGAGTGAGCAACCATTAATAGCATTACCATTAATAGCATGGGAGGGGCACCTTCAATTGTTCTACTCCACAGATACTTCTGTACTAAACAAACGCAGCTAATTCAACATCTTTTTGTAAAATACTGTATTTACTTAACATTGAAAAAAGCTGTACAAGCAAAGCAATTTTAATTTAACAGATAGTTCAAGGGACAGAGCACTAATGATCACACATGAAATATCAACGACTGGTGCTTTGTACAGTCCAACTCACATTCTCAGGCCCTTTAGTTCCCATGTAGAAGTGGACCATGGTGGATATGGCTTGGAGGGAAAGCAGGAACTGGCTCTGCAACACAGAGGGATGCAATTAGTGGGTGGTACAGCCGTGCCTGCCCTTCCCCAGCTCCCCCAGACCCAGGCAGACACTCACCTCCTCTTCCCCCATCTTGGCAAACTCGTAGAGGAAGGCGAAGTACTCGGTGAGGTGTTTGCTGTGGGGCTTCACGCCGTGCTCCATGATGGACAGCAGCGTCTTCACGAAGCGCGTGACGCATGAGCGGCTGCCGATGTCCTCCACCGGCCCGTCCATGTCGTCCGAGCTGCAACCACAGCACCCCTTCAGGGACACCCTGCAGTGTGAGCTCACCCTGAACCCTTCCCAGCCATCCCTGGGCTGGGCTCTGCCCTGCTGGCACCCTCACACCTGTCCCCTTCTCCTGTGCCAGAGGCAGCCCAGGGGACACCCCGTGTTACCATCTGCCCAAAGCTGCACCTTCTCACTGAACAAACAACTCACAGGGGCCTTTCAGGTGATAACAAAACTAAATTCTGTTATTTGCCACGAAAATTGTTATCTCCACACCCTGAGTTGTGATATGGCAGCACAGTGATTACAGACTCTGCCATTTCCACTCTGGGAAAGCAGCTGTTGTCACAACCACAAGGCTTAACACAGGAGTGAAGGAAAAAACACCTTCTCATTGTGCATCAAGAAGTGTTTTCTATTTCATAATTGGAGATGAAGTGACAGTTCTCTCGGTAATAAAGAAGAAAGCAGAATCCAAGAGGGTTCTTGCTACTTCTTGACAAAAACTCTGATTTACTTATAGGACTTCCTTCTCTTCTCCAACCTTCAAAACTTGCCCCCCTGTGCCTCCAGCCCCAATTCCCAGTAGGATTCTCAGGGCTAAGCAGGGATATTTAGGGCAGCACTGACAGGGGGAATAAAGAGCATACTGAGCACCTACTTTAAGGAACAAATATTCCAAACAGTGTCTCTCTAGAGCTTTTGCTGCCATAACAGAACTTTTAAATAAATCAGAGCAGTTTGAGCAGAATAATAAAGAATGACTCAAACAGGCCCATGGTGGGTTTACAGGGCTGTTCTGAGTGTCTCATTAATCAAAGCACTTGCAGTAATGCATGGAATAATGGCGAGTTTCCAGGTGTTTTACCAGTCTTCCATTCCTGGCTGGAGATACAGGTGCGCATGGACTGGCCTCAGCCTCTGGATGACGTGGATACACAACCGCTGGAACATCTGCAAAGGGAGACGGGAGTGAACCCCCCCGTGCTCGGCCCTGACACAGACGGCAAATGTGTTTGCTAAGCAAGGAATGCTCTGCCTCCAGCCCCACTCCCAGCTCCTCACAGGCTCAGAGGTCAAGGTAAAGCTGACACTGAGACCCTGCAGTGCACTTTGTCATCTTTTAACAGCACAAGTTTTTATGAAGGGATCCCACAGAGGAATCACAAACCAGCTTTTAATGCTGGTGTGCGCTGGGCACTCCTGAAACAGGACACTGCACTGCTGCTCTTAACCAGGAGTTTTATTTCTATTTGCTGAAGTGTTTTGATTTTTTTTTTGGCATGTTTTTTTTAATTCTGCCTCGGTCCTGTAAGAATTTATGTGGAAATTTGAAGGAAATTCCTTCCGGTGATTCTGAATTTGTGAAACATTAATGAGGATTAAAACTTTGCCCAAGACTTTGCACAGTTTTCCCATTAAATATATTCCTTTACTGATGTGTTGCAAACAGGAACTATGTATGGTTCCATATGGAAATGTCACTTTGACAATCAGAAATCCAACTGGAGGATTCAGGCGAGATAAAATAAATGGTTTTTACCTTAATGACTAGCAAAGAAGGTAGATTTGTAAGTGCCACTATTAATAGTTGTGTTTGTGAATGTCCAAATGCTACTAACAGAGGTTTCTTTCAATTTCAAGTATTTCCAGAAAAAGATATTAACAAAACTCTGTGGGGCATAATGTTAGAAAATTAAATCCACCCACGAAAACTACTAGAGAGGTTCAGAATTGGAGCATTGAATGTACACAGTTTATTCTTTTTTATTTTCTCAGTGTTTATGTTGATGAGTTATTGTTGAACTAATTCAGAAAAGAACATGTTTTATGGGGAGTGCTCAGATTTGTGGAGGCTGTGAGGGGACTGTGGACCCCTGGGCTTGCTCTCCGGTGCCATTTGTGACCCCAGAGGAGCAGCCACATCCCCACGGGTTGTGCCAAACCCCACCACTCCCACGGCCACGCACGTTCCCTCCATCACCCTTGGGAAGGGAAAGGGCTCAGACAATGACAGGCACTAAACCAAACTCTCAGAACCCTCCTGTGCCATCACAATTGTCCCTTTCTGCTCATGGGTCACCTGAGCTATAAAGAACATTGTCCTTACCTGCCTGACAATCTGATTGGGACACTTTATTAGGATCTGCATTGGCCACCAATCATCATCAGCCATACGATCCAAAAACCACTGCAGAAGATACATACTGGGTTAGTTTTGTCCCCAACTTGCTCTACTCCAATCTTCTGTTTGCATATTAAAGTCTGAAGAGAAATCCATGGGACTATTATTAAGGAACAGGCAAGTTTTAATCCAAGGGAAATCTAAATGTCTTCTGTGCGTGAAGGAATAAAGAAATAAAGATCAACAGCAGCAAACAGCAATACAAATTTATATCCAGCATCTTCTTCTCCCTGTGCTTTGCATGCCATTAATTATCTGGAAGAACATGCTTAGCCTGAAAAGTCACACCAACACAATAAAAGTTATCTTCCAATAAAGCATAAGCTGAAGAATCTCATGGAACTGTGACAGGATTAAACAGAAATTCCTGAATTAGATTCCTTTTGCATTTCCACACGTGGAAATCCTTCCTGCCCCCAGAGACCCAAAAGGTGTGAAAAACTAACAGGGAATGACTCATTCAAAGCTACACTCAGCAAATCCCAGAGCTGAGCCTCCTGACTCACAGGATTTTGGTTTAGTCACAAGGACAGACAGTTTAAAGAATTCACTTCTGTTTTAATTGCACCTGAGTGTTCTTTACTGTATTAAAATATCAGTACTCACACACCTCACTGAGGCAACTGTACCACCCAAACACTGAATGTTACACATGAACTTGGCAACCCAGAATCTTTTAATAGGATGTAATATTTGTAATAGAATAATTTTAATTCCTCTCTACTGAACAAGGTCTAGTGCAGGACACAGGATGTGTTGGGCTCCTTCTACACCTAAACTATCACAGAAAGGATCACAAACTTTTCTCCTGTATCTCAGATTTCTTTGCCTCTCTTGTGCCATTTAATTTAAACACATCCTAATTACATAAATCACTATGCAATAATCAAGCAAATAAAGATACTTCGATTCCAGTGACAAAATGCTTTTGGCCTGTGGTCTCAACATATTTCTGCAAAGAAAAGTTAAGTCATTCCCCTGAATGTAATCAGAGAGGATGAATTTCATCTCAGAGTGCACAAACACACCACATACAGCAGTTCATAGTCCAAAATATTCCAGGGATACGAACCTCCAGGAAAGTTAAACAATATATAGACAGTTGGTTTGTACTTTGCTGAGTTCCTAAGTCACTTACTTCACAAGCTGCCTGACTGTTATTAAACTGTTTTGTTAACAGTTCAATCCACTGAAGCATTGTGGGCTGCAAAAAGAAACACAGAACAAACTGTAACTTCCAATCACACATTTCACCTTCATCTCTCAACATTTCTAAAAGGTTTGGTAAGACACCAGCTCTTACGAGTACAAACAATAAATGTTTACAAACTAGTAGACAGAAAAGTATCAGCATGTACATTTCTATACACACATTTTATCCCATTGTGCAGTGCCCACCATAAATGTGCTAAATTACATTAATGACTCTTTAAATATTAATTTGCATTATCTGAGCCACTACAGCTCAAAGTCACACTTTAAAATGAAAAGTGCAGTTTTACTTTTCATTCTATTCATGCAGCTACTTAGTGAGAATTTACAGTAAATAAAATACCTTTTCCTTTGAATGAATAAATGTCTCTAGCACAAAGGAAGTGCTTAACTGGAAAAAATAAAAATGGCACCATTAATTCAGAATTCATGGATTAAAATGCAAACAAGGGAAAGGTTCACTGGAGATGACAGTTTTGCAACCCTCACCTTTGCTGTCATCAGAGAAACCGCTTTGGGGTCTGGAAGTGTGCTGGGGATGCTACTACACAACTGCCACATAAACCTAGAGTCAGTAAGTTGATTTGTTAATTAAAATAAATAATGAACATCTGCAAGAAGAAAAGAAGCAGTAAGATTACATTCTTAAAGGAAAACTTACCCAAAATATGTATGCTCAAAAATGTTCTTGTCTTGCAGAAACTGCATGTTATCATGCCATATCCACTGAAGAAAAAATGCTAACATCAGATACAAGAAAGCAATTTATTTCACCACTAAAGCATGATTTTAAGAATATTTAAATGATTGCCATGGCTAAAAAAAAAGAAAAATATTTTTTCTTGTGAAAAATTCTTTTTGCAAACATTTCCTTTATTTTAAAGGATTGACTGACAGTTGTTTTATTCATATGAGAGTGAATTTTAGTTATTATGTCTGTCTGCAGAGCTTCAAACCTCCTCCTCCTTCTGACACTTCAGTTTTACAACTTCAGTATTCACATCTTTAGGCTGAAATGTGGAGAAAGGCTCCAAAATGTAGAAAAAGAACCACAGTTCGACCCCAAGAGAAGCCCAACCCAAAGTTTGATGAGCTCTGTGACTCTCCAATAAACTCCTGAAGGGCAAGACTCGACTACCCTCACGACCCAGAGCAGGATCCAAGGCCAGGCCCTCCTGTTCCACCACATCTGTTCCCAGTGCTTTTCACACAAAAAGAGTTTAAAAGTGAAACTCTGATCAAATCTATTACTATTTCAAAAGACTGAGAAGGATAAAAAGCACCATGAGATTTGCTGGCCAGGGATGAAAACTCTTTTTAAGTTAAGAACATAAAATGTGGCAGACGATAAAGCAGGTGACAAAAAGGGATATATCCCACATCCAGAATGAGGAAACACCTAAAAATCCCCATCCAGTGTAAATCCTGATTTCCTTCCTATCCCAGGACATTCTCCTGAGGCAGAGAGTGCAAGGACTGTCACCTCAGTGATTTTACACCTTTTTGCTCTATCCTTACTCAAGTTTCTGCTGTGTTTGGGCTTTCCTGCAGTGCCTGAAGCAAAGCAACTGTACCTCGAGCAGCTCCGAGGACACATCGAACTTGTAGTCCCTGCCGTTCTCCTCCTCGGGCTCCATGCGCTTGTAGAAGAGCATGTAGGCACTGTGGGTCTGGGGACAGAGACAGCCCAGCCGTCAGCTCTGCCCCCCCAGGGCACGGCACAGCACACAGGGACAGGGACAGGGGGGGAAGGGAAATACCTTTTCAAAGGAGAAGTCCATGAATTTATCAGTGACAGAATCGTACGTTTTGGTCTGTCGAGAAGAAAGTAAAACCATTAATTAATTACAAGGGCTTTAGTTTGGGACAAACGTGCAATTGAAACTATTGCATGGCATTTGCAGGGAGGCTGCTGACAATTTATTTCCTTCACAAAGGAGTCTTGTTTCTTTTTCCCTTCCACAGTGGCCTATTCTGAGTTTTCCAAGCTGCTCAGCACTGCTGTGACCTCCTTCCCTGGCAATTTCCTGCCTCATCCATCTCTCTGACACCTTCTCTTCAGGCACCTAAAGGTATTTGATCCTTCTACCAAACCAAGTAATTTTTTGGTTTATTTCTGCATATTGTCTTTCTCAGATAGGAAAAGTTGTCTTATACACAGAACTGCTTTAGTAAAATAGTATGTTATTATTCATAGTGTGGTTTATATTGTGACACAGTTACAAAATAATGATCTATTCCAGCAGAACCTGAGAACATTCGAGTGTTACACAGTTATTTGTATTAACAGTGTGTAAAAATCTTCTGACTGATGTCACAGGCAGTGACACATGGCACAAAGATACAAACCCCCTGTTTTTCCAGACTAGCTTAAATTGGAAGTTAATTGTTTCTTCCAGCAATGGTCTGAGCAGAGCAGCCACCCCAGCAAAGGATTCCTAATTAGCTGCATGCTCACTTTTTATAGCTGAATGTATCATAAAACCCTGATGGAGTAAAGAAATACCCCTTAACTGAAGAGACACTTCATTAATTAACTGTGCTTCACAGTACTTACACTACTGTGTACAGTCCTATTACATGTCCTGTGTGTTACATGCACCATCAGTACCACTCACACTACAGCATTACTGATACAGTAATACCATGCCACTGTAATATAATACTATTACTTACACAGCAGTATGTATTTTTCTTTTAAAACCACACAAAATACCTGGAGATTGTCCCAGGTACTTTAACAGCTGAACATGACAAAAACTGAAGCCATAACTTTATAAGATAACTTACAGTCATTTCCCCCCCAAAGCACTCGGAGGCAAGCTGGGCAGAATCAAAGGGTTTCACTTCAGCATCGTTGAAGAGGTACCTGTGGGACAGGGAGCTTTGGAACAACTGCTGCTCGTCTCAAGGGCAAAGAAAGCCTAAGGAGCTCTTCAAGGGATTCCTTCAAGGATTCCTGTTAATTCCTGCTGTTTTGTTGGACTCACAGCAAATGAAAAACAGAGCCCCGAAGTGCCTTCCTTTCAGTGGGAGTAGAGAAGGTGGGACAGAGCTGTGGGTTCCCTCTGGAGCAGGGACTAGGGTTGGTACTGTCTCAAAAATACTCCAGCTATTCTAAAGAACAGGAACAGGGGAAATCTTGCCTCTTACTCCATGGCCTCAGTGAGAAATGGAAGGATCACATCCAGAAATTACAGGTGGAAGGTGTTCCCTGCTTTCTTGTGCCCCCTGGCATGACCCTCCTCCTTTCTCTTCCCTTCCCTTGCCTAAAACCACATTCACAAGTAAAGCTGGATCCAGCCAGATTTGAGGAAGGACAATTCATGAAATCTTCCTGTCCTCCTGTAGATCAGCCTGCAGGTCCCTGAGGAGGCAGCCCTGGCTGGGAGCTGAGGCCAGCACAGCATTCCCTGTGCCCAGGGCACTCAACACCCATCCCAGCGGCAGCGCACGAGTTCGGGTGGCAGTAAATTAATGGGAATAAATGAATCCCCTTCCACCTGTCAGATTCCCAAAGGGAGCTCCAGCATGCAGCCCTGTCTAAGTTCCATGGAACCAGGCCAAGCAGCTTCAGGTGTTTGCAGGGTGCAGGAGGGCACACTCACCACTTGTTGTTCTTGTAGGCGTGGGGGTTCACGATGTCCCTGATGAAGCTGTAGTAGTGCCCCCCATCTGCTGTCCCCGTGTGAACCGTCACACCAATCAGGTCATACTCGTAGCTTTCAGTCTCCTTCAAATATGCACCATCTTCCTTAAAACCTGAAATCATTCCACACAAAGTTTCAGCAGCTGTTTCCCAAACACCCCAAGTCCAACAATAGCAACAAACTGCACGTGACTATTTGCAATTTCTCTCACACTTTAAGAACAAATTCCAACAGTAAATGCAACCAAAAATCGTTGGCCACTTTTCTTGTGTGAAATACAATGTGGGAATTTAAGTTTATTAAAAGTATGTTTGACTTTATTTGCTTAAAAAGAAAGTCATTGTTTGCTTCTATTATACAGACAGTTTGTTGCATCCATAGTACCTTCTTTCCTGTCATTCTTTCCCATGAGGAAATCCTCAGTGTAGGGAGTCATGTCCAAACGTAGAGGGAATGAGAAGTGGGTGTTGACCTTCTCCTTCATCATGGTCACCATGTTAAATGTGTATCTCATGGTGTTGAAGCTCAAGATTCGAGGTAGTTTCTTAAAACAGGCCCTGAAAGAGTAGAAATAATCAGGGTTTACACAAGCTTAGCAGGGATTTTCACAGAGATTTTAAGCATTTGTTTCAACTATAATATTGGAGATCTCTTGCTGAATTAATAAATAAAAATATGCCACATAAATACAAAGTTCAGCTCTCCCAGTGCCCCAGAGCAGGGCAGACCAACTGGCAGCGAAAGGCCAAATTGAGAAGTCCTGTTTAGGCTCTCAGTGAACCTTGGATGAAGTCCCACACTTCACTTTCACTCATCTGCATGAACAACAACTGCCTAAAATAACTCATCAATGAATTCAAGAATGAAAGGCCCTTACTGAGGGAGTTCCCGACTGCTAAAGGACAAGATTCAAGCCAGAACAGCTCCTCTATTAAACCTCCTAAGCTTTACAATAATGATTTTCAAGACAACATAAAATTTTAATTTACTTTCTCCTTATTAGCAGACATAGAAACATTTTTTAAGCTAATTTCAATTAAGAAACCTGAGGTGATGTATGAAACCCAAGCAACGTTACCACACAGTACTGAACAACTTCTGAAAGAATTTAGTATTTTAAAAACAGAAGAACTAACATTTCAAAAGGCACTAATTTCTACCTTTTCATTCTGTTAATTCAGAAAGGTCATGAACATTCTCCTGTCCAGGTGATCTTTCACTAAGATACCTTGGACTCTTTCTTTTGAAAGTCTGATTTCCCAGTTCTAGTCTGACTTGCACAGGGACCAAACCCCCAAAGTCCTACACAGCAGAAAATGAAACAGCAGCCCTTTTCAACTCAAGGAATACTCTTATTCCAGCACTGATTTCAGTATTTTACTAAAAAGATCCATCAGGAATGTTTATTTTTCCCAAACCATACCTTTTCTCAGCCCTCACTTTCTTCCCACAGTGAGAACATGTGTACATGTTGTCACCTTCCAAAGTATCTTTAATAGTCACTTCATCAAGAGATTCCTGCATAAAATAAAAAAGGAGTTTACATTTATTTTGGATATTTATGTCTCTGACCTACTATCCAAACCCCTCCCTTTCAATCTTAAATTAACATTTCCAGAGGTTATGAAAGCAAAGGTGGTCAAAGGTTTGCAGGACAGAGCACACACCTGAACTGAGAGGAGTGTGACAGCAAAACCAGTTCCTGACCCACACACAGAATTAAGGAACCAATCCAGAAAAATGGGGCTTAATATTCTCAGAGAATTCAAGTCCTTTAAATTCAAATTCCAAGTGTGGGGATCAATGGTTGTTTAAGAAGTCTGACAATGTAGAATTCTGCTGGTGTGAGCTCTAAATTCACTTAATAAGCAATAATACTGGTGTATTGTGAGCCTTTTGACATTTACAGCTCTCATCTAAAAATGGCCAGAGCGTGTTTAAAATACAGAGGTAAGTGTTGGTTACTGACTGCAACACAACCTTCAGGCAATGGCAAATGGCCCCAGCCACTGGAAACCAATTTCAAACCAAATGACCTCACAATATCAACCCAGAACCACCAGAATTTGAGTGCAGATACAGAAAGCTTCACATCCTCAGCAGTGTGTGGTGCTTTAGGCCTGACTGAAGCCAGCTGTGATTGGGCACAGCTCAGCCTGGCAAGACTCACATAAATATTCTTCATGTCTGCCACCTGGCACCGGACAGTGTAGAACTCCTCGGCTGTCTGACTGACGTGCTCACAGTCCTGCTCACAGCAAGGGAAGGGAAAGGCAATGAAACCAATGCTTGGAGAAGGCAGGAAAAATGGGCTTGAAAAGCTAAGGACACAGAACACTTACCAAAGAAACAACGTTGTTTGTGATAACACCTCCAAACAAGCTTTTCACTGTGTTTTTCTGTGAATGAATTAGTAAATTCTGTCAAGGAAATTTGAGCAAAGCTGTGAGTTTTCAAGCTCCCTGTTGCTCCCTTTACTAACTCACCAGTTCTGGAGACATCTCTTCTATTTTTGTTATCAGGTCAGTGAAGAATTCAGTCATATCCTTCTGCTCTCCAGTGTTCAGGGGCTGCTTGTCCATGGTGTAGGTTTTACAGAAAGGCCTGGGATTGTACGCCTTACATTCACTTTCCTGCAGGGAAAACATCCCCAGCAAAACCAAATGAACACAAAGCCTTTAATTTTGGTTCACACCTGTGACCTGCCTCGTTTTGTCTGATTCTGGAACCTCACACTTTAGCTGCTTTTTAATGCTTTCAACAGATTGATTTTTAAAATCTTGGAGCAAGGGAAATGCAATTAATGAAAATAATATATTTTATTTTATCCCCAAGGCAACTGGGGCAAATTGTTTCATGATTGCATGAAGAACAAAGCTCAGACCCCTTGACATGAAGGCCCAGGTGACACAAGATGGATGTCACTGGATGGACAGACACTCATGGCAGTGTCTGCTAACAAGACCTGATTTCCTGGGCCCTTGGCACGTGCTCACATGGCATCAGAGCAGCCTGAGGGCACACTCAGAGGTGGGTGGTGCTGGTGGGAGTCTGTTGGTTGGGTCAGACCTGCAGAGCCTCCTCAGACCCACCGCTCTGCCCAGTTCCTCAGCCCAGCTGGTAAATGCTGTGCCTTCCCCAGCTCCTGGATGTTCAGCACTGCTGATCCACCCCAGCCATGGCCAGAGTGTCCCAAACACCTCAGATCCAAACAGGAGACTGGCCCATGTGGGCCCTTCAAAAGCCAATTTGGGAACCGGCCTGAACACGGCAGAGATAAAAGCAGGACTGTCCCAAATTCCTACCTGGAGGCTCCTGTAACCATCACTCCAATTCTTCCTTGGGAAAATACAGCCAATTACCCAGTTTCAAACTGGTTCATGGTCTCAGCTACAGTTCTCTTGCCTTCTCCACCCCCCAAAAATAGGCTCCTTTCTAAACACCCTCTCCCCACACCTACCATTAAGTATGTAAACATCTTCTGGAGTTCCAGTAGGGTGGTCTTGTGTTTCATATCTTCTGAATACTAAAAGAAATAAAACAAAGAAGACTTGATCTTTCTGCCTCTACCTTTGCAAAAATAGACAATAAAAAGATGTCACAATCAAATGAAAAACTAAGGACAATGTAAAAAATGACTGGGCACACACAGTCTACTGTTCTACACTTGTATTTTCTGTATTTATTTTACACCTTTTTTGGTAAAAATTAAGCCTAATGATTCTCACATTTCATATGCCCTGTTGATGTCAGGGACCAAAATGAAGCTTTCTCTTTTACAATAAATAACTAAAAGTAGTAATACTGTGTTTCTGTAAGTTACCCAATGTGTAATGATTTACAGGACCTGCTGCACTTCTGGTGGCACAAGATACACGTTCTGGGACTTTATGAACATTCAGGAAGAATGACGTTTGTTCTGGGAGTTCACATAAACCCAAACCTGAGCCAACCCAATTAAGAGCACCAGAAAAAGATGTTTTATTTCGATGCCACTTAAGAACCCACCACATTACAAAGATGTTTAAGAGCAAACCTCTCCACTTCAGAGCTCAGCAGCCCAGCCAAGCACCACAGGACCCCCCAGGTACCTTTGCAGTGAAAATTGCCTGTCTGGCCTCTGGGATCATGTACAGCTGCTGGATGGTGGAGGCCAAGTAGCAGGTGGCGCCGAGGTTGGTGAGCCCCACGAAGCGGCACTCGGCGCGGACGTCGTCGTGGGGCCAATAATCCCACTTGTAGGGGGCATGGGAGGCTGCAAGGGCAGAGCAGCACAGGCAGGGGCAGCACATCAATGCAAAGGGCAATGTAAAAATATCAGTGCAACTTAAAGCTTTGTGTTCACAGCAATAAAATGTATCCAGTACATTTACAGACACAAGAGGGACTGCACCTGATCCTCAGGAAAATGCATTGGAGGAACTTGAGGAAAATCCCTTTCTGCTGCAAGGATTTGCTGTTTTCCAAAGCACACCAAGAAGTGAATCAGACTGAAAAAACATTGCCTTTTCCTATAAGTTTTCTGTTTCTCTCCATTTCCTCCCAGAAGCAGCAATGTGTTCCTTCCCTGGGAAGCCCCAGATGAGCTCAGCAAGGCTGACAAGATTCCTTTAACCAGCCAAGAAATAAGAAAATGGGAACATCCTCCTCATCTGCCAGTCAAGAAGATGAGAACCACACCAGAGAAATCATTTGTGAGTGATTAGTGCTGCTCCCAGACACAAATACACCCAGGCTTCTCCTTCCAGCATCCCATGCTGGGGGGAATTGTTGGAGCTGCACAGAAAACGAGATGACACGAGCACTAAAGGAGAGGAACCAACCCAGTGTCCCAGAATTCACTGCAGCTCATCTTCCTGAGGATCAAACAAGCTGGACACAAAAGCTTGCAATGCTCTACCTTTGCTCTTCATCCCCAAAGACATTGCTCTCCAAACCCCAAAATAATTCAGTGCCTCTACTGAAGTACCTGCTCAGATAAAGAGAGAAAAACTCCCAAAAAGCAAACTGGATTGATTTTACAGTCCATAAAACCTGTGTGGGTTCAAGACATGAATTTTAAATCCTGAGTTATTCTGGCACAGATCAAAGGCCCATTAAGGGCTCTTGTCAGTTCATACCACCAGACAGAACCTGAGGAAAGGATCAGGATCCTCTGGGCAGATCCTCACACCTGCAGAGAGCACACCGCACATCCACAGATGTTCTGCTGCACAACAACAGCTCATCTCCACTTTAGCACTGGCTCATCAGCTGCAGTTGCAAAGGGCCCCCCTGAGTTCTCTGTGCTCCAGAGAGCAGTTTGGAGCATCTTCCCCCTCATTCCCCCCAGCAAACAGCATTCACCAATTTCACACGGAATTTCTCGGGAAGATCCTGTTTGCTCCACCCTGGCATTTTTTTAAAGTGATTGTCTTCATTTGCATAATGAAAGTTTTCCTTCTTCCATATGGATCTTAAGGAGAAAGGTAAATTTGAGGCTCATTTGTGTCTATCTTCCTCATTCCTCCCTGTTGTTATGGAAACCAATCTTTTCTCAGGAAGAGATGGGGGAAACTTGAAACCAAACTTGCAATATTCATGTTCTATTTTAAGCAAAATAAAACTGGTTCTTTCCTCTTTGACTGACTGTGATTCTTCTCTACATTCCACCTTGTGGTGATGCTTTTGCTCCAACTGTAACACCAGGCAGGATCTACAATTTCCTGGGAAGCAGAACAGCTGCTCTTATTTCCCTCCTTTCAACTGAATGGCTTTATCAGTCTTTAAAGAAAGTGAAACTGCAAAACACTGCAAGAAATGTTATGAACTGAGGGCAATAAAACCATTCCTGCATGAACTCCCAGCCCTCCCTGGTAAGGGAAAGTATTAAAACCGAAGACAGGATGGAAATCATAATCTTTTCTTTAATGTTTTTCCTAAGGATTGAGAGACAGGCCCAAGACTAAGATTTTAAAGACTAAGATTACAGAGCTAAGCAAAGTGGAAAAATCCACTTTTAAGACTCTTTGGATCACAAGCCTTTAAAGAAACAAGTGCCACAAGTCCTGTGCTGGTTGCCCATCCCAAAAGAGAACAGCTCTCTCTCAGCTGGAATAAAATTAACAGTCCTGCAGTGAGATATTCTGGAGCAGGAGCAGACGGCTCTGGAGAGCTCAGGAAGGAGCAAACAATCCAGAGAAGGGATTTGAAAGGAAGTAACCACTGTGGTAAATGTCACAGAAAACTCCAGCACTGAGGAATTACTGGGATTTGGAGTGAGGAAAACCCTACTTGTGCAGGAAGAATGACTGCCCCTGGAGAGATACAGACAACCTCAGATGAGGTGCCCACAGCAAGCAGAAATATTCAATATTTTCATTAAATGTATTCTTCATAATATCTCCCCTGAACACAGGAGACTTTGGAAGGCCCCAGGCATGTGAGAACAGAACATAAAACATCATCATGATCAGATTTCCCAGACTGTAAGGCACTAAATCAACTCCAAAGATTGTAACACGTTCCAGATCCTCAGGTTACAGGAATTTAACCTGGGCATGTGAATGAAATCCTGCAAGCTAAAAATGCATCATGAGCATTTACTAATCAGAGATAAAATATTAACTAACTTCCAGTTTTGGTCATTTCCATATTAAACATGGAACTGTGGTTCCAAAACGCAAGAAGCATGACAGCCAAGAGGCAGAGCAGAACTGGATTAGCTCTGTGTGCAGAGTGGGCACAGACTGGAGGCAGTGACAGCATCAGAGGCTCTGAGAACACACCAGTGTGGGCCCTTGACTTAACAGTTGGACTTGATGATCCTTGTGGGTCCCTTCCAACTCAGCATGGTCTGTGAATGTTATTCAGATCTTGCAGTGCTGGTCAGAGCTCAGACATCTCCCTCAGAGGGGAAACACACACAGACCCCCAGCCCAAGCCCCTGGAACTGTCCCATCCCCTGTGACAATGCTGTGCTCGTGCTGGTGTCACCTCCCAGGGACACACACCTCCCACAGCCCCCACTGAAGAGCAGGAGGCTCTCCCTGGGGTGACACCCCTCCCTTGCTGGGGCAGCACAGGGTGGCACTGCCCTCAGTGCTGCGGGAACCTGCAGAGCCCCAGGGCTTACACTGCATGTGCTGGGCCATCACCCAGTTGTGCAGCAGCCTGTAGTTCTCCACGGAGCCCTTGACCATCTCCACCAGCAGGTCGTAGGCGGCGGCGCGCGACGAGTGAGACTTGCACTTGGGCTGCTGCCGGTCCTTCAGGCTGGGCAGCAGGAACAGCAGGTTGAAGATGTCCCTTAGGAACTCCTGGAAACAGAGAAATGGGCACGCTCAGCAGGTGCAACATGTTCTCAGAAGGTAAATCAGGTGTTTACAAGCTTCTACAAACTTCGAGAGGCTTTCTAGACCTCTGTCATGCAGAACTTTCCAACTTGAATCCAAGTTCTGAATTACACTTTTCAACAACTTCCCTTATCCTACATAAAGTGCACATTACAGCCTAAAGAGTAACGTGTCCACTGAAAAAGCCTGATTTATTTAATAGATTTAATTTGATCATTTAATTTGACAAACCACACATATGTATTTTTAATAATTTAAGACTAGTTTCTCCTAGAAAGACAGCACATAAGCTCAGTCACTACTTGTGTGAGTTTTATGGATCACTAATTAGTCTTCAAACACATAACCACGTGTACTTTTGGTGTATTTGGTCCTGTTTCCTGTTTGGAATAGTAATTGAACTATAAAATGCACAAAGCAGGGCTGTACCAAGTAGAGTTGCCTTTGGATAGTAAATAGTTATTACTGTTATTTATCTTTATCATCCCAGATAACACACTAAAAAAATGAGAGGGTTCTGTCTGAATTTCAGTAGCTTCTTTGTATGTAGATAATTAAAATAAAGACAAAAGTAAATTGCTCAAAGGATAACAAAAAAGGGACAAAATTCTTCCCCAGTTTTAGAGCACAAGCCACAATCCAGCTAATACATTTCATTCTACAATTTCTACACTGGTATTAAAAAAAAATTCTTCCTGAATTTAGATATATTCAGTAAAAAACCCCTTCTAACACTGTAAATTATTTCAAAAAACTGCCTTCTGCAGAGCACCCAACAAACCCACCAGAGAACACCTTGTTACAGCGTGCAGGGCAGTTCCTGCAGCCCCAACAGGGTGCAGAGTAAGGTGGGCAGGATTGTCACAAACAGCACCAAAAAGGGAGACCAGTGTCCACTGCTGGCACAAAATGGGACCCTCAAAGTGGGAAAATCTTTGCCCAACAACAGCTTTGTTGACTTTAAGTCAGAGAAGGAACCTGCAGTGAAGAAAAATCGCATTTCTGGCCCCTGTGATGCCCCTCACACACAGAATGCTTTGGGATCCTGCACAGTATCATTCCCTTCCACTTCAGCCTCCCTTTGGCTTTCTTGTTGCACTTTCCATACATCCAAGCTACCTAAACCTGACCTTGGCACACCTCTGCCATTTTAATGGCTGTATCCTCCTCCACAGTGCCCTCTGTGACCTGGATCCCTGCTGTAATTGAATCTGCAGCATCTCCACACTTCACATCCACTTCTTCAGGAGAATCACACAGCCAGTCTTTGAAAATGCTGCCCCTTTATGCCAGGTAGTGCAAGGCGTGGGCATCATTAAAACTTCTGGACAATCAAATCACCTTCAGGGCCATTTCTGGCTAACAGTGAACAGGATATAAACAACAGAACTGGATACAGGGGCCTGCTTTTCTGGTGAAACCTCAGTGAGGGCTCAGTGCCAACCTCAGTACACTCTACACAGCAAAACATCACTTTAAATCAGCTTTTACACCACGACATTTCATGTTTTTCCTTCAGACAATGCAGGTCCCAAACACAAAGCAAGATTTTTCAGCAACCTCCCTTGCCTCACCACCCTCCCATCTCACACGCACAGGTGGAATGGAACAGAAATATTATTTACTTTCATATACCAAGCTCTGCAAACAAATGTTGAGAAAAAGGTAAAATGAAGAGTGCACAGCAACAAGAGATGGCACCATTGTGACCTCTTAGTGGCTTTTCCATGTGTTCCTACCTGGCCTTCCCGAGAGAATTTGAAGGGTGGTTTGTGCTTAATGACACTCGTGGCCAGACGCAGCAGCCCTGTCAGCCCATCATCTTCTACATTCCCATCTTGATGGTCCAGGATCTCCCTGCTGTACAGACAGACACACAGACAGCAGGGATGTCACAGCTGCCCCAGCAGCAGCCAAAGCAGTGCCCAGTGCCCGTGCCAGCCCTCACCTGCGGATGCAGTCGGCCAGGTGCCTCGCCAGGGCATCCAAATCCAGCAGGGTTGTCTGAGCAAAGAGAAAATGGGCTATAAATGGAAATAATCCTGTGCCTCAGGAACTGCAATGCATAAAGCTTGTCTGCAGCTGCTGTTACTCTTTGGGATGAAATTTTGTTCTTGAACACAGAGAAACAGGGACAGTTAAATCTCATTTTCAAACATGCTGCAAATGTTTCTAACCTGTGCTAAGTGGTTGTTAACTAAGTTGTTTTCCTCTTTCAGCTTTAGTCAAATACTTTATTAGCTCTTCCTTTTTAGGCCTTAAATGACCAACAGTGAATCTCACAGATCATTACAGCATTCCCATGACCTTCCACTAAGTTCACCTTCTCTGTGCATTAGAACCACTCCCCCTTCTTGGCTCCACAGGTTCATCCCCTGCAGCTTCCAAGAGCGACTGAATACACGCCAGAGCAGGGAGAGGTGGGAGATGGGAAAGATCCAAGAGCTGCTCACAGCAGTTCACTGGATCTGAAGTAAAAATGCCTCATATTGAACTGGAAGTGGCCTCAAGACCCAAATTTCAAGAAGCAAACACTCCCCTGGACACAAAGCAAACCCACCTGACTTGCATCCTTGACATGGATGTTATCGATCAGTTTGCACAGCAGCCAAAAATACTCCTTACAGCCTGGTCTCAGCACTGCCTCCTCCTCATAATCCTCTATCTGTGGAAAGAAACTGCTTTTGTTCTGCAGCACATCAGCCCAAAGAAGTGTATTACAAAACCACGATGAGCACAGGAGCTGTTACAAAATATTACTGTTCTCAAACCTCTCTAACTTAAGTAAAAGAGCAATGTATTTTACAACAGTAACAGTGTGTTCTATTTTTCTACTGCAATATTTATTAATTTTCTTGAAATTGTCAGGTTGATCTGCAAAATTTTTAAGAATAGTGTCGTCCTCACCCTACCCACTGCAAAATGCAAAAATATTCAGTATTAGACTGGACAGAAAAGAAGGAACTTTGGCTGGTTCCAACAGCAGCGAGCACAGCTCCGATTTTAATCTCTGCTGCAAATGAGACAAATACTGCACACCCGTAATTCCTTAAATCCTTACCCTAATTGGTTTCAGGGCTTGAGCATCGGGGAGGAACTTGAGGAGTGTGGATGCGGCGAGGAGGAGGAAGGAGCGGTTGATGGAGTCGCCCCCGTCCAGCCCCGACAGGGACAGCTTGTACAGCCCATTGCAAGACTCGTGGCGAACGGCGGTCTGGGCAGGAGCACAATTAAAGCATTTCACACCTCATTTGCAAGAGTTTTGCCTTTCCTGGCTTTTCTTTCACAGGGACACAAGTTCCTCTCATGATACCTATCAGGTTATGGGGGTGGAATGTGTCTTTCTAAAAAGAGGTGTTACAAATGATGCACGTTTTAGTTACTTGCAGAAAAATGCAAAAGGTATCATTTTAATAAAAAAGATGCTCTGTACCTCTTGAATTATGTATTTTAAATATTACAGCCAGTTACTAAACCAGAAAATTCCACAACTGGGCAAATTAAAAGAAAGCCATGTGATGCCTTCCATCTACTCATTCCTATATATATGGCTTGTTTGTTTCATTTCATTAGAACAATTATTATTTTCTCTTTGATTCTTTTATTAAGACAAATATCCCCAGTACATCTCTAACCCAGCTTTGCAAGTTTGCACTCTCTCATTTCCAGGGATTTGAAATGGACTCAGCATGTAAAGTTTTTTCTGTGCTTGAGCAATAAAGTTAAAATAAATAGATAAGAATTACCACACCACATCCATTCTGCATCTTTAAGCAATCACCAGTAAACACAAAAACATTATCCTTTGCATATCTTGGTGCCATTTCCAAGGTTTTATTACAGGAGAAAAAATGACTGCAAATTGGGCAAAGATTTAGTCATGGCCAAGATTTCTGGTTCAATTCTCATTCACCTCATTTTGTGATTTTAAGTTCAGAAAAATAAATAAATAATAAAAAAAATAATGGGGGAAACACATTTAGTCTCATCAATGTCAGGTGGCAACACCAAGTTGCTATGAAAAAAATACCTTCAAACAGGAGCCAAGAACCAAGATGAGTTTTTAAACTGGTTTGCAATCGACCCTAAAAGTGTAGCTTGGGACTGATCTTAGGTAGGACTGCAAGGACTCAGATCCTGCCTGCCTGACTGTGATGGTAGCCTCAAGCCAGAGTTAATTGCACTAATTAGAAGGCAGTGGCCTGCCCTCAGCATACCTCTGGAATGAGCAGGGTGAGCTTCTTGAGCCAGTCCTGCAGGTGCTCGCTGTCGGCCAGGCTGGACTTGACGAGGGAGCAGCAATGGGCCCAGCTCACCAGCAGCCACATGGAGTAGTGGGTGACTGCAAGGCAAGGACACACTGGGACCAGCAGCACAGCCCCTCTGGGCCCAGGGCTGCACTGCAAGGCAAGGACACAGCCCAGGGGACCAGCAGCACAGCCCCTCTGAGCCCAGGGCTGCACTGCAAGGCAAGGACACACTGGGACCAACAGCACAGCCCCTCTGGGCCCAGGGCTGCACTGCAAGGCAAGGACACACAGCCCAGTGGGACCAGCCCAGCCCCTATGGGCCCAGGGCCCCAGCACACTGGACAGTCACTGTGCACCCTCAGGCAAGACTAAACCCTTTCTGGCACATCAAATTCCACCTCAATGCAGAATGTTACCACCATGTTTATTAAACACTGAGCACTGCACTGCTGATGACCATTAAATTAGGTTAAATAAGACCCAACTGGGGCACAATCCCTTCCTGCACCTCCACTTCTGACCCAGGGAATCAAGCAGTGAGCTGATGCTCTGCTCCTGAATGCAGCATGTCCTACCATGAACATTTCCCTGGATTCTCCCCATTTCAGAGCATTCCAATGGCAGGAATAAACCAACCCATCCCACGTTGTCCCCACCATCAGTCCATGCCACGTTTTGCAGCACTAACCTTCGTGCCTCGATCTGTGATCAGACTGGGCTTTCAACACCCTGAGGGGAAGAAGACAAAGCCATTTGAACTTTGGCACAGAAGGAACAGCCCAGTTTAACAGCAGTTAAAAACACAAGCACACACCAATAACTACACAGGTGCTCTGAAGTGACCACTAAGGAAACAACTTGCAGTCTTAAAGGGATTCATTTCTTGCAGTACTCAAAACTAGCAGCAGGAATAAAACTACAAAAATCTTCAACCCCCTTAAAGCTTCACTGACTACAAGATTAAGAGTCAAAAAAATACCCCCAACCCCTCTGATTTATCTAAAAAAGAGCTGTAAAACAGAGCTAAGAACTGCCCCATGCAGAAGCAAGCCAGTGCTCCTCAGAAGGAAAGCACCCTTGGAACAAACCCCGGCAAACTTCAAATGTTTCTGTCTATTGCCTTGTATTTTCATTAACTGCAATAAAAGGTTATATACTTAAAATTACTGTTGCAACTCAGCTAGAGGTCGAAGTCAGAAACACTTGCAGACCTGACTGGAAATGCTCCGAATGCCCTTACTGATCTTTTCAAAATATGGTCAAACATTATCCATTATTTGGATTGAAGGAATTCTGGAACAGCAGTGCAGCAAAAGCCTGAGCTCCTCAGAATCACTGACTGTCACAGCCCAGTCTTATACAGAATTGCTTTTCTGAGGACAAAAAGGCAACAGGACCAAAATGTGCCACAGGGAAATTGTTGCCTTCTGCACCTGCACAGCCACCAAAACAGAAATTCCAGCAGGAATGGCAACAACAAGACAAAACCAGCATAAAACTGATTTTAGTTTCTCCTTTACACTGCCTTGAAATCCAGCAGGCTGAATGCTCTGCAGAGAATCAAGGAATCATTTTGGCAGGAGAATTTCTGAGAGCATGTCACAGACAGGGTTTATTGCTCTACGCCTGACCATTCTCACCCCTCTCCTCCTCCCACTCCTGAGGGCAGGAAAACCACAGGAGGTGACTAAGAAAAGCCACTCTACTGCCTGGAGAGGGGAATTTCTGCCCTGGCTGTTACTGGGGACCACAAGGGCTCTGTCCCTCCTGGAAAGCTGCAAATGTGCACACTTGATTAGCTGTAGTACAAGAACAAGAAGATATTGTACCTAGGTGCCAAGTTGTCATATGTATAAGCAACTGACATCAGTCGCTGAATCAAACTGGTTCCCTGGACAAGTACAAGAAACACCTTTAAAAATCGAAGTCAAAAGAAAAAAAAACAAAAAAACAACAAGTTAATATAACAACAAGCTTTTTTGATCTGTTTTTTTTTCAATTATACACAGTGTGTGAATCTAAAACAAACCCACCTGTGTAGTGCAGAGGGAGGAAGAGCCAAAGACAAACCACAGCATCTCCACAGTTCATTTACTGGTTTGATTAAAACACATCTAAAATCCTGTGTTTCACTGACTAGGTCTACATGCTACAATTTCAGGCTGCTTCTCTAAGAAAGACAATTCAACTGCATAGAAAAATCAACCATTTATTCAGTCCTTTTAGTAAAAACACACGTGGGTTTCTTAAAGCATAAACTACTCATTTGTTTTTTTAAAAATCTTAGGCTTGAGGGTGAGGTTGGACACGGAAATTCTGCCTGTCTCTGTGATCAAAATATTTTATTGACCACACATTCACTTATTCATCTTTAAAGAGCCTGACAGGCTACACAGAATCTTAAAATGCAAGTCTGAAGAAAATCTTCAAACACTTCAGTATCAAATCCACTGCCACCAGAAACATCCATCAACTGACAATTAAAAATTGAAACACAGCAGCAGCATTTACGTGGTAAAAAATGTGACACATTTGGTAATTTCTCTGTGTGACAGCAGCTTTGGGGATGCAGGATTTGTTTTGTCACCAATACTTGTGGAGCTGTTAAGGCCTTTCCCTGTGGAACAAGGACAACTGGGAGGTTTGGCTCCAGCTCCCAGTTCAGAGCTCCACTTGCTGCAATCCCAGCTGCTCCTGTGCCCAAGGAAATCCACTCACAGTGAACGTGTATCTGATGCCAAACACTGCCCATGCTTGGGCTGCTCTGGGAAATGGGCATGCAGGAACCTGGCAGGAAGGTTTGCAGCTTCAGGTGAGCCCACCATGAACCACAGGAAGCTGAACTGGATTTAGCAAGGATGGGGAGAGCTCAGGCTAGAACCACGTTGGAACAAGATGCCAGAGCACAGCAATCAATTTAGGAAACAGAATCTAAAAACCAGGACAAAGCACTGGAGCTCTGAACTCCCAATCCGTGTGCTCACCACTCAGCAGGAAACCTTTCCCTTGCCAGGTTTGGGGCAATTGCGGTACTTTTGACAGGAGACCAAGTAGGATATCAGTTAATATCAGTAACCTCACTACACTGCTTTATTTACCCACATTACAAAGGCCTTCTGAAGCTCCCCAGGCCTGCTGGTCTCTCACCTCTGTCAGACGAGGGATGTGCAGCCCCTTCACGTGGTCACTCGTCGTCTTCCTGGACTTGCCCGGCCACGTCCTCTTCCTGTGGCTCTCGGCCACCCCAGACCAGGCAAACACGTCATGGTAAGCCAGGTCCAGGTCTGCAGGGTCCACTGCAAACTGGCAGATCAGCTTCAGCAGGCAAGCCAGGCAGTCCAGCTGCCACTGGGATGGAGAAACAAAGGGGAGTGGCATTTCTGAGGGACTGATCTGACACATAATTCATGGAATTTGAAATGAAAAGCTTTAGCAAGGTATAAACTCCACTTCAGCTCAAACTAGTAACAGAATAATAATGAAAAAGATATGTAATAATGACAAATAATCATGTTCAGATTCATTGTTGAAAAGTGTCTTTATTCCACACAGTGCTCATTGTCTCCATGCCAGCAGGGGAAAATGGCATCTCTCAGACTCTTCACAGGGAAAGAGAACTAACAGGTCACAGCTTTTAATACAGACTGTAATAAATAAGTCTCCAAATAACAGTCTTCCCTAAGATAAGCAGAAAATAAAGGCAAAAATAAAGTACTCTGTTCTTGTTTGGGTCCTTTTGACTCTTTAGTGTGATTTGCAATAGTATTCTCAATGCAGGTGCAATCACTGTAAGATGGAACTCAGGTTTTATTTCCTCTAAGATTCCATGAGCTACAATTTCAGAGTTTACAAGTTTGAGACTGTACAAGCTCCCACACAAAACCCCAAAATCAACAAAAAATATAGATAACCAGAAAGGGTGGTTTTAAAATATAAGAAAGCAGAAGTACAATTTCTTTTTTGTAGTAACTCTTTCAGGAATATAAAATAGTCAAGAAAAAGATGCTATTGCAGAGACTCTGGTGGTTCAATTACAGAATTTACAATAGAAAAGTAACTGCAACAAAGGCTCAGACATAAAAGTCTTTCCAAAGGACAGCCATGTTTTTGTGGAGACAAAGGGGGAATGAACACCTACCACAGTCCATGATTCCTGCTCTTTAGGCTCTAAGATTCCAGAATTGAAAATTTCCAGTAGCTGTTGGAGCCCTCCAGCAGCAACAAACTGTAAGGATGTCATGGAACCAAAGGGAGGAAAAAGAGATACAAGTTCAGTTATACACCAATCGAAGCTTTATAAACCAAAGAAATTATAAACTACTCAGCTGGGTATTTTATAAAATCAAATTAAACAGCTATACATGACTATGACAAATTTACAGACCAGATAACACAGCAAAGCTTTGGGATGCTAGGCCTAAATCTGAGACCAAAACCTCTAAGATGGATAACGTTTTAAATGGGTTTTCAGCTCCTGTTTTTCTTGAGAGCCTGTGTTAGGTATCCCAGAGCCCTGCAGGGAAAACCAACCTTGCAGCTCCAGGTGTTCTTGCTGTTCTCTATCTGGTCCTCACTCGAGTCATCCGAGTCCGGGTACAGATCGCTGTAACTTCCCTGCAGACACAGCAGCAACATCACAAATCCGGAGTTAAATGCTCCCAATAACCCCCAGGAGCTGCCCTGGCTCAGGAACACCCAGAGTTACATGCTCCCAATAACCCCCAGGAGCTGCCCTGGCTCAGGAACACCCAGAGTTCAACACTCCCAATAACCCCCAGGAGCTGCCCTGGCTCAGGAACACCCAGAGTTCAACACTCCCAATAACCCCCAGGAGCTGCCCTGGCTCAGGAACACCCAGAGTGAGATGCTCCCAATCACCCCCAGGAGCTGCCCTGGCTCAGGAACACCCAGAGTTAAATGCTCCCAATAACCCCCAGGAGCTGCCCTGGCTCAGGAACACCCAGAGTGAGATGCTCCCAGTCACCCCCAGGAGCTGCCCTGACTCAGGAACACCCAGAGTGAGATGCTCCCAATCACCCCCAGGAGCTGCCCTGGCTCAGGAACACCCAGTCCCAGGCTGTGCCGGAGCTCACCGTGGATTCCCGGCGGATCCTGCGGTTGGGCTTGCCCAAGGCCTCGATGATCTCCAGCGCGTACAGGAGCTTGTGGGCACTTTTGATGCGCAGAAGGTCCTTCCAGCTGAAGCCATCACTGCCCTGGGGAGAGAAAAGGAGACAGAAAACAATCAACACAGTGACAGGCAATGCTTATCTAAGCTAAAAAAGGCAGGGGGAGGGTTTTTCAAGCGGCATGGACAAATTATTTGGGGGTTAATTTCATCTGCTAATTGAATTAGACAATGTCAAGCATATTTCTATCCACAATTAACAATCTGAGCAATGAGAAGGCCGCGTTATTATACACTAAGGTACACACAATTCTAGACTAGAGGAAGGCAAATATACAACAGTCTCAGCTGTAACTTCCACCCAAATTTTGATGCCTGTGTGCACGAATTGCTGCAATATCTACAACCTGTGAGCAGGTAATTTCAACCACTTCTAAAGAGGCCAAATTTTCATCTATTGGACAAGAAACCAAAGAGGTTTCCAACCAAACCAAGCTGGGAACTCACAGAGCTGAGGACAAAAGTGACACTATCACAGCATTCACAGGGTTAAAGCAAAGCTGCAGATGAAGAAACTGCTCTTTAAATTCAAGCCAAAACGTTGTGACAATTAGTACTGACCATTCTTTGCATGTATTAAATATTTTTTTAATTTTATAAGAATTATTAGGTTTGTGTATTAGGTATCCTTGTGACCTGGCACACAATCTATTTACCATGTAACATTCCTATTTGGGGAAAATGCAGCTAAAACTTACCCATGGATAACAAAGACAAACATGTAAACTTTTGCTCACCTGCTCATCTGAAATATTCTGGAATGCCTGCAACATATTGGGGCACGTTGGCAGGAGCATCAGGAGTTCCCAGACACGCCTGGACAAGTTCTCTGCGTGGAGATGCAGCTCCTCACACCTTGCACTCTGAAAAACCACACAACAACCACTGCTATGGTGAACTTGTTAGAGAAAATAACATTTCAAAGCCCAGAAATGCAGTTATTCTTAATTAAGAGGCTGTTTCCTGTCTAAGTCCATAAATAGAACAGAATGGTTGAGGACTTACTGGACCTGCAAGAAACTAAGTTATATTAACTTACAGTATATTTTGAAATATTTGAGGGCAAATAAAACTTAAAAATAAACTACTGCTTCAAATACACCATATATTATTGAATTCCCCACAAGATAATGGTGGCATACAAGACAAAGCTTGAGTTTTTGCCATAGAACCTTTGCAAACCTCCCTTCAAGCCAATTCCCATTATGAGTCACCACGTGTACTCAAATAATCAATATTCTTCCTTAAGAATGACTTTTTTTTTAGCTTCTGCAATACTGAGAACATTTAAATGTATCAGAACAGTGATTATACCATATGTGAAATGGGAGTGAGCAGACAGCACACATGTCCAGAGCTTGGAGGGAGTACAAAAGGAGCCTGGATAGGAAAATGTGATCCAATTAAATTAGACTCATTATTATACTTACGCTTCTAATCAAATAACTCTAAATTACCTCGCTATCTTCCATAGCCACCTCTCCAGAAGGAGGCTTGAAGGAGGCCAGCATCTCCAGCAAGTCAAAGAGGGTGGTGAGATGGGGCTCCTGTAGGAGCAGCAGCATTGGAATGTTGTCCTTCTGCGGCGGAGGGAGGCAGGACGCCGGCAGCTGCACCCCCTCGCCCTTCCTTTCCCTCCTGGGAGCTCCCAGGGACACAAACACCATCTGGGAACAGGCAACAACAGGGACACCAGTTGAGCACAAGCCATGGAGTGTTTTCCAAAGGATCATCATTAAACACTCAGATAAATCGGTATTTTGTTGTCAAATCTTTACTGTGTAGGTTGAAAAGGTTTGGCTTTGCCTCGCCCTGAGGCTGCACCACCCCATTCCCACCCGTGCAGAGCTCCCATTTCCCAGCTGCAGGACACAAGAGCAGCACCTCAGGGGCTGCTGCTCTGCCCCAGCAGTACCTGCATGTCCTTAAAGCCCAGCTCATGGAGGGTCTTCTCATCGTAATCCGTGGTCAGTTCATGCCCTGAGGAAATCATCCTCACGGGTCCCATGAGGCCTCCTGGGAGAAGAGATTACGTTCAATAAAAATCTAGAACTTTTGGTTTGGTATTTTTAACAGCACACCCTTCAGCAGCAAGTAACAAGGCAAAACCTTAATGTGACTTCCCTGAGAAAACTGGCTATTACATTGAACTAAATGCTCTTGCATGTGTTCAGAAATAACCTCGGCAGCAACAGGTCCCCCAGTGTGCTAAGAAGTTCCCAACACTCATTTAAACGTGCCCTGTAGGGAATTACACTCTGCCACACAAGGAGAGTGGGAAACAATGGGGAGCAGCAACACACCTGTGATGAAGTTAAAGAGGCCATGATTAATTTTACTGAAATGGAAATTGGCACCAAAGATGTCAGACACCTAGAAAGACAAAACTGGGAACACCCCTGAGAGAACTCCCAGCACTGACCAAGAAACCTGAATAATTACATGATTAGGAGTTTAATTTCATTTGGTGCAGACAATTCAGCCTCTATTCTTACAAGCACACTTTTCCCAACATTACCATGTGTTTCTAAAATCCCAGTTACATCAAAAACCAAAATTAACATTTCTGCTGTGTGGTTGTACTTGGTGGAAAACAAGACAGTGACTTCACTGAAACAGCTTCTCACGAGTGGCTGGAAAAGGATTTGACAAAGAAGGTAATTCAGGTGTCCAAAATTCAGTCTGGTTTTCTGACAGTGTGTCTCATTAAAATACATACTTTAAAAGCTGTTAAACTAGGAAAAGGAAGTCTGATTCCACTTAAAATAGTGGTGTTGGAAAAAGATGCCCATGGATGGAATTGGTTTAGCTAAAATGCATTACATGTTAACTCTTGCCTGTGATGAGAACAAAAATAAACACTGAGAAGATCATTCAGAGAACATTCTGAACAGCACTAACTGGTAAGAACATCACAGTGCCCATCAATATCATCATCACGAGTGAGCAAATATCCTCCTCCTGAAGGACAAAGCAGGAATTTTCATGCACTCCCAAACACAGTAAGGGGGAACACCACCAGGATGCATATTCACTATGCCCATCTCAGGAACAAGGAGACATTCCAAATTAGGAGAGTCAGAGCAGGATGAAGGAGCACTTTTGCTACAGGATGGCCATAAATGAAACAGCAATTGCAGCAGTCAGGAAAATCTTACACCTGACTGGAACACATGTATGTAGGGTATAAATTATGAATTTGAATTGTGGCTTCAAATTCTAATGGCAGAGCCAGAGGTGTATAAATCTGATGAAATACAGAACGAGATATACAGAAATAGACAAGTTTATCAAGTTCTGTGCAACAGTACCTCCAAATTACAGAAAACAACTAATTAATTGAAACAACGAGAAGAAAAAAACGTGGGGGAAACCTATTGGAATGTGGAGCTTGGCTGGATGTAAGGCCTTTCTCTGAAATATCAGGGAAAATCTCCAAAGGGCTTAAGTGAGGGTGATGTTAACCAGAACTAGTCAGGAAACATAAAGAACAATGCCTGCTTACTCAGGGGAAGGAAACACCACAAGCACTGAAACAGCCACCCAGAGCAGCCTTAGGGCCTGAGGGCAGCCCCACAACCACTGCATTGCCCCCCAGAGCAGGCTCAGGGCAGCCCCACAACCACTGCATTGCCCCCCAGAGCAGGCTCAGGGCCTGAGGGCAGCCCCACAACCACTGCATTGCCCCCTACAGCAGGCTCAGGGCCCGAGGGCAGCAGGGGCTCACCGGGGAAGTCGCCCTTGCGGCTGCTCTGGCCGAACTCCTGCAGCTGCGCCTGCTGGTTCAGCTGCTCCTTCTGCAGGTTCTCGTACCAGTGCGTCACCTCCGCCCGCAGGTCGGCCACCTGGTCACTGGGGTACATTTCTATGGTCATCTGGAAGACAGCACGGGGTTTGTTTCCCATGGGCACGGGGGGTGCCCGGGGGTGCAGGGGGTGTGAGGGTGCCCACCTTGTCGGGCAGCCCGGCCGGCTGGCACACGATGCGCAGCGGCAGCGACTGCTTGTCGCTCAGTGCCTTCAGGTGGCTGCTGATGCCCGTGCCCTCGATCTGCCACTGCCTCAGGTGATAGGCAAACCTTGGGAAAAACACGGCAAAAGGGCTGGGTCACACCTATTTAACACAACTGTTTGATGGACAATGAGAGGAAAGAAAAAACCTGCGCCTTGCTGGGGTTTTTTAACAAGAGGAAGTTATTGACATTCTCACTTTTCACAAAGAAGTTTCTTTGGTGAGGGACGGGGAAATATGAACCACACCCACACATTTATCCAAGACAGAGGCCAACTGTGGTAACTGTCCAAACATTATATATTGCCTTTTACAATCACCCACTGTGTCCTCACACTAAGAACCTATTCCTTAAATCAGTAATAACTCATAACTCATTCATCAGTACGGTAAGAGAAATACAAAAATATTCTGCATCCAAGTAAATCACCAGATCTTTTTACCTTCTCCTAAAGGCCTCCAGGTGTGTCTTCAGCATTAAGAGTCCTCTTTCAATAATGGTCAGGCTGGAATGAGAGTCCTGCTCCAGATTACTCGAAGCAATCATCAGGCTCTCCATACACTTGCTAATAAATTCCTGTTCCTTTTCCAGCCCAGTTTTACCTGTAAGACCAATTAAAAGTACATTACACTTTGGGACTATGCATTTTAATACTCAGAATACCAAGAGGATAATGCCAGGTATTCTTCAGAACATTTGAAACAGCAAACAGAGCTGCAACTGAGAGTCCCTACCGTTGATGTAGTAGGAGTTGATGTACTGGATGGCTGCTCTGCTGACATCCCCAGACTGGGCCCTCAGAGCGATGCCCCAGAACTGGTCCATGCCACACAACTGCTTTGACACAAGAAAACAAACACACAAACAAAACATGGCCTCAGTATTTTACTGGCAGGGATGCTTTTCTCACCTGAGACATTCTGTTTCCCTCCTGACTCAATTACTATCTCGGTTTTGCCTCTGCACACATCAATTACAATCAAATTCTAAGTTTCACAAAAACATTTTCAAAGTTTGAAGCGTGAAGAGAACTGGTTAAAATTCAAAGCAGGAAATGGAGATTTTTGACAAACAGGAATACTTTTAAATGAAGCCTCAAAATCACAACTGTAAGTGGTATTCATTCCAAGAAAAAAAAAAATGCCTCAAATCACTTCAGAGAAAAGTATTTGATATTTTATTTCTGAGATTGGTTTCTCTGAATAAAAAACTACAGCAGAAAAACTTCCAGGGCACATAATACAAACTGAGACATACAACAGATTCCTAGGCTGAATGAAACATGACTAATGTCACCTGAATCTTCTTAATTAGAAAAGTAAACCTTACAAACCCAACACAACAGTGGAAACAGCTCAGTTATGGTAAGAACATGGTAAGGTGCACAAAGTGATGCAGGTACAGGGATCACTTTCTTTGTGGTTCCTTATCCTGGCCACTGGAGACAAAATGCACACATGGCAGCCAGGAGGGAGGGCTCAGGACTGTTTGTGACTGAGCTGTGCCCTCCCCTGAGAGGGCAGAAGGGCAGCAGAGGAGCACAGGCCCAGCCCTACCTCGGAGTTGGAGCCCCCATCGTAGGCACTCGTTGCCAGTCGAGCCAAGTTACACAAGTGCTGGAAGAGGTTCAGGCCAGTCATGCTGATGGTTTCAGGTTTCAGCTGTGGCATCTAAAGCAAATGAAGGCACTTCAGTGTGCAAAGCAACACAGTGATGGGACAGGTATTTATTTCATTGCCACAGAAAAACACCATGGTTATTACTAATCATATTCCAATGTAGATCAGTCAGAATTTATTGTTGTAAAAGACCACACTGAACTTTAGACACAATGCAAAAAATCCACTGTAACTGGCTTAAACAAGCCTTTTCACTGAGTTCAACTGTAACAATGCAGAAGGAAGAGAAATTATTTTAACATTAGCTGCTTAACTTATCTACTGCAGGATAATTTGTTCAATGACTCATACAGGTACCAAACCAGAAAAAGCCCTGTGTAACCTTGAAAAAGAACCAGACTACATTAATTATTGCACAGTCCATCCATTGTGCAGTGTCATCTGCTGAAGGAGACGGATGGGACCCCTGGCAAAAAGCTCTGGTGCTGCCTGTTGGTATTTTGAGTGGATGTGCTGAGGAGATTTGCAGGCCCCTCCCAAAAGAGAGGCACAGAAACAACGTTAAATAAATAGTGTTGATATGGCAATTCCACTGGAATTATAAGGTGGTAGTTAAGTCCCTACATACCTTTTCCAAAAACAGGTGCTTGTAAGTCTCCATGCCCATGGCATGCTGGTCCTTGCTGCGCACCTGGTTGAGGAACCAGTGCAGGGCATCATCGTAGCACTCAGAATCCTCCACCAGGCAGTGCCACAGGATGTCCACCTGCTCCAGGCTCAGCCCTGCAGGCAGGGAAGCATTTGGAACTAGGCCTTTGGAACAGCAAACAACAGCAACTACTCCACAGGAACATCAGAACAGTTTTCAGCAGGGCAGTCTGAGCTGGGATCTCACACCAAGCACCGCAGTTAATTACTGGTAATTACTGGGCACAACCCAGACCCAACTCTGAGCTGGGTATTGAGGCTGTGGCTGAAAACTGTAACTATTCCACTGCTTCTCCTTCCAGGAGAACAACAGGTTCATTATCTTAGCTGGGATATCGACACTTGGGGTCTGAACAAAGTTCTTTAAGAACTGTGCTATTTGATCAACAAGAGCAGATGTGGAATGACAATTCCTCTTCTCTTGGCTACAGATATTCCCATTCCTTCCTGTGCCTCAGTGGCCAGAGGACAATCCATGCAGTGGATGCTCTCTGACTGCCTCTAATGAGGCTCCTCAAATAAATTCTCCTGTAAACTTCAACTGTGAAAAGGTGAAAACCAATTTCTGACAGGATTAAAATATAAAGAGTTATTCCATTTTTGTATCACAGCACTGCAGCAGAAGATCTCTGGGAACACTCTGGACAAGAACCAAAGCCCACAAATCCACAATATATTACCTTCATTTAGTAATTACTACAATCCCAATATTTAGAAAACCTGAGGCACAGAGAACATGAAAATTTGCTCTCACAGAACTGCACCAGAACCTGAACTCCAGTGTTGGTTCTGTGCTTTTGCCAAAAAAACTTGTTCTCCTGAAACACTATCAGAGATTATTTTAAACTGTCTATTTAAAATATTTATTTAAGCTAATACTGGTTACTAAGAACTATTTTTGCCCCACTATGAGGTGATTCTGTGGTAAAGTAACCCCAAGTACTCACTGAAATGATCTGGTGATCCCAGAGTTGAAAACACACAGGTCAGGAACTGAAGACGAACCTGAACCTCTGCACTGTGACTGTATCTATGTGGAAATTTGGATAAAAAAGAAGTTCATTTAAGGGTTTATCGTCAAAACTTTCCCCCCACTCATGCACATGCCTCTTCAAAGCATAAATAATTGTTTCTTATAAATTTCTTTCTGATCTTCTATTTCCAAGTGCATCATTTTGTTACTGCAGGATCTCCCTTATTTTTCCCTGACCTGTAAAATGCAGGTATTTCCACTCTGAATTTCCAATTCCAGCTGATACATACTCTTTATAAACATATTTTCATAACTTGTATAAAAATACTAACTTTATCTCTGTTTATATGGCCAAAGGAGCAGAACAATGTATCATTTTGCCTGAATTTAAAGCAATTCATCCCACTTTCAAACAGCTTTCTAAGTAACTCCTCCCTAGAACAATATATTAAAGCAATATCAATATATTAAAAGGGTATGATGAAGTCAAATTGGACCCACAAACAGCAACATTTTTCAAATGTAGATGTCCATATTGCCTTTGACATCTGTCAAGACAAGGAACAGTTTACTCCTCTGGGAATAGGGAGCTGGAAATTGCATTGTCTGGTTACATACACCTGATTTAAATCACACAGATTAGAAAGTGATGAATGTGTTAATCTGGAAAAAAAAACTTATGCAAAGGTTAATGACAGGTTCTATCACAAAATATTTGAACGGTTTTATGATATGAAATCACTTCAAATTGATTTGTATATCTAAACCTTCCTGTTTTATTTGCACACAAATATTCAATGTGATGTTGAATGAAAGCAACACAGGAGTTACTGGGGATTTTTAAGGAAAAGGAATACTTAAAATGCTGTTGTTTTCGCATTCCTTTGCCTCCCCAAGCTCCAGCCCCTGCAGAATTGACTTGTCAGAACCCCTCAGGAGGAAGCAGCACTGCCTGAACCCACAAACCACCCCCAGCCCACCCGTGGGTACTCACAGTGCGTGTTTGTGCCGCCCCTCCCTCACTGCCTGAATGTAGTGCACCAAGTTATCAAAGAAAAGCTTCATCATGTTCAGCTCCTTCTCTGCCCACCTGTGCCAGGGGAAAGGGCAGAGAGAATTAGGGTTTGCTTCAGGACAGTGGAAAAGCCACAGAAAGCAGACAGTTGTTACACAAAAATGGCACACACGTAAACCCAAAGGAAACATCCCATTTTCCATCTACCCCAAATCCAGGACTATTTTCCAGCAGAGTCCTCTCCTCTTCCTTGCAATCCCATAAGGCTTCCTAATGTTATTTTCAGGCAGAGGACTGACAGAACACTCCCTTCTGAGACAATGAAAACTGTTCCTAAAGGCCCTAATTCAGAAAAAGTCTAAACTAAAACTCAGAACTGGGAATATATTTTAAATGTCATGTCAAAAAGGCCAAGAAAAATTGCAGGTATCCCTGTCATCTTTTCCAGAATCCATCCATTCCCTACAGTTAGACCAGCAGTTACAGTTACATTCCTTCTAGTGAAGAATCCTGTGCTGTGAACCTTCAAGAGTCAAGAGTTGTCTGATAAAGCAAATTTCTGATTACCCAGAAGCATTTGGTACACACCAGGTTATTAATATCCTTTACAAAGTATTGCTGGGGATTTTCTAGCACTTCCTCCAAGTCCTTTGGGATTTAAAGGCTGGGTTTGTTTGTCAAGTATAACTCAGACTCCACCAGGTGCAGGCCAGCCAGGAGCTCAGGTCAGGCTGGCAGTGCCTGGGCCAAGCGTGGCAGTGCCTGGGCCAAGCCTGGCAGCCCCCAGATGCCCCCAGATGTCCCCAGCACTCACATGGTTATCCAGTGTGTGTCGTAGCTGCTCCCAAACTGCTGGAATGTCCCAAACAGCTTCGGGAGAAGACGAAGTGAAACTACTACTGATCTAGAGGAGAGGGAAAGAAGGGATGACACCTGAGAAGTGATTGTTACAAATCGAAATAAGCAATTTAAAAATTACTTGCAGAAGCTCAGGTCTGAGGACCAAACAGGCTACCTGAGAGCCCTGTAAATCACAGAACCACTGAAGGGCTTGAATTGGGAGGGACCTTAAAGATCAGCCAATGCCATCCCTTGCCATGGGCAGGGACACCTTCACTATCCCAGGCTGCTCCAAGCCTCATCCAACCTGGCCTTGGACACTTCCAGGGATGAAGCAGCCACAGCTTCTCTGGCAACCTGTGCCAGGGCCTGCCCACCCCCACAGGGAAGAATTTTTTTCTAATATCCAATCTAAACCTCCTGTCAGTTTGAAGACATTCCTCCTTGTCCTGTCACTCCAGAACCTTGTAAAGAGTCTCTCTCCATCTTTTTGTTGACTCCCTTCCTACTGGAAGGCCACAATGAGGTCACCCCAAAGCCTTCAGTTCTCTAGACTGAACAATCCCAGCTCTCCCAGCCTTCCCTCCCAGCAGAGCTGCTCCATCCTCTCCTCCCTATGCCTGTGGGATCTGCCATCCTGTCAGCCAAGGGGTTTTCTGTATCTGAACCACACACTCCCAACTCTTTAAGTGTCACACCCTGGACACACAGTCAGATCAGGATCTCAGTGCACCTGGAACTCATCTCACAATTCCAGTTCTCTACAGGTGATGCCCAGCAGGGAGAACACACAAATGCACCAGAATGAGGAATTCAGGGCACCCAGGGAATAGAACACAATGGGACACCAGAAACATCCACAACCCTTTGGAAACCCTTTTATTCTTTTGCTTTTATCTGCTTCACCTTGTCCCCCTGTAAAATGAAATAACTTGTTAGAGCCAACTTGGATTTCCGGCATGTTGCAAAACCAGCTAATTTCCGGTTGAAGTTACCTGTTGTTTGCTAAATTTTCCAAGCAGCCTTCAATGAACCTCATTCGGATCTGCCTGTCAGTGAACCAGCACACCAGGGAACAGAGCAGCTTCTCTGCTTCACTGATTAACCCTTCAGAGAGGTGAATCTGCAGCAAGGAGAGAGGAAGGCCAGTGAATCCTACAGGTTTACTTGCTTTTTGAAAAAGTGGTCTTTTCTGGAATGGAACTTACTGCATCTTCATCCTGGACCAGATCCCACAACAGGGTGTTTCCTTTCTTACAGACATTATCCAGATTAATGTCAGTCACTGCATTGCTGTTGTATTGATGTTTATGGACTGCTGGTCCTGAGCAAAACATAAAGACCATTATTGAATAAGGAGAAGGAATCATCTAAACTGAACACTATTCCCTAAGTGCACATAAAACAACACACTTTATTTATTAACTTGCCGAGTTCAAAGTGCAACAACATTGTAACTGCAGCCTTTTTTCACATATGGGTTCTTAAAGACCATCCAAGCAGCCAACAGGGCAGGCAGGCCAATATTTACACTGCTTTTGGCTAATGGCAAAGTGCAATAAAAACAGCACTGAAGGACTGCAAATGCAATTGCTTTTTAATTTAATTCAGATTGTAATTAAATTATTTTTTCAGCCTTTCTGTAGTGCTGTGGTCCAAAGGGAGTTATCTGCACAACCACCATGGCTGGAAAGCAAGAAAAAAGCCCATTTCAATGAATTCTCCTCATTCTACATGATTGCCTCCATCTAAAAACCAGGAAAAACAACCTCCCTTTTATATATGGAGATGTCAAAGGGCAGGATTGTAGGAACTCATCCTGTTTCCATCAACACTGACAGACACTTTCCCTCCTCTGTGTGCCCACAGCTGGCACCATTCATTTATCTCCTGTTTGATACTATTTTCATGTGGCAAAGTCAAGTGGGGAATTTAGGCTGTGCAGAGCACTGTAATTATTTGCACATGCAAAACTGGGGGCGTCAAAAATAATCTGCACTGCAGGCCTTTTGCTCCAGCAGTGATTTGGGCATTCAGTAGGATGAGTAATATCTATGGAAAATACTGAAAAAAGATGCTGATTTACAAAGTTTTGGTAGTTTATTCAACTCTGCAGTGTAGAAGAAAATCCAAATTTTCAATGTCAGGCTGAAATTATAAGAGGTTTCCTATTCAACTGTTTCAGGAAAATATGTAAACAGCACTGGGTTTAATGTCTGCTGGACACAGCAAAGTTGGTTCTACCAGGACAGTGGAGAAAAAGGCCAAACCTTCACCATTATGTTTAAAAAGAGGACAGAAATAAAGCACATGGAAAGAAATTTAATTCCTGAGAAGTGTTTTAGCAGCATCTTAAATTGCACCCAGAAGTAAACTAGAAGATCTGGTAGTATAAGAGGAAACAGCATAAAAAGCCCTTTACAGCCAACTCCCAAAAATATCAAGTTATATTTTAACTCCTTTTCCTGGAATTATCTTCTCTAGAGCCCATTATGGTTAATTCATTTCTGGGTTAATTTATGATGACAAATGTACTGAACCACAGTAAAACCCACCAAACAGAACAACAACTGCTAAAGGTTTCAGAGAGCAAAATAAAATCAAACCTTGCATTTCAGTATTACCTTTCTTTAGTAATTTATCAGAAAAAGTTACTAGGAACTAGTAAGTAACTAGAACTTACCAGGTTCTTCAGTGTCTGTATTTGTTTTAACTTGCATTAAAAGCTCCAGGAGAAATGGGAAAGGGGAGGAGATTTAAAAGGTAAGCACAGCTAAACATACAAAAATGAAAGTGTTGGAGAAACAGCAAGTGCTCAGCAGTCAACCATGGTTTCTTCGGGCAAGTACATAAAACTGGTTCAAATAATGTGGTTATTTCAATAACAGGAGATTGATTCAAAATCATAAAACTGAGTTGAAGTGCAATGTTTCCCAGTCTCTCACCTTGACTCAGGTGCTCATGGTAGATGGAGGCCAGGTTGGGCAGGTGCTGCTGCAGGTGGGACGTGAGCTCGGCGTGGGAGTTGATCTGCACCAGCTCCTCCTCGCAGCCCGACTCCTCCCCGTCGAAATCAGCCATGTTCTTCTCTGACTTGGCACTGACCTGAGAGCTGGAGCAGCTCACGTCGTCTGCACTGAGCATGTCATCCACCATGTGCCTGCAAGGGAAGGGGCACGATGGGCAACGGCAGCGAGGGAGCTGCTCATGGCAGGCTGCAAGTGGGCAGACATGGCCCTACAGCAAAGGCGGGAGGAATCATCTGTCTCAACAGCAGACTGAGGAGGAATTGGAAAGACCACCACAGAGGCCTCACTAGCCTCATTTCTTTAATATTAACCAAATATAGCATTTTTTTCACAGCAGTTTTAGCATTTTTTAAATGTTGTCTTGGCTTTGGAGAAACCTTTGATCAGATGTTAATAAACCAGATCCCTGCATAACTATCTGCAATGACAATCAACTCTGTAAAACAGAATTGCCCACTTGGAACACTTTACTCCCACTTTAATTGCTGCTGTAGAAGGACTCAGCAGCAATGCCGAGCTGCGTACCCATCGTGGTGGTGGTGGTGGTGGTGATGGTGGTGGTGGTGCTGGGGCCCGATGAACTGCCGGCAGTTGAACAGCTCGTTGCCGATGGTCTCGCCCAGGAAGTCGCCAGTGTGGGTGATGCAGGACTCCTGGGGGCCCTGTGCCATGTGGGGGGTGCCCATGTCCCCGGCCATGCCGTGCTCTGTGTCGCGGGCGCAGGCGTCGAGGATGCGGATGCGGCTGTCCCCGGGTGGCGCTGCGGTGGTGTCGAAGCCGTGCTCTTTGCCGGCGCCGTTGGTGGTGCCGCCACGCTCCGCAGCCCCCTGGGCATCCCCCAGGCAGATGCCCGCCGGTGCCTCCAGCTTCCTGCCGCGCAGCTCTGCGCTCCGGCCGCCCTTCTGGGCACTGTGGCTCCGCTCCTCCTCCTCCTCGTCCTCCTCCTCCTTGAGCGCCTCGATGTCGGCGATGTCCTCGGACTGCGCCTCGCTGCCGGGGCTGCCCGCGGACTGGCTGGCGCGGCTTGAGTTGGCCTCGTTGCTGGAGCCGTCGCTGTGCCCGCTGCTGCTGCCCGGCCCGCTGCTGCCATCCTCGCCGCTGTTGGCTGTCTCGTCAGAGCTGCCCTGCATGGACTCCTGCAAGCATGTGGGGTTTTTAAGATTGGTGGGAAAACAAGACACCACTGGAAATACCTGACTCACACCGTTCTGACACCATTCTTCAAACACGGGGGGGTTTCATTCATTTATTTCATTCATTCAGCCTTTCTCCATTTGGCTGCCAGGACAGAGTGCTCTGGGCAAGGCTCAGGATTGACACCCCATTTTTGCCATCGCCTTGTCCATGCCAGAGTAGGTGTGCAGGCTCTGCATGTGCACAGTCACTGCGTGACATGGACCATGTGCCCTCCCACCCCTCACTGAGCATTGATCCAACTGCAACACAACCTACATGAAGGAATGCTGAGGGGCTTTGGAAACAATCACAGGTAAAAAACCACTTCCACAGGCACTAACAAGCAGCTCAGTGACCCAACTCCCAGCCCAGGTTGCCACTGTCACCTCAGTGTCCGAGAGGCGCTGCTGGACGTGCTTTGTCCTGTTCATGAGCTGCTCCTCCATCTCTATGTCGCTGCCCCCGCTCTGGTGGGTGTCACTGTTGTCACTGCTCTGAGGGCTGGCTGCTGGGGACCCTGGGTCAAAACCACAGTGCCCAGTTATTGTGTGACAGATACCAACTGGAATCTAAAATCTGCCTCAGCTGTTGAGCATTCCCCCACCAAACAGGGATACAACCAGTGTACCTGAACACTAAATATTTGGTTTAGGACAATGAGCACTTCAATATAAAGTGTGTCTTTTGATGTCTCTTCTTGCCAGTACGTAGCATAGTTACACAAATTTCCTGGAAGACTCTACACAAAATGTAATTTCCATTTGCCTTCTCATAAAAACAAACTCGCATTTTTAGTAGCTCTTCCACTGAAATTAAACAGAAGCATCAACTGAACCAGATTGTGGTGCATGTGTAAAACTGTACTTACAAGGTGAAGGGGCTGCTCTTCTGAGCTCCTCTTCTTCTGAGGGAAAAAAGCAGGATGGAAAAATAAGTGACTAAAAACCCTTTTTGTCAGCATATAGTTGTCCATGATTCATAAAAATCAGCAGTAAGAAAAAGGGAGGGAAACTACTGTAAAGTGGCTTCTCAGCACCTTCTGTAATGACTGTGGGGAAATACCCAGCCAAGGGAAAAATAAACAAACCAGAAATAGCAGGTAATACCAAAAACCAGGGAAAAAGACTTTATGTAGCTAGATACAGATGTGCAGTGGAACAAGAACAGTTAACTGATCAATCTTCTGAATTAAGAAGAAAGAAAAACACTACTTGAGAAGAAAATACTACTTTTAAAAGAAAAAGGGCCACCTAAGCTACACAAACAGAATGGAGCTGAAACAAAGCCTTCCAAATGCACTCACCAAGTTTTAATACTTTCATCTATATCCCCATTTTCTACTTGAAAAATATGCCAGCATGACACTTTTTAAAAATCCTTGAAGGAAAGAGATCTATACCTGCTTTCTGTCCAACCAATTCAGACTTTAACTCCCAGATCCTACTTGGAAAACCACAAACCTTTTTTGTTTCCCATGGGCAGGTTGGTGCTCAGCAGAGATGCAAAGGAGCTTTGTTTTGACAGCTGAGCCTTGGCTGCCAGTGCATTATTCCACAGGGCTTTGATCAGCATGGATGCCAAGTACAAGGTCTGGAAACAAAACCAGGGAACAGTGTCATTAAGCAGCAGGTTTGGGATACAAAGGTACCCTGGTAATCTTTCTATACACCAAAATAAACTCAGCAAAATAAAGGAATGGACAAAATAATGCTGTGTGAAGCACTTTGGAACTGCATAGAGGAAATTAAAATCTTCCACCAGTGGCCATGCAGCCTTCAAAATCCTCTAAAAATTGTAATTCAAAAGCCAGAAAAGTGTAAATGCAGAAACATGACAATTTACTCCTATAATGCATTAGGGAATATTCCTTTCCCTGCATTCCTGCAGGAAGGCCAGCCCACAGTGGCTGTTCAGTCATTATGCCCATCATTCCAGGGATTTGCTGCCTGGTTTACCTGCTCAGTGTGGGCACTGGGATGCAGAGTCGAGACGAGGTTGAGGAGGTGCCGGAGCGGGACGGGGTCCAGGTTCTTGATCAGAGAAGGGAACAGGTCGTGGATGTAGCGACTGCAGTGCTTCAGCTGCAGGGACAGGGACAGCACAGTGAGCACCACAGCCACCACAGAGGGGCCAAATGCAGCAGTCAAACACCTTGCACAAGTTCTCAGGAAGCACTTGCCAAAACTTCCAAACTCCAACAGGTTTGCACTTTGGACTGAGCTAATTTGGACATGAGTTTAGTGGAATCAAATGTAACAGCATCTGAGGTGTAAGGATATGGTGAAAAGAAGAACTGGAAGTTTATTTTGTATTTGAACTTCCTTCAATATCACTTTAAAATATAAGTTTATATTCTAAATCTTGAGGGAAATAGTATTTGCACCTTACTAACAGTGGTAAATACAGATAAAGACACTCCAGGCCAGTGTGAGAGTCAGAGAACAGACCCTGTGACCTGTGTGAGGATTATAAAGAATTCTTTTGTCTTTCCAGCAATGGATGTCCAAAAAAGTGACAGTGTATTTAGCCAACTCCTCCATTTCCACCCTAAAGTGACAGTGCTCCAGTGGTTCCTCTTTGGGTAAATGCTGCTTTTCAGTCACTTAAAAGGACTTGTTAAGTTTGCATTCAAAAAATAAAATAAAGGTTACAGGAAGCTTCTAGAAGAAATTCTTCATGTGGGTTATCACATGTGCACCTCAAAAGGGTTTTTTTCATTCTTTATTTAGTTTCTTTTGCCTTCCAGGCATTCAAATATCCATGTCAGCATTTATGGGGTGAGATCAGGAGGGTTCCATACAAAGATGCATCTAAACATCTTAAGTGTTTCAACCAAGGAACGTGAATTTTGATCCAAAAATTGGTTTAAAAGGTGGAAAATGCATTCCTGAAGGCCTTCTATTCTTTCAGTCTAAAGGTGTCTGCCTTCTAAACAAGGTTAGTGTTAAACCTTTGACAGCAAATCATCAGGACATGGTTAATTTTGGTATCACAGATACTTTGAGAACATCAGTGTCAAAATGAACATGTGAAGTGTAAGGAATTACTGAATTTAGGGAATTACATTATTCTTCAAGTACTATCAAATATACTAAAAAATCAGAGGTCTAACCTAGGGTGGAAACATCAGGGAAAGTAAAATACTGCTTTAAAAATCGAAGTGGAATAAGCAATTATTCATTAGTCTGATACAGAAAATTAGAGTCAATGCTGTTCTAATGAGCATTTATGAACATTCACCTGCATGTTATTATGGCAGTGGAGTACAGAGGGTTCACAGTGTGTGTACAGCAGGGTTTGATTGAAACAAATCACAAAGAACTACTGAACACATAAAAACCCCCCTTCAAATTCTAACTCATATAAAAGTACATCCCCTGTGCCTGTTCAAAAAATCAGAATGTTTGTTGGATTCAACCTCCCTTCATAAAAAGTGTCACCACCTAAAAGCAAAAGCACAGCAACCCATTAAAAGCAGCACACAAATAAATCTTCCTGAAGGCAAAAAGCCTATCAGAGTTTCCAGGTTTAGCAAGCAAAAAATAAAATTTCAGTGCCTTCCATAGACTTTACCACCAGCACAGCTGTAAACTTCAGTGCCACAATTTTCACCTGATTGTCCCCACCAGGAATAACAGAAATGGAAGCTACAACACCCAGGAGAAAGGCAATTTAACACTGGAGTAAAAAATATTACAACTCCCCAACAATCCTCACCCCTACTCTTGATGAAAAGTCCTTGCCACAAAACTGCCTTTTTTTCCTTCTATAAAATGTAGTCAAAGGTGAATTTTTGCATCTAATAAACAACCCAGTAACTGTAGCACATTACCCAACTCGAATTTTTGGACAGCAAAACACTCAAACAGGTAAGAAAAAGTAAAAAACTCGACTTCAGGAATGTAAACCAAAATCAACTTGCCCTTTTCTATTTTGTTTGTTTTAATCACTCCTGCAGTCATAAGAAGCTCATACACACCTGTGCTGCAGCCCAGATACAGTCTATATGTTGAGTGCTCAGCCTCCCTTCAGCTGCAAGAAAATTCAGAATCACTTGGCACTGTTTGATGATCTGCAAAGGGAGAACACATTGAAGGTTTACTGGAAGGAGAAGTTCCTGCTCCGTGTTTAGACCGAAAGAACAATAATGGAATACAAACCTCAATATGTAAATTTGGTCCAAAAATGTGCTCAACTACATTGTTGCTGATCAGCCAGTCTGCAAGTTCTTTTGCAATGGACCTGGAGAGGGAAAAGGAGAGGAAATCAGTGAAATTACCTGCAATAAATATTGACACTGTGCTCTTCCCCCAGGCCTGCAGGGAGTGCACACAACCCCTTCTGAACACAAACCACACCCACTGCTCATCTTTCCAAGTAGGAAGCAAATGATTGCAGTGTTTTTTCTTTAGCTGGAAGACTGCAATGGCAATAGCAACATCTCCCACCACTCAGCCCTCTGGAGCAGCAGCACCTTCACCCATTGGATTGGGTAACACTCAAATATGTGCCACCACCTCCAAAGATCCCCAGGCAAGGTCTGGCTCTGCTAAGCCAAGTCCATCATGAAATTCCAGAGCTACTGAAATGGAGCTCAAGTGGCAACGACAGAGAGGATGTTTCAAAGAAAACCATTTAGGTATTTTTAGATTCTCTGACATTAACAGCAACTCATTTAGCTCAAACCCCTCTGATTTACATGGTCAGACTTACACACAGGTCCTTCCAAACTGCCCTCTGGCTTCATCCATAGCAACAGGGAATTATCCCCACTGCCCATCCACAGCAAACACTGCAACTGCCACAAGGAAACTGAGTGCTCCAAAACAACAGCTGAACTTCCAGGAGGGACTGCCCCGTCTGGAAACTGGTGCATAAGCTCTTTGTCATTCCTTCTTTTGTTTGTTTACCCACATTTTGGCACCAGAGGCCATGAGGGGACCTCCCTGTATTTAAAGCTCAGCTTTGGGTGTAAATGGCCCTGCACTGAGAGCTCTCTGTTCCCCAGGGAGCACAGGATGGAAGGGAGGAGTGGGTGTCCTACAGGACCTGAGGGAGGTATTGTCACCCCAGCAATCAGCGTCAGTTTATGGGCAGTGTCAGTTTATCATCCACACAAAGAAAATAAGACCCTTCAGATAAAAAGAGATTGCCTTGGCAGGTTTTCCAACCAGGATTCACCATTCAGGGGCATCCTGCCGGTTCTCCCATGGTTTTGAGCTGCCTGATCCCTATGGATGGACTCAAGAAGTAAGGCTCCTATTGCTCCACAGTTTCTATACTGGCCCCTTCTGTTCTGACTCCAGGAGATGGGCCATCAAATGTTCTTACATTGTTCAAAAAAGGCCATACCCTCTAATATTTAAGTAATAACTGGCATCACTTATGGCTTATGAATCCCATGTCAGTTTGACATGGACCTGCCCAAAGAGGGCCTGAAAAGATAAGCTGGATCTGTTCCATGAATCCAAGCTCCACCTGCCCTCCCACAGCCTCACTTCAAAGGCAAACCAATACCCAGCCATCCCCCCAGCACCCAAAAGATGCCCAAACTTCTGCAGTCTTACAGACTTGGATCTGTGTCTAACAAAACCTGAGTCAGCAGGATTATACCCTGTCACATGTTGTATTTTAGTTCCTTCAAAGGAAAGAACAAAACTCTCTTCCAGAGTGAGTTCTTTCACCTTTTTTTTAAATTACTATGACAGTTCTCTAATCTGCAACATTTTCTTGTGAAAAACAATGGCTAATTCTTCTGAAGGAATGCCTTTGTTCATGGGTGTGTTCCCAGGGGGAATAAAACTCCTCCTGCTGGGGAGCTCAGCTGTGGCCAAATGACATCTCAGACTTCTGAGGGAAAACATCCACTGGATATGGATTTGGTGGGCATGGCCAAAACCAAGAAGATCCTGGGGAAAGGCAGAAGGAAGCCTTGGTGCTTCCCAGAGGGAATTGTTCCTCCCAGAAAGTTTGGCTGAGGGCACACCTTTAAAATGACCAAGCCAGTTCCAGCACTAAATATTCTGTTCCCTAAGGAATAGAATTGCAATAGCAGAGCCAAGGATTCACCAAAAAGGCAAATTTCAGGGCACATGAAGGATGCCTGACCTATTTCCCAAACACTTCCACTCCAGGGAAGGTTTTCCTGAGAAATGTTCCTCTTTCACATCACAGGAAACAGCGAGAGTGAAAATCCTGCATTCTGATCAAAGTGTGGATGTGCTTTTCCCTCTGCCATGGAAGGAGCACTGCAAGGAATGGTTTTACAAATTAGACACCAAATCATACAGGCCCCAGCAGTAAGAAAATTCACCTTGGGAGTAACATGTATCAGCTATTTCTCATGGATTTAATAATTGGATAGCAGGAGGAAAAGCCATCTAAAGAACCTGATACTCTCTCTGGGTCTGTGTTGGGGGTGAGGGAGGAGGAGAAGAGAAGGAAAAGTTAAAGGTAGCAGCTACTCTGGTTTAATTGTCTCTAAATCTCTCCCACAGTGGAAATGTACACCACACTTACTCAATTCCTCCCTGTATTTTTAATGTAAATTCACTGGGAATCCATGTCTGTCAAAAATTACTGGTTTGCTTCCAAGAAATGGAATTCAAGCACTTTTGGCATTAATTTCCCCAGGCATTCCAGCAGACTGCAAGGAAGAGGGGGAAGCTTTGCAGTTTGGGATGTAACCTGATGTCTGAGAGCTGCACTTATAAAATATTTTTATTATAAGTTGAAGTATCCAGAGGGAAACTACAGTTTGTGCCTTTCCCTGGTAGGTCAAAGAATGCCTCACTTTAAGGGAGAGTTAAAGTCCTGAAAGCACTTCAGTCCAAGGCTGTGGTGCAACACTTGGTAGCCACAAGATGAACAAACCCCACAGCCAAGTAACCCCCCTGAGAAAACCTTATTTATTCACCCAGGCAGTTCCCAACACAATTCCCCCAGAGGCTCCAAAGCCACACCAGCTCAGAGCTGGCTGGAGCACAAGAGTGAGGCCACATCACTGCAAACCAGACTGGGACACCTTCAGGGAGAAGATGCAGCAATACAAGTGGCACCTTGCAGAGGAGGGACACCAACAATTGTCCCCAGAGCCACTGAGACAGCACCTACCACAGATGGGAAACCCTGAGCTAAGCCTTCAGGAGCAGAAATGCAGAGGGGCCACTGGAAAGGAACACTGAGCTGAGGGGAAATCTGAAAAGGTGCCTGCAATGTGGAACAGAGAGAGGGAGGAGGTGTTTCAATGGTGCTGCCATGACTGAGCTGGTGAGCACAGACAAAAACACAAAGCAAGAGTCAAGAACACAAGAAAGAGCAGGGAAGGGGAACAGCAACACAAAACTTGCAGGTATCTCAATAAATAAGGAAAGAGAGGGAAAGGAAGGAGAAGAAAGAATCCAGATCCCTCTGTTCACAGGTGAAAGGAGTTTTGGACACCTGAAACTGCTCTGTAGGAAGCTCTTTAAGTGAGGGCAACCAAGTTTTTGAAATGAGGGGGAAGTCGGCTCAGTGTCAGCCTGAAACCCAACACCCAAACACTGAGCAAACAGAATATCCCTTTACAGGAGGCATTTCCAGAAGCTGCAGCGTCCTCAGCAAGCAAAGAGTAACACTTTTGCCTCTGGTGGTCCAAACAGCATCCAAAATAAACAGAAATCCTTCACTTCCTGAAAACAACATCAGCAACATCAGCAAAACAGTTTCAGGAACTGCTTATTCAAAGACCTGGAGACTCTTCTGTTCGGTCTCATTTTTGGCTTAGCAGATTTCATGTCTTCAGCACCTCAAATTGGAAAGAGTTTGACTGTGCCTCAGGAGCAGCTGAATGAAAAGGACATCTCAGAGGGACATGGGGAAGTTGAGCCACTGAGACATCGCCCACATCTGGACCACACAAAGCCTCAACCCAGAGAAGAGAGGCAGGGAAAGGAAATCTGAAGAGACAGAAACACCCAGAGCCAGAAAACAGCCTCCTCTGCTGAGCCTTCTCCTGCTTCCAAGTGCCACTTAGGAAATCCAAGGTTTTCCTACACAGAAGATGCTTTAGAGCTTGTCTTACCATGGAAAAATCTGCAACAATGCAGAGAAGGTGGGAAGCTACTGCTGCAAAATATTAGCTAAAAAATCCTGATGGTAATTCCAAACAACAGGGAAGAGCTGGACTAACTGCAAGCTTTTCCTTTTTTTAAAAGATACCTCCTGCAAACCCACCTTATCAAGATACAGAAGGAGAAATCCCAAAGGTTGACAGTTCCAAATGCGTCTGGAAAAGTCAAAACATAGAATGGGGATGACCAGACATAATGCAAAACATCTTCCTTGGGTAAATCTGCAGAGGCTGAAAAGGGACAAAAGAAATCTTAAGACTTCCTTTCTCCACCAAGGAAAGAAAATAGGAATGAAAAGCTTTCCTGAGGCTGCTCATTCAGTCACTGCCAACTCCCTAAGTGCCTTTTCATCCAAACATTTCTCCTGAGCAGGGTCTGTAATGAGAGGGAAGCTCTGACCTGAGCAAACTGCAGAAGTGAGACATTCCCCATCCTCCTGCACTGGCCTTTTCTGGTTATTTGGCTGGAAGACACCAGTGACTCCAAAAGGCACCAGAAGATGAGCAGCAATTCCTGATACTGATTTCCAACCCACTGTTCAGGTAAAACCCCAGAACAACTGGAATCCTGATTATTTATTTATTTATTTATTTTAAATCACACAGGGCAAAAGTGGAAAAGAAGGTTTTCTGTTCCTGCTGCATTCCTTTCACATGACAGGCTGTTTACAGATGCCCTTGCCAAGAGAGTAATATCCCAAAGGAGAATCTGACCATTTCCTTCAGCTTTAAAATAACTCTGATGCTCTTGCACAGCACATCTGCTCTCCTGCAGGGAAATCCAAGCACCCTTCCTTCTCCTTTTGTTGCATTTGGCACACAAAACCCAACAGCTTCTTATTAGGTTTAAGTGGCAGAATAACTTCCTGTTGATGTTACCAGCAGTTAAAACCCACTTTATTCACCACGTGTTTCAGCAGATAAACTAAAAAAGAAACACCTCTGTGGCAGGTTTTCAATAGGAGGGAAAGAGGGAAGAAGTGGATAAAGCTGAGGTTTGTCCCAAGGGAAATGTAAAAAGTGCATCACTAGTAAAACCCCAGAATTTACAGTTATTCCACAAGAATAGTTATTTCAACTACTGAAGTACATACTTTGGTTTAAATTCCAGGCAGTTACAACCCAAATTAACACATTTCCTCACTGGAATGCAATCCCACAAGTGAATCTTCACCAAGGTTCCCTTTACAACTGTCCAACACACCTGGATGATTAAATAAGGACTTGGAAGAAGAGAACAGCAGCACTGCCTCAAACTGTGCAGAGAACTAAGGACAGGCTTGGAGCCAGGAGGGCAAGACAAGCCTTGGAGAAATAAATAATCCAGAGACATGAGAAGATGGCAAAAATGGTACGAATTAAATATGAATTAGCTGATTCTTATTGATACACCACAATGCAGACACTGCCAAATACAGGGATTTATGATTTCAGTACCTACATTTGTCTAAAGCTTACCTTGATTCTACATTTTAATCCAGAAACATTGAGAAACATTTTAAAGTTGCCCTTTAAAGCCATTTATTAGCCCCCTCATCAGAATATTTCCCACAAATGCCTTAGATTATCAGCACTGCCCACTGTGTGCAACCCCAAACAACCACAGAGGGAATTAAGGAACACCCCCCCAAGGATTCAGAGTAAGGTTCCTACTTACGTTTCTGTGTCTGAAACTAACGACTCATTATTACACACATCATTGAAGGTATGAAGTTGGTTCTACAGTCAGAAAAAGGAAGACAAAAATTAAAATTCCATCACAGCATTTGGTGAGGTAATTTTCTTACATTTCAAAACAGCATTAGTGACAGTAAACACATTTTTGTAGTACTTGAAATGGCTTTTGTGTGCAGGTATTCTAGTGGGCAATAAGGATGAATTTTCTTTTTTAAGCAATTCAATGATGTGACAAAACTTCCCCCACTCGAGCAATGAAACAAGGTGTGTGCAGCACCCACTGCACAGATTTCCTGAGGAATCAAACACTCTGCACACTGAGGGTTCAGGATGGGTCTCACAACTGTAACATTCCCTACAACAGCAGAGATGCCACTATCAGTGCTCAAAGTACAAACTGCGGAATGAAAGCCAAGTATTTTTCCAAGTATTTTTCAAAGGTGTTTGACCTGATAAAGATATTAAGGAATTAAAAAAAGCCTGTTAAAGTTTCAAATCTCTTTTCCACTTCTTTCCTCAGCAGCAACTTTCCAGTCACAGAGATGGCTGAGTGTCCAACTCTTCACATGTACATGGCAGCTTTTAAAATATTTAAAATGATGCAATAGAACTTATTTGGCACCTTGTTTTCAAAACAATTAAAGGCACAATAATGTGAATTTTTGAGATTCAAATTAAACTTGCTGCACAAAATATTTCCTCCTTTCCTGAAAGGAGCCTGGGACAGACACTCTAATTCAGGTGAGTTCACTGATTTCCTGAAGTCTTTACATTAACATTTATTTGTGTTTAATCCCAACAATTTTCAAGGGAAAAAAACCTTTTTGAAGAAACAGATTTGAAAATATGTATTGAAATTAGTGAGACACAAGTGCCTGATTACACAATTATTAGAGATCAGTTATTGATACCTTTGAATGAAACATATTTAGGAGTGGAGAAACATGAACAAAATTCCATGAAGGAATTGTTATGATGAGTTGGAACTGGGGCAGACAAAGAGTGGAAGTTCAGTGGCTTTCCTGAAGATTTGTGCCCCAAATTAAAGTGTTGTGAGAGGGCTCAGAGTGAGAGAGCACTGAACTGCCACTGCATTTAAATCCATGGGCACACACTGATTGACGTTTCCCACATCAAATCCCACCACTTCACACTCCCTTAAATAAACTACAGGCCTGAAAAAATAACCCAAGGGATGCAATCTGATTTCCAGACTCCCTCTGGGCAAGGATCCACAAGCAGACATGCACTGGTAGTTGAACAAGGAGAATTGTATAAAACCAAAGGAAAGTACTTTTAGGAATTGAAATCCAATGTAATTGGAACTAACTATGCAAACACTGGAAATTTATTTCAAAATCAATCCCACTGAGTGGATGTCGTGTGCCCAGAGTTTTCTTTAGAACCTCACAGAGGCCACATACCTGTGTAAATTAAATATTTACTTTGGTTAGAACCCAGCAGTACTCACAGGTTACTTCAAATTGCCACTAATTAAAATAATTGTAAGTACTTTTATCTATAAATATGGTGAGAAGCAAAATGTAGATTAAGGGAACTTGTGTTGAGTGACAGTGAGGAGGGGAGTCCCTCAGTGACAACAGAGAAGGCCAAACGTGTTTGGGAAATACAAAACTGAAACACACAACTGAAAACGCTCAGGTGAATAAAATCCTTCCCTTTTGCCCTGCTGTACAACTGGCTTTATGTTTGTAACACCCAGGTAGGAAGCACTGAGAGGGGATGCCCAACTCATCCTGCCTGGTGGGACGTGGAGCATTTCCACGAAAAAGGGAAAATGGGCAGGTTGGGTTTAATTTTTCATTATTTGATGCTCTAAACATTTACCTCTTTGATTCAGCCTTCTGCAGATTGATGCAGAAATGCTCTCTGAGAGCCAGCCCACACTAAACCAACAGGAAAATCAGGCATGGACAGCACAAAGCCTCCAACTGCAGGAGAGGCAACACACTGGACGGGTAACTGAGCACAGACCAGAAGCCTTTCTGAAAAGGCAACAACTCTGGGGCTCTACTCAACACACTGGCACAGAACAGGGCTGGGAGTTCTGTGTGTGTGTCAGTTGTGCAGGGAATGGGAGTCAGTTCCATGTGGTGCAAGCATAGCCACAGTGACCCCCCCTATTCACCCTGTGCTTCCTGTAAGTTCCTGCCTGTAAGAGCATCTGCTGTTCCCACATGGCAAATAACAATCCTGCCACTCACAAAACCAGAGACCCCCTTTGCTACATATTATTTATATTTTGAAAAAGTCCTTACTGTTATTTGACTCAGCCCAGCCAATCTCATTGTTAGGGTTGGAGACATAAAGTATTTAAAGGCAAGATCAAGACTTTCTTTGTCAAAGCACAGGGCTGTGTCCAGAGGCTCCTTGACTGTGCTCCACATGAGGTCTGCCATGTTCCGCGCCGCGCTCTGCCGCAGCTCCTGGTCCGACAGCTTGCACAGGTACCTGGGACACACCACAGGGGAGGGGGAAAAACACAAAAACAAGGTTATGATTCACACTAGAACAGCACCTTGATTACAGCAAAGATGTATTTGCAATAACACCTTGATAAAAGTTGGCAACAGTTAAAAAAACCCACCAAGGAAAACCAGAAAATGTTTCAAAGCCAATAAAAAGTCAGTTTGTCCTACTGCAGTCATCTCATGAGGGGTCATCTCATCATGCATTAGAAATACTCATTTATCAGTCTATCAAACTACCTTACAGAGCCCAGTGTAACATCAGACTCACCCAAGCCACCACTGAGACACAGAAAATCTCCACTGAAATGCCTGTAAAGTTCCCATGTAAAACTCTGCTACAGCTCAGAATCTCTTCTAAACTGGATGTGTGACAGAAAAATACCTAAAAACAAGCTCTCCTGAGCATATTTTGATGCCATCAAGGATGGCACAGGGAAAAGCATGTGCAGACAAGGTGAGCATAATTAATTTTTTTCTGCTGCACTTCAGTGTTTTGAAGTTTCAGCTACATCCAAACTGGATTAAACTCCACAGAAACCCGTTAGAACTCCATTTGTTTGACAGCCTGAGCCTGGATCTGTCCTTGGAGACCAGCCAAATAGATGCATGAATCTTCTAAAACAACACAAGAGATATTAAACTACACTTAACCAGATTTATGCACCATTCCTTTGCATTTACATCATATAAACATCAGTGATTTTTTTTTGAAAAGCAAAACTACAGGCCCTGATTCTTATTTAGATTAAAGTCCTTTTTCACAGCTCTTGTGTCGAGACCTTAAAATAAACACACTTAAATGATACTTAACACTGTCAAACAGAGAAGAGAGACCTCAGTGCAAACAGTCCCGGAGTGGAGATGCATGACAGGAATCCCAGATAAGTCAGGGCAGGACAAAAGGAGGACCATTCCAGGCCAAGGCAATTCCCTCCCTGGAATTAGCTGGGAAATTTGCCTTCCCATGTGCAGCCCTGGAAATGAGATCCTGGCAAGAAAACGCTGCTCCTGTGCTCCGGTTTGGGAAGGGAAGCACAGCAGGAATGGGAAGGGAAGACTCAGCTGGCAAAGCTGAGCAGCAGAGCAGCCCCGTGACCTGCCCTGAACCCGCCGACAGGTGAGAGCAGTTCCACACCACGTGCAGGTGGTTTGGCATCAGCACACAGGGTGGGAGTGGCTGTGTCCCAAAGGACATCCTGCAGCTCCTCCTAAACTCCAGCTGGCTCAGGAGGAGGCCAGAGAGGCTTTATTCTATTTTATAAATAAAAAAAAAGAGGCCACAATTAAGCTCCTGCACATGGTCATGTGGCAGCAGGTACAAGGGTGCTCAGAGCTGGGGGAGTTTGGAGTCCCCATTCCTGGTGAAGTGTTCCAAAATGAGCAGATGGGGCACTCTGGGATGTGGTTTAGTCCCCACATGACAGTGCTGGGTTAATGGTTGGACTTGATGATTTTAGAGATGTTTTCCATCCTAAACAATTCTACAATTCTGTAACTACCAGATCAGGTTGGATCTCCCCATTTTTATCTGTAAACTGCCACCAGTCCTGGTTCCCAGGGCACTTCCATGTCCATGATGCACATCAAGTCAGATCCAACAGTTTGGATGTTCAAACACAACATATGAATGTTCTCATTTTAAAAAGGCCTGAAAAAGGTGCTTTTCTGCCCTGGACAGGTGGGAAGAAGACACACAGAGAAGGGGGTTTGGTGCCTTCACTGGATTTCTGTGGCAGGGCTTGACATCAAACCTTCCTCACACTACAAAGATCAGTCCAGTTTCTAAAACAAAACGTCTCTTATTTTAGTGCAATATTATCAGTCTAAACCTAGTTTAATTTATAAAATTCACACTGCATCCACACTTTCAAACTGAATCAGACCTGGGTCGTATTTTCTGTATTACAGTACCACTGAAAGTGTGTTTTTTAAAAAACAGAATAAGGGAAACTCCTGGCAGGTGCATTTTCACAGCCACAGAGGTACTCCAGCAGCAGCAGCTGTTCTGCCAAAGCCCCAGAGAAGCTCCAGCGAACAGAGCACTTTTCCCCTGTCACCACACAGCACAGGATTTTTTTTTAAAAAGGTAAAATATTGCAAACTTCTCTGTAGAAGTGCAACTGCAGCTCCACTAGAGAATCCCCAGGCACCCCTGCAGGGTCATCAGTCAAACAGGGTCACAGCTCTGCCACCAGCACTAAACCCACGGACACTGGCAGAGTGGGCCAGGCCTCCTTTTTATCGTGGGAAGACAGAGGGGCCTAAAGCTGTAAAGTGGATCCACTTGGTATTTTTACCAGTACAGTATTATTGTTAACAAAGCAGAATCTTTGGCTGTTACTGGCCATTAACACCCCCCTTTCCCTGCCCTGCCCACCTGGGCATTTGCTGCTCTGCCCCACTAAGAACAGACACCCTGGAGCATGGCAAAAGGTCTGTCCAACCCAAAATAGCCACTCCAAAAGCAGATTAAAGATTTATCCCACATCTAAAAAAAATGGATGAACCCATCTACTACTGTGAATTCACTTCTTTTTCTATTTATAATTCTGGCTTTCTCATTAACCTGGGCCAGTCTGTCTGACAATTATATCTGCCTGAAAAACAAACTCCTTTCACTTCTTACATCTGCAGCCTGACAACTGCATGGCACATTATCCTTTTTTTTTCAATCTGTGAATTACCATTCCCTACTTATTATCTTCATATCATTCATATATGATGTGACTCTCCCTGTCAAAAATAAAACCCTAGACTATGTCTCTCTATCAATGTAAATTTTTAATCTCCTCCCTTCTCTGTCACCCAGGTGGTTCTGGTATTATCTCTGAGATCAGAACTGTATAGAAAGTATATAAATGTGAATGTGTGACTGACATAATGGTTTAATAATAGCTTCCATTCTGCCCTTCATGATTTTTTTAATGCCCACATTTTTATCTTGCTGATTCTGATGAGCATTAAAGGCTTAAAGGAGTAACAGAGGAATGACACACCAGGACCTGTGTGATCTGGTTAACCTGAAATGTTTGCCTGAATGAGACTTTAAGAATAAAACAGACCTCTTTTTATACAAACACATAAAGGATACTCCACATATGTAGAGGACCTGTCCTGCCAGCCTGGAACACTTAAAATAATGAATTAATAGATATTATCTACATTTGAACAACACATATACATATCTAGCAATTTTGTAAAAAATCAGTTTGAGCCTATTTCAATTTGCTGAATGTGGGGACAGAGTTCAGTTTGCAATGTGCAACTCCATTCTACTGTGACACTCAGTCACATCTTATGCTCCAGGACTTCAGCTACTCAGCTGTGAAATCCCCTTTTTTCCCCTTCACAAACTTCCTGGGGAGCACAGCTGGAAAGGGCACCTGTGCACAACGAGGCAGTGCCCTCTGAAGTGGAGAATCACTCAAGTGCCTGGTTTTGGTCTCCTGCCTGACCTGTTCTTTGTACCTACACCTTAAGTTTCCAGAGTTCTTGGAGCAGGTCAATACATTTTGTGATTCAAACCCTCAAGGCTCATTGCAAGAGTTTTTCACAACATGCAACAGCAAGGAGTGGCCTTGGACACTCCCTTAAACCCCAAATTGTTAAGCAGAGTATTTTGAAGCAGAAGAGTAAATGGAATTGTTTCAGCTGCATTTTGCACAGGAAGCCCCGTGGCCCAACAGTTGTTTGGAGCTCCCACTCGCTCCACGTGCCAGCGCCGTGTCCTGTGCCACGTGCCATCCCCTCTCAACATTCCAGCACACAATGTTCTGCTTCTCCCTAACTGGGGCATACAGCAATCCACAAAGTCTCACAAAGTCTCTCCAGATCCCTCCTGAAGCAGGAGACAGGGAGAAGGGAGGAGGGGAGGGGAGTAGGAAGGGTTAGAACTGCTCAGAGATCTCCAGCTTTCCCAGAGGGACGTTAAGCAGCCATGTCAAAGCTGTGATGTCAAAAGGTTTTTCCTTATTATCCAGCACGTTTTGGTGCTTTACAGAGGCATTTCCAGTATCAACCACACAACTTCAGCTCTTACTTCTCATTGCTGGTTGTCTCCTTTCTAAAGGACAGGACTATCCAAGGCACTTTGCACCAACAGTGTGAAAACACTGATCTCCAAACAGCACTTGTGCTTCTGCTCTGGAGACACTGGACATTTGAACCACTCTGAGCATCTCCCAGCTTTGATACTGGGGGGGAAGGCAGATGGAACTAACGCCTTTCTGCATAAACAGACACCATCAATAACTTGCCCTCATTTCAGGTTGCAGTAAGTCATGACTTATTTTCTTGAGTCACTTTTGTAAGGCTCTTCTTTTTTATAAGAATTATGTCACTGGAAATGCAGAATTCCACGGTATCAGGATCAGTAAAAGCTTCTTTCTGAGGAGGTCAAAAGCACTTTGCTTCCTTATTGAAAAGTGTAATTTTTAATTCATGTCTATTATTTCTTTCCTAAACTGCTTAAAGACAGAGCCCCTTCTCAGGCAAGATGTGAATGCCAATGCTCCATTCCCCAGGCAGGAAATAACATCTATTAGTCTTTTTGCAGGAGCAGCAATAGTGGCAGGGTGGTGTCCTCTACACAAACACACACTCAGCTGTTCCTCCATCCCCTCCTGGCAGACACAGCCACAGGACAGGCACAGAGAGGTGACCTCAGGTGACAGAGGATGCTGCTCAGTGCCAGCCAGGAGATCTCTCCTGCTGCTCCACCCTCCACAGTGCAGTCCTTGGGAGGAATCTCCAGGAGCAGCAATTGGAACTCAATCTCAGAGCTCATTCCAGAGCAAAGCCCCCTGGTTTGCAGAGCAGCAGCAGCTCTGCAGGAGCTGTTCCAAAGGGGCTTTGCTGCTGTGCCCAGGGCTGGGTTGGCTTTTTTTTTTTTTTTAGCTTTTTTCTGAAGTAAAAAGCAGATGGAGACCCAGAACCCCGAGCTGCTCAGCCAAGATCTGTGAGCTTGACAACCACGTGGGGGGAGAGCTGCATCCACCAAGAAGTCATCTCTTCCCAAAGGCATCTGTGTTCACTTCTGCCCCACATCAAGGGCAGCACTCCAGGTTATTTCTGTTCTGTGGCCTCCAAAGCTTCATGTCCCACTTTGCAGAATCTCCACAAAAAAAATAGGATCCCACAATGCTGAGAAATCCCAGATCCCATCAGGACTCAGCTGTGGAAAACAGAAACTGGGAGAACAAACACCCCCTTGCTGCTCTAAACTGTGTTTTCCACAGATAAATCCTGTGTCAATATTCCTGTTCTGATTGACAGGAGTGGATTGTAAGTGCTACAAACAGACACCAAGGGCATTATTTATGGCAAGAAGCTGCTGACAAAGCACATTTCAAATCAGATGCAAATATTCTAATGGGTGAAGAAGAAAACGTGAGGAGACCACAAGGAAAAACTCTTCTGATCATTCCAGTGACCCCAATTACACCTCCAGGTATAAACCAGAAAATGATTTAAGACTTACAGGATAACAAAGAAGGATTATCAGCAAAAGCCACAGGATGTGCTATTCTGTCTCATCACTAAGTTCCTCCTTCTCAGCCTAACTCCACTTGTTGATGCTCTTTTTAATTTCCATACATTTCTAGAAGACAAGTAAGGCTCATGACCAAATTCCCAGGAAGATGAGCAGCCATGAAGGGATATGTACAGAGCCAAGAACCTGGAGATCCTCTGCCTGCCCTCCCTGCTTCATGATTAACCATGACCTTTATAGCATTTCACAGATAACACACCAGCACCAGGGGAGTGCACATGGCTGGGCTGTAACTCAGGAGTGATGGGTTTCAGTAAAACACCAACAGCCTCTTCTCTCTGGTATCATTTTGGTAGAGGCCATTTTTACAGCAACACAGATCGACAGCCAAGCCAGCGCTTGAAATTTTACAGTCAAAATGCATCAACATTTTAAAACATGAAACATCATTCTCAGTCTCACTGTTATGGGAACTTACTTCTTGCCAATGTAATTATTTTTGTTGAGTGCCATTTTATGCTGGAATAGTTAAAACAAAGGTACATTTTTTGCTATGACCAGTATAGGCACATTTCTAACACTGCAGAGCCTTGGAGGGGCTGTGGGACTGTGTAAGAAAAGTCAATGCTGGGCCACTGGAAGGAGAATGAGCTGTGACCTCCAGGCAGATACACACACAGATCACCCACCAGCAGCTCACTGAAACGTTTCCATTGTCCTGAGAAACCCAGTAAAAACAAATTGCTTGTACAACTAAACATCATTACAAGCACTTTAATTTGGAAGTGTTTTTCAAGACAGGCAGCTTGCTCTAAAGAAAATCTTTGGGACTGGATATATTTAGACACAGGAAAGTGTGAGTAGACTTTTGCTCACACTTCAGTTCCTGCCAGCTGGAAACACAGAACACCAGAATGGGAAGCAGAGTTAGAACCCAGAACCTGAAATTGCTCTTCCACTTACATCACCTCACTGCAAATTTCATGCAGAGTCTGATGAAGACACTACAGGGAGGCTGTGTCACAACTGAACCTGACACACCCTGTGTGCCACTCAAAATGCTCTGAGGAGATTGATGGGGTTGATACTGAAATCAGAGGGATGGAAGGAGCTGCCCAAACCAACCCCAAATGTTGCCTTCCCTCTCCTTGTTGAAATGGAAGAGCCAAAGCACCACCCTGTGCAGTCCCAAGTGTCTCAGCTGCAGTTACAGACAGGGGATGTCAGAAAGGCCCACAAGACAAACTGTGAAAATCAACATTTACCTGATAACGTAGGTCCTAAAGGGAATGATGTGCTGCATGACAGCAGGGATGTGCAGCCATATTCTGATCTGTAATGCAAAAACAAAGAGAGAAAAACTTCATTAGTGACATTTAAAGAGAATGGTAAAAAAGGAAACATTGCTGGTACATAAAAAAGGCTTTCTCAGGGGTTTTCATTCAACTTGGTCACTTTCTGATTTTCACAACTGTAACCTGAGGAATGCTTGTGACTTACAAACAGGAGCTGCATCTTTCCTGCTCATCACCTGGAAAATATCCTTTGGACAAATAGTACCAGACTGCTCAGGTGCCTCATTTTTGTATTTCTTCAGTAGGAGAAACTGCTGCTCAGCCTTGTGGGATTCCTTTTGCCTTTTCTTTTAAAGTCTCCAAGAAAATTACCCCATTCTTTCTGTTCCTTGCAAATCACTCCTAAATCAAGTAACATTATTTGACTTGTGTTGTTTTGCTTCTCAGGGCTCATGTATCCTATAAAGCAAAGTGATGCTTTACAGGCAGTGATTAAGCACAGGGTTTGGTTTTACTGCCACGTTTGCATCTCTCCTATTTGCCACTCTCCACCTTTGCAAAACTGAATGCAGGAATTAAAAAAAACCCTGCAACAGCTCCTGAGCAGCCTGTGAGGGAAAAAGGACCAACCAAACCCCTTCCACAGGCAAAGTCAGGATTCCCATCTGCATTTCAAACAGGAACAGTGAGCCTGTTAGACCTGTTGGAGAGAGGACTCTGTGCCAGGTGAGGGATCCAGCGCAGTGAAACCCCAGCAGCTCTTCCCTCCCCACATAACTGTACCCATGAGCACACACAGCCCTTGGAACACCAACCCTGCCAGGCAGGGCCTTGGGCACCTCCACCTCTGGCCCTAAAACAGCAACTCCTGCAAGAAGGCCTGGCTAACTCTGTGTGCAGAAAACGCACATTCTTCTCCCTGCCAGCAGGGAAGGATATCAGGCTGCAATAAAACTGGTCACAGTGTTGCTTTCAGTCCTTCCATAATCAGCCACACAAATGTTGGAGTCAGTTCTGAACGAAGTATTTGCAGGTTTGCTTTTTACACCACTGCACTGTCGCAGCAGAACCCACCCTGCAAAACAAACCAGCAGGTTTGCACCCACACTGGGAATAAACCTCTGATCCAACTGGGCAGCCCCAAGGAGGAAAAAGTGCTCACATCCCAAAGATGCAAAGTGTAAGCAGGAGATGCTTGTGCTGGGCACAGGAATTAAATAATATCTAACAAGGAGTTGCAGGGGTGACAAAGACACTGTTGTATTTAACCCTCTCACTTCCAGCACCGTGGCCTCTGTTCCACACACAGCATGAAACACCACAGAAAATGTATTTCTTTGTGAAATAAATGAAATGGTTTTGTCATTTTGTTCTTACAGCTTTCCCTGTTCACAGCAGTTTTTGGTGTGTGTCAATTCAAACTTCTGTGTAGTTGCATCACACCCAACCTTCGCCCTCAGAACTCCATTTACGGATCATTTCACACGTTACAAATGAAAATGTAACTTTCACCATGGACTCAAATATATATATTGAATTATTTAAATGGCACAAACCAGCAGATATAAAATGCCACCAACTAGCATCCATAAAATGATAAAAAATAATATCAAATTACACTAAAAATCCTCAACTATCATCACACTTTCTTTGCTTCCAGCTGCTTTTAAGGCAAATTATCACCACTGCATCTGTTCTGCTCTCAAGTTTCAGAGGGGTTTTTTTATGGTTTGCCCTTTTTCAGAGGTAATTAGTTTCTAGAAGGCAGAGCATCTCTCAACAGCTTTTACTTCTGATTTCATTTTTGAAGTTTCACATTAAAGTGTGTGTGAGGTTTAAACCCTGCACAGAACAAGTTGTAGGTCACTGATTTCTCTGCAGGTTTTTCTAAGAAGCCACAGGGCCCTTGGGGAATGTTACTGGGCAGTTTTGTCAATCCTTATTTCTGTTTAACTGGGGTTTGGTGTATCTTTTCACTATCAGAAACATTTATAATTGTTTATTTATATTAACCTATGTTATATGACTCACACAGTGAAATGATATCAAACAAACAGGGAAAGAGAAACATTACACCAAAATCAGAAGTTGATGCATTATTATAGAAGCAGAGAAATCTCTTTTTTTTTTACTTTAGTATTGGCAAGGTAAAATGTATTTTGTCCAAAAAAATCAGCTGCCTCACTTGGATCTAATAAATATATTGCATTTGAGAGTCAGAAGCAGAGAGACCCCAAAATGCAGTGGGTGAATAAGGCACATTCCACATAAAACACTCTCTTATACTTTCTGCCAGGAACTGACATGATAAAATCTAATTTTTTTTAAAACAGTTTTTCCCACTCAGGTTTGCCACAAAGCCAGACAGAGCTCAAAAGATGTTGGTTAAATGGGAAAAGATGCAATGCTGAAAGAGGTTGAAGAAAAAGCTCTTCTGGTTATGGTTTGGGATGAATTTCATTTTATCTGGCAGGTTTAACCACAGACCTCACCTAAAAATGGCTCAAGAAAGAGCTAAATGAGACACCTACTAGAAAAAAAATACAAATTTGCCAAATAATTATCTGAAAGGAGAAATTTTGCTGAGTATTTTGGGTTAGGGCACAGCACTAAGAATAAAGAAAATAAAGAATATTTATAAACAACATGGAAAAAAATAAAGACTTCAGAAAGCGCAAAGAAGAAGAGCAGTTGCACTGGGATGGGATATGCAGGAAATGGGATTTGCAGTCAGAAGGCTTAGTGAAAAACAAGTTTCTAAAAGGGCAACCAGTGTCAAAATGATGCTGAACTCCCCTCCTACCATGGCTTCCTCTTTGCCCACATGTAACTTGCACCAGACAGGTCACAACTTGCTATTCTCACATTACACCAAGTTTTCGCATGTCCCTCTTCAGGTTTGGGGTTTATTTTTCTCACCAATCCTCAAATCTCCACTAAAATCAGTCTGCAATTCTGCCAGTGAAAAACCAGCAGGATTTCAAACACAGAGAGGATGGAGGACATGCATTGTCAAACTAAGTGAAAATAAAAGATGATCTCCTGTGAAATCACAGAAATTGCAGAGAAATCCATCATGGCTTTTCCTTTGTGCCTCACAGAATCATAGAACTGATTGGGTTGGAAAACACCTCCAAGATCATCAAGTCCAACCCTTGGGCCAACTCCAGTCCCTTTACCAGATCATGGCACTCAGTGCCACGGCCAAGCTCAGTTGAAAAACCTCCAGGGATGGGGAATCCACCCCCTCTCTGGGCAGCCCATTCCAATCCCTGAGCACTCTCTCTGCAAAGAATTTTTTTCTGCTCTCCAATTTCCCCTGGCAGAGCTTGAGCCCCCCGTGCCCCCTTGTCCTATTGCTGAGTGCCTGGGAGAAGAGACCAACCCCCACCTGGCCAGAACTTCCCTTCAGGTAGGTTCCAGACAGTGCTGAGGTCACCTCTGAGCCTCCTCTTCTCCAGCACAAACACGCCCAGCTCCCTCAGCCTCTCCCCACAGCACTTGTGCTCCACTCCCTTCACCAGCCTCGTTGCTCTTCTCTGGACCCGCTCCAGCCCCTCAATCTCTTGCCTCAACTGAGCGGCCCAGATCTCAACACAACACTCAAGGTGTGGCCTCCTAGTAAGTGCTAAAAAGTTACAAAGTTAAAATACCCTGAGGAACTCAGGACATTTCCATGACAATTTCAAGGATAGAAAAGTCCTCTGAAAACGGAAGTATCTTTAGGGGCTGTTGCAATGCCCACACTGAGGCACAAATCGGAACAGACTCCTTGGGTGCCTCCAGATGTGGAGGGTTTGTATGACAGAACACCCCGAGGAGGAGCAAACCTCCCATCCCCAGTGAGCAAAATCTGGGTGTTTCTCCCCTGCCTGGGGCCAGGCACTCCCCCAGAGCTGCCCATGGACAGGAGGGGGGCAGGACTCACGTTGGACACGACGGTGATGAAGGCGTGGGCGAGCAGGAAGGGCAGCGTGTCGGGGCTCCCGAACTCGAAACAATCCTTCATGAGGGACAGCCCGTTCTTGCCACAGAACAGACACACGTAACGGAGCAGGTGCAGGGGCACCTCCACATCCTGCAAACACAGCAGCAAAGGATTGTCACCATCACTGTTACAGCCAGTCAGGCACAGAGGAGTGAGCTATTTTAATTATTATTAATTATTCCGTGGGTAACTTACGTTCATGTCACAGAACGCCCCCAGGATGTTGCTTTCTTGAGCAGAAATATCCTGTTCCAAAAGGAAAAAGATCAAATTAACTGAAGGAATAAAAACACATTTACAGAACAAAAAAACAAGTGGCCATCACCAGGTTTTAACAACTAACAGAAAAACCAAACCCTTAATTCAGAGGAAGAGAGAAGCTCAAGTTTTGCTCTACTTTTCCATCCCAAAACACACTTTTCCACACTTTTTACCTCTGCTAAGAAGCATACACAAGCACACAAATACACACTTAGAAGAACAGCTCAGCAATGGCTCTCAAGGACTGGATGAACAGATTACACTACAATCCCACTCCCTTTCAGATCCCAATCTTTTTCAACAGGAAAAAAGGGGATGGTCTGGCACACAGAACAGAACCAATCCAGGCACTGTGGAAGGCAATTTCTGCATAAACATGACACACACACCCAAACAACACCTGAGTTTAGATGAAGTGCAGGATGTCCCACAACCCTGCACTGAATGATTTAAAGGGTTAAACTGTCCAATTATTCTTTGCCAGCAGAATATTAAATTCCTTAATTATATTTTTTACATGTAACATGAAGTAATTGTCATACTCTTCCAGGATTAAGCTGAGATGGGGAAGGATCTGTACCACCCTATCCCTCTGTTAACTACTTGCTGCAGTAAGAAATCTATTTTCTACAAGTACTAAACTGAAGAGAGTTTGGGAAAATAGCTTTGTTTTTAGAGTCCACAACATCCACTTGTTGGGCAACAAAGAGCAGGAAGTTTCTTTTTTGGGGCTGTAACAGGGATTGTGTTTGGTGCACATGGCTGGGGGCAAAGGCTAAAGTGGGGCTGTAAAACACAGCATTTCCATGGATACCTGTAGGTAATTACAGCACAATCCCTCCACTATTGACAGGCACAAATCAAATGGAAGTTTAACATAAAGTGAAGCTTTTAACTGAAATTTCCTGACTATATTTTAAATAGCTTTGTAGGAGTGAGCTTCCAACTGTACCAGAGGATGCTGGAGGCAAGTAATTTTGGATGGATTAAGTGTGATACAAACATTTTGAATTATTCAATATGCTCATATTATAGCTAAGCATTTATTTTCTTTTTTCTTCTGCTGAACTCTGAGTCGTGCCTGAACTCGTGATGCTCCACCAGTTATTTCTGCAGCAGCTCAGAAGGCAGAAGTAGGTGGGGTGTTTTTAGGCAGCAAGAAAAGGTGTTCAGTGCTCTGCTCCCGTGCAACTGCAGGGAGAGTGTGAGAAATTTCATCAGTTTGCTTGGATAAAACACAGACTTGTTGTCAAGGGAGCTCCAGAAACCCCAAACTCACGGGGGGCTGTGGCACCAGGCAGAGCTTGAGTTGAGATACTGAGTCTGCAAACTGCTCTTCACATGTGGAACACAAATCTGAGAGCTCCCACCCTCCATGCAAGAGCTCTCAACAGTATCTCAATTTTTTACAAAAACTAAATCATTTCAAAGGATGAACATTTCTCAAAAAAACCCAGTCAATCATACATATAAAAATACTTTGAGTTAATTCTGGTTAGGATGAAAAACAGACACAAAGGCCTCTCTGGGCACCAAAAATATTGAGAGATTTCAACAGAAGCAAATGGAGTGCAAAGGGCCCAGTTTTTGTGGACATCCTGAACTCCCAGAGCAGGGAAAACCTTCTAGTTTCAGATGGATGTTCTTCTTCTCCACTGGATAGTCCAGTGTAACGTGGCTCTGGCAAGAGGATTAGACTTCCAGACTTGTGTGCTGCCATTGGGAACAAGGACCTTGGAGGTGTGTGCAGAGCAAGGAGTAACAGGAACACTGGCCGCTCATGAACAGCTCCACGGGACAGCCTCACCCTGAACAGCTTTTCACTGACAGCCCAACTCCAGGAAATTGTGCACACTCATCTCAAGAACCTGGAACGAGGAATTTTTGAAGCCAGGGTGGAGATTGGAGCCTGTTTGGCATCAGCAAATTTCCCTTTTTCCAGGGCAACAGGAATGCTCAGAGGGAAAGGAAGAGCTACACCAGCTTCCCCCAAGAAATTCTTGGCAGATTTAGTCAGTCCAGGAATCTGTTTAACTTGCAAGTACAGATAATACACAAAACAGGGATTTAATTTTATGATCTCTTGAGGGCTGAGGCCAAGCCTGATTCAAAACAACAAGTACTCTTGTTACTGGGACTAATAACTTCTCTCAATCCAACCAAGATGTGCTTTAGACTGAAACCCAAAATTAAATTCTAAACCTCAGTGAGTTACTCAAGGGAGGAAAGTTTGAAATGAAAATACCCAACACTACTGTAGAATAACAGAATCCTTGTGCTTCCCAAATACAGGAAATACCAATTTGTGACAATAATTATTGATGTTGGGACCTTTTAAAACCAAAGGAAGAAATCTCCCCCCAAAAATGAAAAAGGAACATGACAAACATGGCAGGTGTCCTCTGGGTCTAAATCACTTCAAGGCTGCACACCAAGTGAAAAAGAAATCCCATCAGGCACTCACTGGTTTTCTTTTTATCATTTGGAAGTGGAATTGGAAGAGAAGTAAAAAAAATACATGAAATTGCCACTTAAATGAATCAAGTGTGCTGGTACAGAGAGGCTGTTCCCAAATTGTCCACCCTCTGGAGCTGGTTCCAGTCCCTGCCCCACAGAGGATAAATCACTTGAGCAGTCACTGATTGATTGTTTTTAAGTGACAAGACAGATGTGCCCCCCACAGCTCCTGCCTGCAGAGGCTGAACTGCAGAGGAATTGGGGTGTGCCAGTTTCAAAGGCAGGTCAGAACCAACGATGGGAAACCTGAGAACCACAAATCCTGAAATCCACAAATCCTACCTTTGCCTCCATCTTCTATACACATGTATTTGAAACAACCTCTGTTAACTTATGCCCAAATGATTTGGAATAGGACAAACCCCAAATCCAGCCCACCCAAAAACCCACTGTGTGTTGAAAGTTTGAACTCAATTTACAGGATTCATTCACCAAGAACTGGTGAGATGTTGGGACCATCCTGAGACACAAAAACCAAACATTACACATGGCTTGGTATGTTCTCATTCTGGACTTGGGTTTATAAATCAAACTTCATCACTTAGAGCTCAAACAGAGCTCCCCAAACTCTCTAAATAAATAATAAAATAAGAGTGGGGTAACTGCTGGTTAAGTCTCCACTCTGACCTTCTCAGAAGTCTGTGGGGTAGAAGGTTTTCTATAAAGCCAAATGTACATCTTCTTCCCATACAAATATCACAAAAGAATTATTTGTTATGAGACTGCCACAGGTTGGATCAAAAGCCAACCCTTCCAAGAAAGGAGCTCCTTCACCTAGGAAATGCTCACACCATCATATCTATTTCAGAAACTGTGAATTAAACGTGGCAGGATTTTTAAAACTTTTTTTGATTTTTCCCAGAAGAAAATAGGGAAAATGTGACTAGTGGCTCTAACAAGTATCCCAGAGAAAAACCAGCACTGTGGCACACGGTGACTTGTGCAGAGCTCAGTTATTGCAGCCAATTTAACAGCTGTTCTAACAGCTTTGGTCTTGCACAAAGTTCAGCTCCTGAAGCTTTGCTTCCACAGTCACAGATTGCGAGGGGGAAATCAGGAAACTATTCCTGGGTTACCTTTTGGGAGAAAGGCTTTGCTCCAGCCCCCTTTCTGCCCTCCTGTTACTCAAACACTGCAGTAACTCAGTGTACAGTTCCACCCAACACTTGGCAATATACTACCTGTAACAATTGAGCATATCTTTAAGAAAGTGGAAGAGTATGTGTCAAGTTTCTCTGGGGAGCTCTCCTGAAACCAACAGGAGATCCTGTGCACCCAAAACACACAGTCTGCTCCTTAATGAGAACAATTAACCCTTCCCAAAGTAACTCAGTACAGACATAGGGAAGACATACCTCTATTGTGGGATGGGTGTTATGCTTGTAAGCTGTGTAGAGAGGAAACTGAATCTGAAAGATCTTTGCCACACACAGCAGCAGCTTCTCCTTCTCCTCGGTGCTCCACAGGCCAAAAGCATCCGTGGGCTTGGCAGGCTCCTCCTCGGCCAGGAGACAAGTTCTTGCAGAATCGAATTTCTTCTCTAGGGATTTTTGTCTTTCTCCATTTTCCTCCTCATGAGACTCTCTCTCTACACTGAGGGGCTCCTCGGGGTTCCTCTGCTCTTGCCATGTGGAGTCGATGTTGGCAGTGCAGTGTTTACAGAGCTGGTCCCGCAGCGCTTGGACTTGGGCAATCACTAAGTTAATGAGCGCACAAACCACTTGGTTAAAGATCTCCAGGTGTTTATACTCCTTGAAACAGCACAAACATTGCCTGCAAGGAAACAGGAACAAAACTGAAAAGTCCTGAAGCAGCTAAATCAGAGCAAGTAAGTAAAGAAAAGAACTCTTCACATTAAAACATTTTAAATGAAGCATTTCGTAAGGAAACCCAAAAGGAACAGACTCCACCCAGCACAAGTGGGAGTCCCAAAGCCTTCCTTAAACCCTGGGAACATCCCATTCCTTCCAAATGATCCAAACTAGTCCCTGTTATCATTTAGCAGCTGCTCCTGTGAGTAAAACAGTGGAAAAGCTCTTGTGGGCAAGGTCACTGTGCTTCCACAGCAGCCAACACTTTCCAGCATGTTTCTGAACCCTTTCCCTCCTCTCGTTTTCTCTCTTGCTCTTCACTGCAATAAATCACCTGATTTTCTTGTCAGCCACGTAGGAACTCATTATTGTTATTTTCAAACCAACAGGGCTGCAAAATAATTTAATTTTAATTGAGTGTTTAAGTTCCCTTCCTTTATCTGCATCTGGATAGTGATCCCATGGACGTTGGTACCCTTCACCCATGTAGGGAAATGCATTATTATCTCCAGTCCTTTTTCCCTTGGCAGGCCCAGAGATTATTGCCTTGATTATTTACTGACACACTGTAAACAGAGACTAACAAGGGGGAAAACTAAACACCATCCCTTTATCAATATAATGAGAAAAATCAACAAAAGCTTGGAGTTAGAGAACCCTGACACAACTCCAGCTGTGGGCAAGGATCCTCTGTATGGAACACAGGCTGTGGCTGCACAGACCTGAGAGCCCAGAACCCACTTCTGGGCACACCTGCTGCTTCCACACACAGAATCCACCTCCTCATTCTGAACAGAAGGTGGAGGATGTTCCCCCAAAGGGATCTCAATGCTGGAGAACACAGAGAATCCACTAGTGCAGTGTCAGCCTCACTGAGTATCAAAGCTCAAGGCTGTGAGCTCAGAACAGACTGTGTTGGACTCGGCTCCTCCTCACTCCAACCCTGCTCCTCAGTGTAACTGCCACACAGACTGGGGGCTGTCCTGCAGCAGAGACCTCAGTGCTTTAGATGAGAACAGACTCCAGCCCATGAGCAGAGTCCTCAGGCAGTAAAATAAGAGAAAAATCACATGTCCCATTTCTGAAAGAAATCAGCAGGCAGAAGATAGGGCAAGAAATCAACTCTAAGAAGCAATTAAAAATTATTCTGCAAACACAGCAGTTAATTTAGAAACTGGGCTTAATAAATTATAATTTGTAAGAAAAAAGTCAAGAGAACCCAGACCTGTGACAGGTAGAGGGTGCTGCCTCTCTTGATGGAGCACAAACATGCCCTTGAGCTACAGCTCTTAAAGCACATACTTTCTAAATAAGTATCTTTTTTTCCCCAGTGGCTTAGACAAAAAAATAGCTTTCAGGACTCCCTAATTCCAGCACAGATACAGTGATTCAAGCATCTAAACCCTTTTGTTCCATCTATGCAGGAAGAAAAATCCCTTTAATATTGTGTAAGGGCAGTTTGCCTTTACCCAGTTGAAAAGCAGATTCTTGCCATTTACTTGTAAATGTGTTTTCATATTAACAAATGACAACAGCAGATTACAGGCAAAACCAAGTGTACCCTCAAGCACTTCTCCTTGGGGAAAACTGTCTACAAAAGGTCCATCACTTATGCCTACAAATTGGTGCCTCACTTGGGTGTAACAGATTATTCTCAGTAACAATGGAAACAGGCTGGTGAATCCTTCTCACATACTGGAGGATTGTTTTCCAAGACAGAGGTGTGTGCAAAACCTCCAGGTGTTCCCCTGTCAGAATGTGCCCAGAGGAAGAGCTCCACCAAAAATTAGAGATCTATAAAAAATGAGAGTTCTGCTTCTTTGAACACAACTATTTCCAGAAGAGAACTGAAATGGAAGCAGCACATGCAGGTGGGAGGAAAAGGTGCTCTCCAGGCTGAGTTGCCAACTGATGTTCTGAAGGAAAGCAGAGATTTAAACCAGAGGCAACAAAGGAAAAAGCAGTTCTTAAGGGAGGCCTCAACCCCAAACAACAACTCTCAAAAGCCCATTTGGCAGAGCAGAAACAGAAATTAAAATGTCAAGTCAAACTCCTTCCTGTGGCCTCTGTGTTCGACTCTGCTTTGAACAGCCCAAGGACCATTTTCCATACTCTTTTATAGCAGGAAACCATTTCGTATGGAAGGCAACACAGAAACCAAAAGAAAATAGAGAGTTAAAAGTTATCTAATCGTTGTTTGGAACTTGATTTGTCATCCTGTAGCTGTTGAACAGATGATGCCCTGGAAAAGGACTGGGTTGCAATTGTTCTCAGACAAAACTGGGACCTGTCAAGAAATGACAGGATTCTGCTTTCTGTGCCTGCTGGTTACTTGGATTTCAAAATTCCTTCTCTGTGTCTAAAAGCACATGGCAGGAGATAATGAACCTGCCTTGTCATCTGTTGGCAGAATGAGGAAGAGGAGGGTTCTGCTTTCACAGGTATCCAAAATGTAACATTCCTTTTTATTTTTTTCTCTTTTGGAGTGTTCTAAATACCCAAATGTTTTCCAGTTTATGCTCTTCCCAGTATTTCTTATAATTCAGTTTGGTCTTGTAAGCACTGCTGAACACTGAATTCCAAACATTTTTACTGTAGATTCCAAAATCTACTATCCACACACTTCCATGTACTGGAAAAAAGTAAGGAGCTGGAAACAAGCAGAACAGCTGACAGCATTACTTCAAAAAATCACACTAAAACCCAACAGTCATTGAAATACTTGATTAAAGGGAATAAATGGAGTTGATTTAAGACAACCATGTGCAAAGCATTTTCTGTATCAGCTCAGTAGCTGTGGGCTGCAATCCCTCAGCATCCTGACTTGGAGTTTGAGGACATGGAGGAAAATGGAACATGATGGTTCCGCTCACAGTGATCTTTTCCTCAATTCTTCCCCTCCCTCCACAGAGGATGGTCAGGAAATTCCCTGTTAGAGCAGCACCACCCATTATCTGTCACTGCAATACAGCTATTTTATTTTGCTACCCAATTATTACAGCTTCCAGAAGCCAATTAGATTCCAAACAGGCTTTGCCCAAAATGCACTGGGTAACATGTTTATTTTTCTAAGTGGTAAAATGCTCCTTACTCTCCAAGTATCACTTGGCTACACATGAAGAACTTGCCCACTCTAATTCACTGCTCTGTATTTCCAAGAAGGTAAAGCTGCTGTTGAGATCCAGAATCAACATTCAAGCTCAATCCAGAGTTACCTTTGAGTCCAGGAATTGATGTAGGCAAATATCTTGAGGGCATGTTCCTTTCTGAGCTGCAAAGCATCACCACCTTCAATGTCTGATACTAAACAAAACAAAAACAAACATATTAGAAGGAAAAAACCCAACATGCCATCGCTGTATTTTTATTAGAAATTATACTTGAGAGCATGAAAAATAAATATATTTTCATATTGGAAACTCAAGTCCTGTACTGAAGCAAACCCAGGTAATTTGGTTAACAGAGGTTTAGATGCAAGAGACCTGAAAACACAAAGTGCACAGTGTTCTGGAATAGTGCTGAGAACATCAGTGATTGAGGACAGACCCTTCTTGCAATCCTGTTTTTATGAAATACTCTTCATAAGCTTCCCTGGGAACCACTGACTGATGTGCACTTTCAAGTCTGAACCTTGAACAATGTTACTCATCAGCAGATGCCTCAGGTTTGGGGGTTTTCTTGCTTTACTGTTTTTCCGCCCCAGATTTTAAAAGTCTGCACTTGGAGGTGACCACGAGACCTCAACTTCCTTCTCCTGATCAGATAAAGTTTGGGAAAAACAAGCAAACAAACAAAACCCAACCCACAACCCCACTCTGGGCATCAGAACAACGTGCAGGGGACATATTTGGTTATTTCAGAGGAGCTGAGCTGATGATTGTTGCTTTCAAATATAGACACGACTACAATGACATTTAACCATCATGAATCACTAATTGGCAAAAGGATAAATGCTCACCACACTCACTGCAGATGGAAACCAGAGCAGTTCTGCACCGAGTTCCAACCCCAAACATGTCAATGAGCTGTTATCAAGTGTCCCACTTCCATCTCCAAGGGCCCTGCACTCCCAGAGGCCAAACACCAGCAGCTCCACTGGCACAGGGACTGGGCATGTCCCAGGGCACTGCATTCTGTCTCCTGGCCACACACCTCTCCCCAGCTCCCAGTGCACCAGTCCTCCTTCCTCCCTGCCCTGGATTTCCAAACACTTGGCCAATTATCTAATTGCTACACAAGTTGAGAAGGTCAGTGCTCCTTTTCAATGGACTTTGCATTTTAACAGAACTCAATATTCATCTCCACGTTTCACAGGAAATTTCAAGTATTGCAGCTCCCAGATCTCTCCATGCACAAGCTCTGGGGGAAGGCTCTGAGAGCACGTTCTCCAGAATCCCTGCTCAGCCTCCCAAGCTCTCATGTGATCCAGCAACACAGGGCTCCAAAAACTAAAGCTACTGCCAGTCTGCTGGCAGAGATGAGGAAGCAAAGTTCAGAAGGAAACCACTTCCCAGAGTAATCCCACTGAACAGGTATCTGTGACTCCTTTGAAAAAAGGACATCCATATACACACACACACACACCCATTTTCATACATGTGCATACACACAAATATTAAACCATACAAAAAGCACTGGCCATGGGTTCAATCCCCTCTGTCGGCCACTGACTTAAGTGTTGGACTCGATGATCCTTGTGGGTCCCTTCCAACTCAGAACAGTCTGTGATCTGCAGAAACACTCTCTCAACAGGATGCCATCAAACTTCAAGAATCACTTTTGTCTCACTCCCAGAAGGCTTTAAAGATCCTACAGGACACTGGACAAAGCACAAGAGGGACAAGCAGACTAAAGATGGCTCTCACTCAGTGCTACCTTTGCTTTTAACCACCACAAATTACCAGGACACTCCATGTCTCAAGGCCAAAACACGTTGCTGAAGAAACCAAGAACTGCATCACACAATTTAGGTCAAGTTTACCACAAAAGACAGACTCTTAGCTATAGATAGGATCTAAAAAAAAAAAAAAGACTTGCCCAGCATCAAAGGTTCATAAAACCTCTGTTCTCCCCATGTTGTGAGCATTGTTTCACTAAGAGGAATTCCTTCAGACTTGACAGAAAAAAAATATCCCTGACAAGAATTTAGTAGCAACAAACCTAATTCTAACTTGTAGGATCTCATATAGACATTTACGAAACTTGTTCATCCTCACATCACCCTCTTTAAAAGCCACCCTAACAAGGACAGTAACTCTCACTTCCAGAGCAGCCTTCTCACTCCAATTGTTCAAATCACTCCCAGATTTCCCTCAATGAGATTAGGAAGAACTGAAAGTTAAGCAAACTGGCTCCTTAAAAGCTACAACTGCCACATAAAGAGCAAGAATGGAGAAGTTATGGAAATACTGAAACTTGTGCCCCAGGTCAAAACACAGGGATGTACACGGATGAGTTGGAGAATCCTGTTATTTTCCTGTCCATGTATCCTACATCTCTCACACCGACCAACGGCAACTGCTCTTATTCATTAATCACTGCTAATTAATAAAGTGGCTACAGACCTGATTTCCCTTTTGTCTTCTGCACCTGCAATAACACTGGGTTTGTTCCTGGACAGACTCAGGAAGCTCCAAAGAGGAGCCCCCGCACTGAGGGGGCAGATCTGTCCGTGCCACTCCCGAGGGGCACGGGGGGCACAGGGCAGGGCTGCTCCTCCTGGGCCTCACCTGGAGCTCCCTTTTGCTCCTCAGCAGCAATTACATTGGTCAGCTCAGTTAATTTATGTCCTCACAACCAACATTTCCCTCTTAGAGTTCTTACCTTATTCGGAATCTAAACTCGGTGGATTCCCCTGCCTTAGAGCAGCTCTGTGAGGCACAGAAACAGCTGGTTATGGACACCAACATCTTCTCAGCTGATAAAGCGCCAGACAGAAAAGCAGTGGGAACAAACACATCCATTGTCATTCCTGTGCAGTTCCTGGTTTCAGTCAGTCCTGCAAGGACTCCCCTGCTGCACATGATTCCAATTCCAAATGCTGATGTCTGTCTCCCTTCGAATTAGTTTTCTTTTCTCTTGAGTGGGCCAGAAGTTAAACCAGACTCATTCACTTGTGAAAGCAGCATGTCCTTTTATTCTGTCCCATATCCCAGCATCCTGCCCTGCCTAAGAACCTCCTCAACCTGCTGCCTCCCCACTCTCTCCCCTTCCCCTGCTTCAAACCCAGCAGACTCACAGAATATTCTGGGTTGGAAGGGACTCACAAGGATCATTGAGCCCAACTCAAGTCAGTAACAATCCTGTCAAACTTTCCCCTGCTGCAAACTGATTTGGTGGGTAAGACCCTTCCCTGGTTTCCATGCACAAACACCCTCACCCTGTGCTAGATCCAGTTTCATCATCACCACACCCCAGTCCAAGCCCACACTCCAATGGCATCCAGAACTACACAATTCAAGCCCCACCAGGAGCCTCGAAAACTGAGTCTTCAGAAGATGGTTTGGAGATCTTTTTATCACAGTAGCACCACAGAAGGAAGAGCTGAGCTGCTTAACTAACCAAAGTAATAATTAACTGCCTGATTTAACATCTTCTCTTGTATCAGTTTTCATGTATTAAAAAAAAAATTCAGACTGACTTAAAGTGTAATTGTTTATTCAAGTAGCTGACGAGCAGCCAAAACACACGAGGGTCAAAGTCAAAATTTAAAACATATCTTAAAAAAGAAGATTATTTCCTTGCTGTTTCCTCAGTCTCCTGTTTTTCTTGGCTGGCTTTAAATGAAAACTTGGGTGATTTACCTGATCTTCCACAAAAGGGTGATTTGCTCCAAGTGTGTCCCAGTTCTAGAAGCCAACACCATCTCCCCCAAACTAAGAAATAACCCTAAAGGATAAATGCACTTAGCCAAGAAAATTACAGAAGGTGAGAAAAATACAAATCAATTGCAAAGAGCAGGGCAATATCATTTCAACTGTGGGCAAATGAAGCTCAGATCATAAGTGCAGTTTTAGCAAGAACTTCAGAGCTGGAGGAACAGTCTGTAATTAGACCTCAAGGACAACTATCCTGCTGGACTTGTGGGGAATATCTTATATCCAAAGGTCACTTATCACACCAAGCACAAAATCAACTGGCAAGTATAAATAATCATTTTTAACAGTACACTTCCTCTACCCTCAGAAACCCAACACAGGCAGAAGTAAACAGGAGAAAACTCTTCAATATCTGTAACTAATTTCTGCATATTGAAAGCTGTGACAAGGCAGAGCTGCACAGGGATCCTGCTCCCTCCCCTCCTCCCCCAAACCTCATCTGACACCACCTTCTCCTGGGAAAGGCTGGAGCACTTGCAGGATGAACATTATTCTCAGAAATTGCTCCCTGGTACAAAATAAATGGAGGAAATGAGCCATACACTAAACAAAACAGTATTAGGGGCAATAATACTAATCTTGAAAGAAATAAATATAATCTGTGTAAGCACCATTGTTCACACAGAGAACCAGCACTTTATTAATGCAGTGAGAAGTTTCCAGTGCTTTTTAGGAGGTTTCTTTTTGCTTATTATCAGCAGCATGTCAGATGGCAGCCACAGAGCTCAGCAGCTCTACTCCCATCCACCAGATTCACTGCTTTTTTATTAGGAAGAACTCATGATCACCTTAGATTGAGTCCCAGATTCTTCCCAACCTTTAGAGAGCCACCCTTGGCAAGCACATGAAAGGACAGCTTGGAGTTCAGCAGCCACAGTTTAACTGTCCAGACTTCCCTGCAACTCCTCAGTGAGCAAAGTCAGTCTCCTTTCTGCTTCTCAGTCTCCGTAACACAAAAGCATCCCAGAGTACTGACTAAATGTGCAAAACCAGAGAGAAACAGCACTGTAGAATGTGTTAGCAAATTAAAGAAGTTGATTCTTCAGTATAACAATCACTGTTAAATGCCAGGTCAACACAGGAGGGATCAGATCTGCAACGCAAAGTATTGTGGCAATAAATTCTACATGGCCTGGTTAAGGTGCTTGAGTGCCTTTAATGCTCCCTCCATGCTACTCACCACACCACCAAAGCACAGCATTCCAGGGAACTACACCCACTCCCATCCCACAACACACCTGAATTCATTCTAAATCCACATCCAACTCTAAATTTCATAGAATCACAGAACTGATTGGGTTGGAAAAGACCTCCGAGATCATCAAGTCCAACCCTTGGGCCAACTCCAGTCCCTTTACCAGATCATGGCACTCAGTGCCACAGCCAAGCTCACTTTAAAAACCTCCAGGGATGGGGAATCCACCCCCTCTCTGGGCAGCCCATTCCAATCCCTGAGCACTCTCTCTGCAAAGAATTTTTTTTTGATCTCCAACTTCAATTTCCCCTGGCAGAGCTTGAGCCCCCCGTGCCCCCTTGTCCTACTGCTGACTGTCCTTGTCCTATTTCTTACATATATAAATATTCCAGCTTGATAAGCATATTGCTTTCTTGCAAGTTTCAGATTACAAAGGATACAAATCTTACAACACAAATATTTTGAAAATGTAATAGCTTTAAGACAGGAATTGGCAACTTTTAAAGACTCATTCCTTAGAAAACACAAACTGTGATCACCTTACTGGCCTGTCAGACACAAAATTTTGAATATAAAGGCAATTTCAACAAATGTGACAAAGGTTTGCAAGTCCAAGCACTGGGTTCTTAGGAATGGATATAGAGGAGCTACTCAAAAGACACAATGCCACCAGAGCAGGGCAAATGATCTCAGGTATCTGCTGCCTTCATCTTCTGTCTGCAAATGCCACCAAGCTCTCTCTCATTCAATCTTACACTTCCCTTTCCATCCTATCTCCCTCATCTTCTCCAGAAAAGACCTGTTTTTTTTTACCATAACACGTTAATGCAGTCTAGAACAAAACAGCAGCTGAGCAGAAGTGAATTTAAGACCTGTGCCCTGTCAGAAGTGATGCCACCCTGAAGTTTCCAGAGTGCCAGGTCACATTTGCTGTGGGTTACAATGTCCCCTGTGAATGGCTGTCAGTGTCTACCTAAGCCAAGGACTGTCCTTCTTAAGAGCATCTTCTGACTCTCCACCTTCCCAAAGAGACCCCACAGCAACTGCTCCCAGGAGCAGCCCCACATGGAACTGTCTGAAATGCAGCCCAGGGTCAGTTCTCGGGTGACACCCACATTTACTCAGCACACTGGAGCTGGTTCTACCCAGAACTACCCCAGTGAACCACAATCTAAATAAACTCGTGGCTACACCATCTCAAGTGTCAGGCACAGCTGTGCTGCTGTAGGAGCCAGGCCAGGTCCTGCAGCAGCCACTGCACCTTCCCCACACAGCCGAGCCCAGGGGACTCAGTGGGTGAGTTCACACTGGGTGAGTTCACACTCACCCCGTTCCCCAGAGAGCCACGGGCCAGGCTCACACACACTGACCTGTGCGTGTCTGACAGCGGAAACCTGCTCTGCACAGATGGGAGTGGGAAACACCTAATTCAGGGTGGGTTCTGCCAATGACCGAGGAACCAGCAGAGTGCCATCCAGCACAGAGTGGGCCATGGACACCCAGGAGTCCAGGACTGCCATCAAAGGTTCATGAGCTTCCACGAGTTAAACACTGTGATGCACAGACGGCCTTTTGGATCAAACACCAGCAGCAAACAGTGCAAACCAGCCTGTGGAACAAAGTGCCCCAGGGTGCACATTGCTCTGGCTCTGCTGGCCCCAAAGACCCCCCAGGAGTCTCCACACTGTCCCTGTCACACCCCCAGCTTCCCAAAGGGCTCCCTGATCCCAGCAGTGCCCAGCAGAGCACACAGAGCTGCTCCCCCGCGGTGGGATGTGCCGGCTGCTGCAATGCCATGGCAGCCACGGAGAGGGAGCAGCACTGGGTGGGGCAGCACAGCCCAGCCTGGGCCAGCAGGGCCCACCAGTCTGGGGCAGGGGCAGCCATGGAAAGGCAGAAGGACTCTAGGAAAAATCTGCCTGGTGCTTCTGGTACCTTGGGATTCCCAGCAGCAAAGATACTGCAGTCCTCCCTCTCCAGGGACAGGCAAGTTACATACTACTAAGGCAAAAAAAACCTACAAAGCAATTCCAAAGCATTTGTGCCTCTTGCTTAAGTTGTTTTTTGTTGGTTTTTTTTTTAAAGTAGTCTTATTTCAGAGTCCTATTTTAACTCAGTATTGTAAATTGTGTTTGACTCCAAGACAAGACATCACAATTCTGGGAAGACTGTTTTCATCTTTATACTGAAGCTGTTATAGTTCCTCTTTCAACTGAAAAAACAAACCCCCCAAAAAACGAGCTCAATTAAAGTAGTATTTCCACACAATCAAGTCTGCTTGACATCACCAAAACACATACTAGATGTGGAAAGCCAGGCTGCCCATCATAATATTTTGACAACAGCCACTGCAAGTTTCTTAAGGAATCAATCCAGGATTGGACAGGCAGTGCATAAACCCAGCATTTCCCAGCATACCCCTAATTACCCCGGGTACATTTCAAAGCCAGGGCTGACACTGTCAGTGCCAAAACTCCTGCTCTGATAAAGGATTGCTTGCCTTCAGTTTACAAGAGAGTACTTGAATTCTTTCCTTTCAATAACATTACCTTCAAAAACAATGCAGGAGTACTTGAAAGACTCTGGGCTTGAATGATTTTTCTTTAATGCTCCAGCCCTGAGCTTTTTCTAAGATACTACTTTAAGGTGAAAACACAGAACTCCACGTTTATCAAACCACTTTGTAAGCAGCACCAAGATTTAATCCCATGAACAAAGTTTCAAAAGCTAAAGAGGTTTTCTACTAGTCTTAATTAAAAGTAACAAGGAATGCAAAAATTAAAATACCTACTCCAGGAAGCATTCTATTCTGAAGAGAGAGCTTTGCAAATGAGTTCAGCTGCACTACTTGGCAGGCTGTGAATCAGGCACAGACAAGAGCACCAGCTTTGCCCACAACCAGCAAAAGGCCCAGACTGAGCCATCCTGGCCTGGAAGGAGCAACAGATCACCAGACTGACAACAAAAGCATCTAAGGATGCATTCCAGGTTTGAGGGACAAACCCTGGGAGAGGCAAATATGATTAATTCATTTCTTACAAAGTGCATTTAAGCCTGCTTAAACAAGGAGATGAGAGATAAATGGGCAGTGGGTCATTGCAATCAATGGAGTTTCACACAGTGCAGTGAAAGCCCAAGAAGGGCTCGCTCAGCACTTCAACTCCAAGGCTTTATTTGTTTCCATCAGCTCAGGTGCAGGAACCCTCACTGAAAAAGGAGAGTAAAACACTGAAAAAGGAGAAGCCAGCAATAAAGTCACAGTCTCTCTCAACTTTCAAACATCCCCTCAAATTTTACACTCATTGTGCTGGATAATCTGCATTTAGCAATTCTCCGAAACACACAGTGAATTCAGTAATTAATTGGCTAAAGCATAATTATATGCATTTTTCCTGAAAACCAGCAGACTGAAAGAAATAAAAGAGATCACTGCAGGCCACGTACAGGTCTATACAAGCATCCCCAAGACTGCAATGAAGTTCCATGACAAACATCCCCACAACTAGAAAACATTCACAGATGATATTTTGACAAACTCCTTTCAGCAGGTGCACGTGGGTCAGTCCCTGTAACTGGGCACACAGAGCTCAAAGCCAGCTCACTCTGGGAAGACTCAGCCTGGCTCTGTTGTTTGGACCCAGCCAGTCTGATGAAAGACACTGATGAAAACTGATTTCAACTCTGAACAACTTGCTGAGACTGGATCTACCCTGGATGTTCCATCAGCAGATCAAGCACTGACACTCAGGACTGGAAATACTCTGTGACACAAGTTTCATTTCAAATATTAAGAAAACTTCCAAATTGGAGAGAGTCAGAGCCTGGCCAAGGACTCACTGCTCTGACCATCCTTCAGCTAAGCAAGAGAACTTACTCTGGCCGAGGTTTTGAGCTCACACTCCCCAGTGGGATCCCATTCCAGCTCCAAGAAGGAATGAGGAAGTTCAGGCTCCTGTGGCAGTGCTGACTGTGAGTCCAGGATGCAATCCCACCACACGTCTCCTGTCCAGAGCACAGGGCACTGCCAAGGGTGCCCCAAGCTGTGCCACACAAGCCTTTCACACACAGCCCCTTCCCAAATTCCTCGGTAGGTGCTGACACTGTGGCTCCTCTGCAGCTTTCCTGAGCTGTCCTCCCTTGCAAACATGCCAGTGTCCACTCCCAGCACTGTTCCCAGCTTTCCCAGGCAGGAAGAGCTCAGAAGTGAAAGCACTGTCAGTTCTGTTGATGCCTCCAGAGTTTAGGATGAAATCCGACCCCCAGATGTGCAAACAGCAAATACTGTGGGCAGAAAATTACTCTGAAAAATACAAGTTTTTCTGTTCACACCCACTTAAAATATGATGTCACTGGTGGTGAACACAATGGGGTTTGCATCAAAACTTAGTTCTGAAGAATTTAATTATTAGTAAATTATAGTAATATTACTCACCAATTAATAAATAGACCACTGCCCACTTCCTGAAAATGAAATTAACTCTCATTAAACATTACTAAATTGCCCCCAAATGAGCTGAGAAGCACAACAGAAAGATGAGACAATGAGTTTTGCACAACACAACATAAAGCACATATTCCCTGTTTCTACATACAACTATACAGACTAAAAACTCTCCACCGGGAGTCAGTTATTAAAATGATTCCATGAACTAGAGGCTTCCCCAGTATAGTGTGGAGAGAAGCAAAACCCCCCTGGCCACCCAGTCCCGAGATGGGAACCAATGAGCTGCACAGATGCTGGTCTAGAAACTGCCTCAATCCTCACATGTTTCCAAAGGCTTATTTACAGCCCTTCTACGAGTTAACTGAATAAAACTGAACACCCAAAGGTGCTTCTTCCACAAGGACTTTTTCTGACAAGTTTCAACTTCTTCAATCAGTCATTCCAGCACTAAATCTCACAAGGAGCTGCATCCAAACTCCATGAGCTGCAATGCACTTGCACCAGAGCTCCCCCAAGCAGCTCACCTTCCACCACACAGGGATCAGGAAAACTCCAGAAATGAAACTTTGCAGATCTACAAACAAGCTGGGTGTTTTTACTAAGTATTACACCAAAGGGATCCTCACACTTGCATGTCCATGCTTAGCATTCTGATGGCAAAACGATTCCCATACCAGGAAAGGAACAAAGTGAAAAGAATGGGCTTCTCATCCCTTCACATTTTATAGAAATCGCCAATTTGCTGCAAAAAATGAAAGAAATCACTCCCAAATATGCTTAAACAATAGAAACTAAAAGGCCCCGACTCTGTTTAATTGCAGCCTGGCATTACCATAAGCAGCACTGAGTAACCACCACAACCCTTGAAGACATCAAGATTCTCCTCCACACTGTCCCAGCATCCTGACAACTACAGAGGTGTAGCCACAGAAATCTCTACTGGCTACCTGAGAAGGAGAACTCAAAGAAAGAAATACAAGAAATAAAAGCAACAAGAAGGAAACATTGCTCTCCCCTTCCAGACACTAAAATGCCAAATGGCATCACTTGCCCACGGAACAGAACTCCAGGATTTGCTTTTCAGACTCAATGTTACCTCAACACAAGAAGCAAACGAGTGACATTGAGAAACCAAGAAGCAAGGAATTAAAATCCACAAGTGAAAAGTCAGTATTAGCAAGGAAGAAACATATTTTATTGTTTAACACGGAAAAAAAATGGCCAAAAGGAATTCCATGGATTAAAAGAATGGACAAGTCTCCCAATACCCTGATGCCCTGCCAGTCCCTCCATGGCAGATAAACCCCCTGGCTCTCCAAAAGCCAAGGCACCACCTCCAAGGCAGGCCCAGGGAAATGGGGCCAGGTCTGCTCTCCAAGGTACTTCCCCTCCAGCCCTGGAGTGGCACTCCCAGCCCAGGATGCCCCACACCCCCTGCCCAGCCAAGGGCAGCTCCAAGGGCGGGCACCAACAACACCCAGGGCAGCCCAAAGCACATCAGCCTGGACTCAGCTCAGGAATGTCTTAGGACTTCCTTAACTTAAAAACTCCCCTGACAGAGGGAAGGCCACACAGCACCAAAAAGTAAGGAAAACAATCATCTAATAGGAAGATTTCATATATGGCAAACAAGATGCCTTCAAGTTCTACACTAATCAAGGATCTTCTGAAAGAAAAAAGCCAAATGAAAAAAGGGATGCTGTTCTTTTCCCTTCTTGCCTTCTTCATTCCCTTTGAAGCTACCCACACAACTAAGCAGGAATACAATGGCAGAGCCTCCCAACTTTGAGGGGATTGCTACAAGCCCTTCTCCAGCTGCAGATTTCCCTGTACACAGCGAGCAGCACCTCAGGAAATCCCTGTCAGTGCTCCACAACTCCCCACAGGACTCAGCAGAATGGGATTTACGTAACTCATCTTCAGCATCAGTGATCAAGAGACTTGAGCAATGAGAGAGAACCAGTTTGCAGCAGCCTGAACAGGAAAAGGCTCAGGACAAAATCATTTTTGATCACATCAAATGACACGAAGCAAAATAATCATACAGAACAAAAGCTGGAATATCTTTCCAAAACCAGAAGCCTTTTAGCTACTGAAGTCCCAGAGTTTTTCCTTCAACTGCTTTACAATTACAAACAAGTTAAACACAACTTTATCTCGGTGCCACTTTCCCTTCTGCTTTAGAAAGTTCACAGTTAGGAAGGATAAAAGTTCCTCCATTAATTTCTTCCCTCTGGTTACCTCAATTCCACTGGAGCAGCACTTCACCACACTCCATAACTGCAACCTGGCAATACTCTTACAAAGAAAAGGTTATTTTCATTTCCCTTCAAGTCTGGCTGCTCATCACCTCAAAAAGGGTCAAAGACAAAAGTAAACAAGAAAACGTTCCTGAATATCAGTTTATAAACAAATTATCTTCTTTTCTTCAACAGGAGACAGTAAAGATTTAGGTTAGTGTAGCAAAGTTGGGCAGTTACTCCAATAACTCCTCCACATTGGCTCTGCAGAAGTTTCTGAACATGGAAATGTCATTTAAATGGAAAGAAAAATGAATCTTAAAAGGAAAGGCAAAAAAGAAAAGAAAAAAGCCACACAACAGAGCCAACTGTTGTAGTTTTGTACAGCAGAGACCATCAGTCAAATGAAACTTTAGATCTGCACAAAACACTAGAGGTAATTGAATAATCAATCCTGAAGCTTTCAGGAAACCACTAAAGAAGAAACAGCAGCTCTTGTAGGCCAAGGGATCTTAATGATGCAAGATTTGTAATAATCTTATAATATGTACTCAATATCTAAAATAATACCCAAGTACTCAGAGCATAAAACATCCACCCTCTCCAGAGCCCAAAGAACAAACAGAATGCTGCAATGGTTTGCAACTCTCCAATTTCTCACCTACCTCAAGGTAAACATACCCTCATCCAACCTTCAAGGCCACTCTTGGTACCTCCCACATGCTGGAACAACATGACTGGAAGTCAGGAATCTTCAGCACCCAAATTCTGGGCTATCCTGAAGCTACACAAACAGTAAAGCACTCCAGTATCTCAAGTGTTTTATGGACCTGATCATTTTGGGAGCAGTTCTGCAGGAGAGCTGACAGTGGTAAAGGACAGAAAATGACAATATTTAGTCTACATCCCTCTCCTGTGTTTCAGTAAACTGTGGGGGGGTTCGTTGGGGTTGGTTGTTGGGGTTTTTTTATATTTTACTAAAGGTTTAAGAGAAAACATAAGGAGAAAAATGACCTGTGAGCTGGTGCAATAGAGTAACATCCAGAAGCCTCTATTCATCATTGTGAACTGATTTTGTATGATTTCAAAGCTCTTAGGGAAAAAATGGGCTAAGCAGGTAATGACTGAACAAAGCAAAGCAGAATGCTGGGAGGGAAACAAACCTGGTTCCCAGAAACCAAGAGCTGTGAAGAACCAAGGCCTACCAAGGTAACCCAAAACCACGACTGCCACTCAATAATCAAACCTATCCTTCCATGCTGTCATTTTTTTGTTTCTTACTTTCACAAAACCCAAACCAAACAACAAGAACAAGCCAAACCTAAACCAAAACCATCCAGGGAGGTTTAAGTCAACACACATCAACATCAGCTGCAGTCCCAAAGGGAGCCTCTCAGGCCACCAGGCTGAGCTGGGCTTGGCTTTCTGGGCCACGCCACGGCCAGGCCTGCAAGGACAGCTGAGTCAGGACTGCTGGGAGAACCAGAGACCCGATTTCAGGTGAGCAGAGGCACTCCCAGGGCCACAGGACACCCTGCACTCCTCACACACTCAGCACAGAGCACCACGGAAGGTCCAGGGATCGCAGGGATCCATCCACAGGCAGCTCCAGCCATGCCCATGGCTCCAGGTGGGACACAGCAATGCAGAACTCCTGCAACAACAGACCTGAGACAGCAAAACCCAGGGCTGGGGTTACATTTCTGTATTTTCTGGCTTTAGGCTTAAGACTATCTGGGTATCTGCAGAGTGCCCAGCAAAACAGAGCTGTCCTGACCAGGGCCTCTGGACAGCACAGAAATGTAAATACTACTGGAGAACAAATGAAACTCAATAAAATCCCTCCTCGACTGACAAGATCTGGCATCCAAAGGAACCAAGGAATGCACAGTGCGTTGATATCAGGGTTCATCTGGGGATACAGAATGCTGCAAATTAACATAAAAGCATGGAAAGTCCTCAACACACATAAGTGATCCTCTGCAATTAATGCCATGAGAGTCTGTTCTTAAGCCTTCTGTAAATAAACAGCCTTATCTTAAAAAGCTATCAATTGTGTCTTCCTTTTTTTTACTAAAAATGTTTATATTGCAGAAGACTAATTCAGAAATGAGACTTTTTATAGACTTTATTGTTATCAAACCCTGCCTGGGAGAAGGTAAGTGATGCTGACAAACCTACAGCACTCACTGAGGAATTACTGTTTGCTTGGAGTAAACAGATTGTCTTAGAGTGCAAAAACTCCTCTGAAGTCAGAGCATTTCATAGGGGAATTTGTGTTTTGCAGAGTTCCTGGATCAAATCATAACTTGAAATCACTACTTCTTCTCAGGAAATAACTTCTAGAGCAGGGAATTTACCGGGTTTCATACTTAGGTCAAATGCTGAAAATAAAGATGCTGCAAGAGATGAAAAAATAAATATATCAAAAAATGCCAACATTGCTGATTCTGACCATAAAATATTGCCTGCCTCTTATGCTTAAGCACAGCACTGAAGCTTTGTATTAAAAATATATATATGTAAATATAAATGCACACTTACAGGCAAAAAAACAGACCAAAAAATAAGGTTTCAGTTCAGGACCTCAAGCAGAACCAGAGCCAGTGCCTGCCTGTGCCAAACCCAGGCCTAAGGACCTGCAGACTTCCCAGGACACAACCCTGGGCCTACACAAAGGTCACAAAATCTCCTGCTCTGCCCACTCTGTTGGGTGAGCAGCTGTTTACAGTGGGATTAATGTGCCTCTAATAAAAATATGCCTGTTTGTTTGTAGAATTGTTCAATCTCACCCTTCTGTCACCCATCAGTTGGTAACTTCTTGTGAAGAAAACAGGAGCCTCCCCCGTGTTCCTTTCCAAACACCACGTTGAGAGCTGTCAATTCCCTTTCCAAGTGACCTGTCATACCATTGCTACCGAACCATATTTTATAAACTTCAGGGCAAATGAAAACAAAGGCCACCACGTGGCCATGTAAAAATGTTTAGTTTAGCAAGAAAACTCCTGAACAAACAAGATGCTGTTCCCTGGCCCTCTCTGCAAGCCCTTCCTGGGGAGCTCCAGTGCAGGGATGATCCCCAAAGCTCCGTGGGCAGAGCAGGAATGGCTGGCAGGCTGTGGCTCACACATCTCGGGCATGACCTCATTCTTTACTACCACTTTTCATTTCTGCTGCAGTGTTTTAAAAACCAAGGCCTGACATCATTTCTGTGTTATGTACCTTTCGTTATTACTCAAGAAATGCAAAGAACTCAACTGGAAGTTATAAAAGAAACTGGCCCTCCCTCTCAGCTCACCCAGTGAGAAGGGAGCACCATCACATGTCTTTGTGTCCAAACACACACACCAAATAGTTCTGGTTATTTACAGTGGCTTCTTTCTCCAAAGGGAAGGACAAACCTCGTGTTACCTGAGCAGCATTTTGGAAAATTAACTGCATAGCAAAAGTACTGAAGAATTTCCCTACCAAATACAACTTAAAAAGACAAATTCACTCATAAATAGCAACTATCTAACTTATATTATATAGAACCATTAAATTACCATACCTGAGTTATATACATATTAAAAAATAACTGCAAAACTGATTTAAGACATTGCTTTATCCATAGGGGGATATCTATCTGCCTCAATCTCCATTACCTTAAAATGACTGCAAAAATCAATTCATACTGAAATTTCAGAGGTTTCCTGAAATATCACATTTAATGTTAAAACAATCTCCATCAAGCACTAGCCATGATTACTTATCAATCCATCCAAACCAAGCAAAATTATCACTTCCAACAAGCAGCTGTCATTGTATACCACTGATAATTTAGTCTTATTTTGAACCTACTGTATATAAGCATTTGGTCTATAATATCAAGGCATTCCCCACCTCTCCAGCTGAGAAAGATGAGAGATGCATGCTAAATGAAATAAGTACCTTGCTCAGAACAAGATATTGGAACTACAAGCTCAGCCAAGCTCAGCAAACAAATTTAACAACCCAACAGAACTCTGATGCTCACCTTTTAGTCTGATTTATCCCAGCCTCTGGGCTCTCCTGAAAGTTAGTTTTACACCTACAATTGCACATTTCCAGTGAAACACTGGCCATCACACACATAACACTTCCCCGGCAAGAAAGAGGAAAACATTCAACTACTGTAGCATCTTCGAGAGGAACAAACACCGCAAGGAATTGGGCCTCATGAGAGCGAAGACAACTCTACCCAAACCCTTTGGAGGCAGCTTTCCGTGCTCCACTCTGCTGGAACGGGATGTGCAGCCAGGAAAAATGCCATGTTTAACCCCCGAGGCAGTTCCAACTTCCCTCTAATCGCAAACTTCAGCAGGTAAGTTGCTTCAATTCTTCAGCATCCGTACAAATGGTGTGTTTTTGGTCTTTGTTCGCGAGGCAGAGCCCCTGAGAAGCTGCGAAGGTACCTCGGCTGCTGCGGAGCGCAGGTTCCAAAGGGATGGATACACGAGGCCTACAGGGAATTTCGAGCCCAGAAGGCTCCCGGTGGCAGCGGCGGCGGGGGGAACACCTGCTGTATCACCCCCTGCGACCCTCCCGGGAACACCGGCAAAGAGCAAACTTCGGCAGGGAGCTGGAGACCACCCCCGGAGCCAAACACCCGCCAGCACCTTCCCGGCCGGGCCGGGCCGAGCCGAGCCAGGCTCCTCCCGCAGCCGCTCCGGGAAAATCGGCGCCCGAAAAGCACCTGCCCCGCGTACCGAGGCCGGCACGGGGAGGGGAGGCAGGATCGCTCCGAACCGCGGCTGCGAAGGGGCCCCGGCCCAGGCCTGGCAGCGCCGGAGCGGCTCCCGGGCAGCTCCCGAGCCGGGCAGGCCCCGGCGCGGCCGCGGATCCCGCGGGGAGCGGGGATGGAGCGGTACAGGCGGCGGCGGCGGGCCCGCCCCAGGCCGCGGGAGCCCAGGGGGAAGGAAGCGCGGAGCAGGGCACGGAGGGAGCTCCTCACGGGCGGGCAGAGCGGAGCCCACGGCCGGGAGGCCCGAGGCGGGCGGGCAGAGGCGAGGAGCG